>JAOBAS010000023.1:1414558-1482560 GCA_025311575.1 Elanoides forficatus
TGTTATCACAGAGGCGTTACCACTATCACCGATTGGCTCGGCCTTGGCCGGCGGCGGGTCCAACTTAGAGCCGGCTGGTATTGGCTCTGTCAGACACAGGGGAAGCTTCCAGCAGCTTCTTACAGAAGCCACCCCTGTAACACCCCCCGCTACCAAAACCTTGCCACACAAAGCCAATACACCTTCCTGTAAGGGTGGTGGAAGAAAAACTATTCTTGAGATAGAGGTTGGTCAGCTACAAAATTATTTATATCATTGTCTGGCAGCAACAGCCTTGATGATGCTGGAGGCCCTTGTAGCGTCCTTACGTGCCTGCATTCCTAGTCACGCCGTTTCAGCTCCCTGTGTGGCTACGCAACACTTTGCACTTTGGAGAATAAACGCAGGTAGGAAAGCTGGATTTTCCTTTGCAACCCTGTAACAGAGTAAGCCAAGAGTAAATAATATACTTAGGGAATGTAGCTGCCAAACTCTCTGTTCATACAACATTTCCAAGTTATTGTATTCAGAGATGTGTTATTAGCCAAGTTAATATAATGTTTTGCCAGAGTGGCGAAGGCATGGCCAAATACTGGAATAACCTCTGAAAATTCATAGTATCATCCTTCATAATGTGTGATATCATGGAATCTCAGCGATTTTTCAGTAAAACAGTTTTTCAAAACTTTAAATAGCATAGCAATGTTTCTTTCCTGCCCAGACTTATGCTAAAGAACATCGTCATTCTTTTTGCATTCAAAAAGCAATCCAGAAGCTTAGTCTCCAGTGCTTTACATTCAACAAATTTGTGTGCCAGGGAAGGCCTTTTAATAAGGAGAGTCAGGCATCATCACCTCTACTATCAATAAAAAGAGAAGGAATTTTTATCATGTATTTATTTACTAGTCATCATCTTTTATCAACTATCTGTCACTAATAAGGAAAAAAACTAAGGCTCTATTGCTTGTCTAAGATATTCCAAAGCTATTGAGACCTACAGGATTTAAGCAAAACATTTATGTGAAATGTGTATCTCTCTGCTTGGTTGAATAGGGATAGAAACAGAGACAAACTTGGATATTTTGCTGATTTGAAGATCAAAAGACTAATAGATGAACCTGGGCAAGTTAAAAGACCTGTTGAAAATGAGAAGGGAAAAGCAGAAGGAAAAAGATTTAAGGTAGAGGTTTTTTAAATTTTATTATTTCTTCTAGTAGTTCCTCATGGCACACTGGAGGCCATTGTAGGATATAGGACCTATTCTCCTTTGCATGATTCCAATGATATCAGCTGTGCCAAATATTGGGGAAACCACTTTGAATTTAATATCCTGGATAGGGTTGAGGGAGGGAAAAGGTGTATAATGTGGTGCTTGTCTCAGGGACTCTGTGAGTGACTTTGGTTTAGGTGGGGCAGAAATGTCAAAAAGTTGAACTGCAGTTTTTGGATATTTTGTCACATAAGACTGAGTCTCATTTCAAGACTGTTAAAAATGTTCACCAGCTCCAGGGAGCTGTTTCTGAATATCCTGGAGCTTTGGTTCCTTGGCTACAAAATGAGATGATTTATTTCTCCTTTTTCCTTCTTTCCTATATTTAGACTGTAACAAGGAATATTTTTAACTTTGTGAATACACTGCAATTGCTACAATGAGGCCCTGGTTGAAGCTGTAGTTTCCACATGCCATTGTACTACAATATTGTCATAATATCAGAGATTTATGAGAGTGATGAGGGGGAATTCCCACATAGTCAGTGTGGAAAGGAAACTGGTTTTGGAAAAAAAAGATACTGAAATGTGCAAGATGCTGAAGGCCATTTGATAATTTTTTAAACAAAACCATCTTGTTCAACAGTCAGGCAGAGTTAATAACCAAAAGTGCAGTCCATCAAGCCTCTTATGTATGGGAGAGCACCTCAGACTGATTTTCTGTTGTTGAGCGATTCTTATTCATTTTAGCATTGGAGTAGCTTGTTTAGTACAGGAACCTCCCCCTAAAGGACTTAACATCTGATCATGGTATTAAAACTGGTTGCAGCTAGGTAGAAATAAAATATTTCTAAAAGGGTAAAAAACAAACAATCAAACAAAAAGGTTAAAAAAAAAGGTAAAAAAAAAAAAAAGGTTAAAAAAAAAAAAAAAGGGAGACAGTCCTTGGCTTCTCTGAGTAGAGTCATGAGATCTAAAATCATAATAACTAGAATAGGTAGAAAACATCCAAACGCTAGGTAAGACCTCTGGTCTTCAGCTTGGCAGTGGTGCACCTAGTTCATCCTTGCTCACCAAAATTACCTATTAGCCTTTCCAAATTTACTAGCAGAGGAGATTAGCTGGTCTCCACAAAAGGATATTTTACTGAACTTCCTTGACAACCTGACCCTTTCTGTGTTTTGTCTCTAGTCCGTGGTATAAATTCTTGTCTGTAAGGACTTTTTTACTTTTTTCAGAACACCGCAGGTCACTACAAGGTCACCTTTTTTCTCCATTACGAGGAGATGATATGGGGTTAGAGCTGTTAAGACCTTCTGTACAGCTAAGCTTTCCAAATCAGCAGCTTTCACTTGATTTTTCTCCAACTTCTTACTTTCTCATACTTAATAGGACAGCCAGGGATGAACAAACACTTTAAAATGTGACAACACCATTTTATAACATTAGACAACATGCTATACTGTAACAATGGTTTCAGCACTATTCTCATTTTTTTCTGAGCTGTGTCTGCAGGTTATGGCCATCTTTTATTTTAATAGGATGTTTTTTTAATGTGGATATACTGGTTAAAGTATGCTGGGGATGACTGAATATGCTTTGAGCCCTCCTAAGGAACGCAGCTTTTAAAGCTATCTGGAAAACAATTTTGCAAATTTTCTGTAAGAAAAAAGATAACTTCAGTAGTTCAGCTCAGAACAGAGATTTTGTGTGGGTCTGACAGAGGAAGAACGATCTGACATGTGCGTGCTCCCCCCTGCATGGGGTAAGTGCCTGCTTCGGTCTGTGTCACCGGGGCAGTGAAAGGGCAAACCCTGGTGAGCACCCAGCCCACCAGAGACCAGAGGGAGCACGAGGTGACCACTCTCATGTGGCCTTAGCACGGACCTGAAAGGAAAAATGCAGGTTTAGGTTGAAGATGCAGGTTTAGGTTAATGACTCTATTTTAATTAACGTTAACGCTCAAGAAATATTGCAAGTTACCTCTTGCTTTTGAAAGTATGTAGGGTTTTGCACAATGAAGAGTTGGGACGTGTCTGTCATGTCCCATGCAATGTAACCCAGAGGTGACAAGCTTTCATTGAGAGCAGAGACAGAAGGCTCCATGATTCTATGATTCTATGCTGAGCTGGGAGAAAACTTTTCCCACTGGTTGTAAACAGTAAAGAAACTCTTCCTCAACACCAGTGGGGATTACCAACCTCTTGCTTCCACCAACTCAGTGGATTATCTCATCACTCGCTCAACTGCTCACCTATAATTGTTTGCACTAAAAGCAAAAATAAACATCCTGTGACTGCTGACTTTAACCTGGTGTCAGCTGAGACCACAGGCAGTTACGGCAGTTTATGTCCTGGCAGCCTGAATGAAATAAAGGGATTTTGAAGCAGACTGGTTCCACTTCTGCTGCTAGCAGGGGAATTACCCCATGCTGTGCACCAGGCTGCTGAAGGGCTTGCAAGACCTAAAGTAGCTCCTTTAAAGTGAGCTTGGATCGCTCTATAAAATGGTGCAGCTTACAGCAAAAATACAGTGTCATCTGCCTGCCTTTTTTGCCCTACCTAACTGAAAATTATTTTACTAATACTCACATGTTTTAAAGTGCATTTGTTCTGCTTTGTTTGCTCATGCCATGTTCATTTCCTTTTCTAAGAAGATGATTAGAAGGAAAATAACTGAAAGTGTGTAATTTTAAAAAAAGATTGGAGAATACCTGTCAACAGAGGAAACCTGGTTAAGGACTGTGTTTATCTGGCTGGAAAAGAGAAACACCATATAAGAACTTTGCACCCGCTGGTATAACATTGTGGAAAGTTTGTGTGAAATACTTACCTAGGTCAAGAAGGATTCAGAGAACTTCTGAGAGTAGATGGATAGCCTAAAGCACGTCTGGCATTTCCCCCAACAGGGACATGTGAATATTCATGTATATAAGGCTGTACGTTACACAGCCTGTATCTGCTGGTGTTGCTAGTCTTCCCATGCTCCTCTGAATTTGATTTTTCTCTTCTGTCTTCTACACTGTTGCAATCACTTACTCCAGCTCACTGTCAAGACACTATGTGCTGTGATAGCATCTACAGCCTTTGTTACTTTCTCCTATGGCTCTTCTGCAGCGCTTATTCTTGCTCTTCAATAAAAAGTGTTTCTAGGATTTTCCTCTAGTCATGAAGTCATCTGCTGCTATTGTCTTTGGATTTCATCGCTTTTTATGCGACACAACTAAGTGAGTTATGTTCTGGATCTGTAATGGAGGTGTGCTGCCTAGGGAGTGTGGTGAACAGCACGGGCCCCAAAGAGTTTGCTGGTGAATAAATGAAACAAGACAAAGAGCAGATGTTTGACATGTGTGATCCCTCAAAGGTCAGAAATTGAGCTGGGATCAGAACCTGTTTTCTGACCTCTAGCCCAAGGTACCAAGTCAAGTCCCACACAGACTCTCCTGTGTCCTTAATTAACATTTGCCTCTCAAGGGTTACCAGATTTAATTTTGACATGTCTTCTTCCATACATCCATTTAGAATATGTATTTTTTTCCAGACTAAGTTGTATATTAGAGTCCATCTCATTGCTGTAATTGATGTTCTCTCCACAGCTAGAGATCAAATTTTACCCTTTTAACAGTCTCTGGGTCCATCATTCAGCATCATGTAGTAGGGATTTTTGTCACACAGATTATTCCCTGGCTGTAAAAGCATTTCCACTTGGGCCTCTGCCAGAATCTGTGGTGAAGTTTGTAGGGACCCAGAGTTTTTCTTTTTTTTTTTTTGTTACTAGCCTGGTTTGTCCTACTTCCTACTATCTCTTCCTAAAAAAGAAAACTCAGTTTCTTTGACATCAGTTCCTCATCTCCCCATGTGATCAGGAAAGTAAGGAATTAATTTACATATTCTGTTATCGCTGCCTCTGCTATTGCCAACTTGTCTCTACTTTCTGAGTTACTGACTCTTTTCAGTTGACCTCTTTTATCTTCCATACTGGGAATGACATCTTATCTCTCAATGGGTGCAGTGCAATCTTCATTCTATTCTTTGCTTCAGTTTTAAACGTACCGCTTTCCTCTCTGCTTTTTGGGGAATACTCCTATCTGCCTCCTCTGTGGGATCTGGCATGTTATTCATCTCAAAGGCACTTTTTTTTTTTTTTTTCTTCCTTTGCTGTTGGTTACTCTTTGCATTTCCTTATTCCTCCAAGTTGGCCATGGTCTGCCCTCATCTGCCACCACTGGTCTACTCCCATTCATCACCATTTAACAGCAGAAAATTAAATGGCAAACACAGTACTGTATCTCTTTAAATGCTTTTGCTTTTTTTTTTTTTTTTAGTATCTGTTATCAGATATTTCCAAGAACTTGTCTTTTTCTTGAAAATGTGCCTTGCTGAGATTCCTCATCCTTCCTGAACAAAGACCTCTCTTGGTATTGAAGAGCTGCTCATTGTGAATCTAATTAGACCGGCCCCACTGTGACTTGGACTGTCCTCACTTTCATATCTAACGGTGCTGGCTAGGCTTCTGGGAAGAGCCACGCTCCCCTCCGACAGTGGTTTGCACTGTCCCCTTCTCGAGCAGTATCTAGGGAAGGTTGTCTCACTGGACATCTAGCACTATTTACGTCTCCTCTTTTTCTTATTTGTGATAACACCTGTGACCAGGGAAGCAGTTTAGTACCATTGTCAGCTGGTTGTATTTTGTAGTAGGTCTGCCATTTTTAAAGAGGAAGAAATGGACTGTTTCTTGGCACTGGGCAGCCTATCTATCTTCTCTAAATACCTGAGCCAATTTATCTATTACAATATCTTGTTGCCAGTGACATCTCTGCACTCTTTGTTGTCTGCCTTTCCATAGTGACATGTTTGTCCTACTGTGGTTAATTTGAAGCACAGTAAGACAATTCACATCTTTTGAATCTAAACCTGTGGATGGCCAGTAGCCTGTAAAGCTCCTTAGCTTGCTGAAAAGGAGGTGTGTAAGTCTGGCAAGTATCATAAAAGATAGCGGTATGGGAAAGAGAAACAACTATAGTCACATTTGCAAATTATTCTAGATATATGGGGAGTGGGGTGTGGAAAAGCCAACATATCCCAAGTAATTAAAGTAAAAAAGAACAGGATGTCATGAAAACAGATTCTGACTGTGAGGTCCTTCTGGGTAAAAGAGGCTCCGGTGGAAGGACCAGAAGCATTTGAAAACATGTCTGGACAGTGAAGCAGCGTGGCTCTACAGGCTGGTTGTGAGAGCTATAGTGAGTGGTTACATATGGGAAGGTCTCTGCGTTCTATAGCAGGTGCGATGTAAATGGAATCAGACTGCACCTTGGTTTATTCCAGACGCTTGATTGCTTGTGTAAAAATTGGCAGATGTAGTTTCGTTGTACCAAGATCATAACATTACTGATTTAGCAATTCTGCTGGAACGTAAAAGGAGTTAAGAACTTCTGTTGTCATGAGGCTAGGCTCTTTGCTGTTATAAGATGTAGGATGGCTCTAATCTCATAAAAAATCAGATTGCCTTAAACAGATTGTGGACATGCTGTCCATGATTTTTTAACCTAAACTTTTTTTTTCATCAAAACTTTTTTTGTCTTTTCTGTGAAGATCAGCATGGCTTTCAAAGCCCAGCTACATCAGTTATTATTGAAGCTAAATCGTTGCCTGCCACCCACGTTCAAACACCCCTTCCCAGCTCCCTTAGGGATTTATTTCCTCCAATTACCACAACTGCCGAGCGAAGCTAGACTTTGAGATAGACTCATGGACTGGGGAGAAAATGCCTTCCCTTGAGTCCTTGAATTGCTCTTGGAGCATCAAGACTGATAGCCCTGCCAAACGTTGTCTTGGTCCTGATTAGATCCTGCCTTCCTTTATCATCTTGTTTACAGTGATATTTTTCTTAGGAGGAAGAAGAAATCAAACAGCTGCTTTTCTGTCAATTCTCATTTGGGAAAGGTAGTGCTGGATACAGATATTTTCAAAATTAAGGCCAGAAGATCTGCTTTCTATTCCCAGCTCTGCTATTCATTCCTTCTGAACTGAGGCAAATTAAACATTCTGCTTTTTTTGCAGCATTTTTGGTTGGGTTTTTGATATTATCTTTCTTCTGCTTTCTTTTTTATCTATTTAGATGCTGTCTTGAACAGTGTGCAGTCAGTCCCATTTTGCAGCGAAAGAGCTGAAGCACTGATACCGCTGAAGTCATGGCTTTTAAAGCGATTTAATTCCCAATACGACTGAGAGGTGTTTCATAAAGTGTCAAGGCACTTGGCTCCTGTTGTAATCAGGGGAATGTGTTGAAGGTCATGCGCACGGATTTGTGCCTAAGCAAGGAAGATGGCTCTCAACAGCCGTACCCTGGTACCTGAAATGGTGGGCTCCCTCCCACTAGGCAGCATGATGGATTGCTAGCAGAATGTAATCTTTAATGAGTTTTTTATCTGACTTCATGAAGTCCAATGTGCCTTGATACTTTTTATCATCTTTGCTTAAAACACAGCATCCTTCTGGATGAAATTAATGTTAAAACTAAGATGATCATTTTTGGTGTCACAGGAGGAAAGAAAAGCAAGGAAGAATTGAGATACATGTTTGATTTGGGGGTTTTGTGTGGTTTTTTTTTTTTTTTTCCTTTCGTTAGAGGTGTAAAATAATGTATTAAAGAAATTCTTCTTTAGAACAGTAATTTTTTGCAGTGCACCCTCTCTCTCCAATTTTGGTTCAAATCATCCCACAACTACCACATTAATTTCTATGATTCTTACATTTGCTGTTCATGCTGTTATTAATAGATTATCATTATTACTTGAAATCAAATGAAGATGACATACAGACCTGCTAGATTTGAAACTATTTTCTTATCTTTTTCATTCTTTTAATTTCTAGAGTTTGTAGAAAGGACTTGTGTTTGTGCAAAAAAAATATTTGCCATCAAATATCCAAGCAACGGAGTGGCTCCCAAAATATTTCTTCTATAAATGCTAATCAGCCATTTTGAAAGCTCTCTGGGAAGAGAAATAATACCTAGTGACTTAAGTAATCAGTCACACAGCATGAATTGCAAATAGATGACAGAGAACGTGCTAGACCGCTGTAGTGGTGGGTAATAGTGAGCAGTCTTTATGTGGAAATATCTGACCTCGGGATCCTTTGCATAACAAAGATATTTCTAAATGTTTGACGGCCATTTCTAGGATAGCACATCAACTGGAGGAACAACTGAATCTGTTCATTAATTATTTCACTGAGTATTTCACTCATGCGCTGGCATTCCCAAGTGATAGCTGAATAACGTGCTGTTGTGGCCCTGCACACAGGGGCTTTAACTGGCAGTGCACCAGTAGTTTTACAGAAATGAAGGGCACATACTCATGGGCATCTTCAGGAGATTAAGAATTTGGGAGCTGCCATTGTCATTCCTCCTCAGATGCCCCAGTGGCATTTTGATGAAACTTTGAAAGGTTTAAGGTGCCTCTCTGGGATTTCCTGGTGTTTCTGATAACCTCAGTAGGTTGATAAGTGTGCCTTTGGCTTACTGAACAGACATTTGGTTTTGAAGGCACTTACTTTTTAGAACCAGTTTACTGTTTAATTTTGATGCGAGGATGTAAGATGAAAGGCAACCTTGAAAAATTTCCTTTGAAATCAATGATGTTATATCCTCTTAAACCAGACCCAAAGTCACAATGCTCTATGCGCTACATGTTATGCTTAGCAGCCTAGTACTTAGTGTGTTGGTGCAACTGTGGGTAGAAATAATGTCATGGAGACAAAGGGAGATTTGTTTTTTAATAGTTTTGCTGCTTGCAGTATGTTCATGAGCTTATATTATATTCATAAGCTGCCATTTTCATTAGAGTACCTGGTCTTCAAGTTTTTCCATTATGCCTAATGGAGAAATGTGACAGAAGGAGGAATGCTAAAACTAACAGGTTTTCAGTAAGTTTTGTAATTAAATTCTCCTCTATCCCTGTCTTTGTGGTGAGGAAATTTGCTGAAATACTTCCGCCCCCAATTAAATATTAGAATGTGCACTACTTTTTTTCATTATAACTTACTTTCTTACAAGTTAAAAAGATGAAGAATATGGTTTTTTTGATGGAAAAGGGAACCCACTTCTGAAGCCCAGTCCTTTGTTCTTTTAATTCAATTAAACTTTGACTTCTAGGGCATGGATGGCATCCTGACTGTTACTGATGTGTCACGAAGTGCAGTGGCAATCCACATGATGTCACATTAAGATCTTTCAGCCATTCATGCTTTGCTAGACCAGCAGTTTCAGACTAACACGTATTTATCGGTCTGATGCTAATTCGCATGCTAGCAGAGATAATTTTGGCTGATCAGTAGGTCTTTTGATAACTCATGATGGATGTTAGTCTAATGTTTTATAGCTAGAAGTTCTTGAGGAATTTAATATTTTAGATGGGAAAGAAGAATGTGATTGTGTATGAACATGAGAAAAGAAGAGAGTGCTTGTTTATGTGAACATATTTTGTAAGCAAGTAAGGAAAAAAGGATTGATTATTCTGCACATAATTTCTCACTCTAAGACAGTCTTCTTTCAGTCTGGTTCCCAATTCACCTTTGACAAAGGCAGAGCAGTTAGGTAGAAGCAGACCAGATAGGTAGATCTCATTTGTATAAATATATCAGTGTGTGAATGACTCGGTCTCAGTTTTCCACTCTAATTCTCATTAGTTCTGTAAGAATAATGCACGTCTCAAGTGTTTCATGAGTAGCTGTGTCACTCCCCTACCGGTCACCCAGCTGCTGGTATTGCGAGTTCTTACCTCATTACTAAACTTCTACAGAAAAGCATAGTGCACATTTGCAGCAAAGCCCGTGAGAGGGGGAATCGCAGAGCTTGTGCATTTTTGCTTCGCTTGGTGCCCTCTGCACCAGCCCCACGGAGCAGCCTGTCCACCCAGGCAGGAGAGGAAAACCCCCACCAACATCTTCTCAAACATAACTTGTGGAGAAAGTGGTGGTAGCGCTGTGCAGATTTTTGCAAGGTGGTGAACTCAGTGCAGCATAACCGCAATTTTTAAAGGCATTTCATGAAATGTAATAATATTTCCTACTTGGAAGCTTAAGTGAGCAAATGACTCTTTGTTATACACTAATTATTTACATTATATTACTAACAGTTTTTGGATATGCTGCTCTAATGTCAAAGATCTCAGATAAACCCATTGACACCACCCCTTGAATCAAACTTGCTGTAGTCCTGCAGTTGGTCAAATGACAACGTATGCTTTAAAATGTTCAGCATTGCACAACAAAGGAGCCCAGATTTTATAAGTATTCTGTTAAGTGCCTGCAAAGTGTGTGATGAAGATGGATAGGACAGTTTGGTACAGAAGAAACTGCTTTTTGAAGCCATCTGTGTTTTTACTGATGAGAACGAATTTTAACTAATGAAAACTTCAGTGGTGAATGTTGTGCATATTGCAGCAACTACTCAGTGTGATTAGATTTTATGTAGTAACTTAAGAAAGAGAGGTGGAAAATCCTGCAAGGAACATCTGCCTTATTTTGAGCTGCAGTTGAGTGGTGATGTTTGGTGGTTTGTTGTTGTTTTTTTTTTACCCCCAGTTCTGAATTGATATATCCTCTTGGAAAATTTCAGAGACATTTTGCAGACTTTAAAGAGCAAATATGCTTGAAGATGTGGAGTAGTCATATCCTTTCCAGAAGTGAAATGATCTCTGTCAGTTAAGGTCAGGGTTGGTGGTAATGTCCACAAAATCTAAAGACCTGAACTTTTTTTTTACAGTGCAGCCAACCAGAGCTTGTTTAAAAAAAAAAAAAAAAAAAAAAATTGTGGACAAAGGAAATGCTGATGGTGATTAGTGATCCCTCAGTATATCAATAACTCTTCTGGGATACTTGGAAGAAAAAATCTTATCAGAAACAATTTGGGTTGCATAATCTTTATTTTCTGTGAAGGAGATGATGTTTTGATGGAATAGTCCATATGTGTTGGGGTTTCTAGTTTTTCAAACAGATTTGGCTCCCCTTTCCTAAAACACATAGTTTGTGGAAATATCTTCCAGGTGCTGGACAATTAGCCTCCAGACCCTGGAAACCTCCACAAGTGGGATCTCAGCTAGGTTAGGTACCCCAAGTATGTACACCCATGAACTACTCAGATTCCCATTACAGCCAAAGATAGAAAGGAGGCTTTGGCAGTAAATGCATCTCAACCTGATGTGGGCATTCAAAATGACACCAGTACGCCCCAGCCTGTGACCTCTGATTTCTCTGCATTAACTATCAAAGGCGTGTAGATACAGATGTTGATGTTAGACAAGACTCCCACCTTGCCTCCTTACCCTCAGTGTGGGGGTCCTCTGGCTACCTTTATCTCCCTGGAAATGAAAAAGGAGATTCTTTAAATCCTTTTTTTAACCTGGATGTCATTTTATGGGGAAGATTACCTCAAAGCTATTTCCCCTCCCCATTCCCACCATCACCACATTTTTTAATCTTATCTGTGATGGCACAATGCTGTAGAAATAGTAGCAAAAGTCCCTATAACTAATTTCCACTTGTACATGCCATGTTACTTTGGTTCCTGGTGACGTGAACCCGATACACCATTTCCATGCTCTATGTAACCTTCTGTAATCTATTGCTTTACATAAAAAAAAACCCCAACTGGTCTGTTCAGTGTGTTTCTAGATAACTGCTGCTTATCTGAACAGGAAGCAGAAGAGGGTGAAATAAATGCAATTTTCAGCTGTGAGCACCTAGAAAATGTTGGATGTTTAAAAATTGGGAGATTAAAAATAAATATTAAGGACTCTTGATTCTTCCTCTGAACTTTTGAGCATTTGCATTATCCTGATTTTTCTTTTGGGGCAATATTAGATGCTTATTTTTTTTTCAAGTGAATGTCAAGATTCCCTTGAAATAATGCAAGTCTAAGAAATGGCATTTAGAAAAGGCATCAGATGTTACTAAGAGCGCTACATGAGGGTGCAGGTTTGCTCCATCTCGTGACAGATTTCTAGGACTCAGCCCCTTTTCTCATAGCTCTGTTGCATTTTGTTTCTCCTGAGGTGCTGACCACTATCATAGCAGCCAAGAGTTACATCCATTTTCATGGCAATTGGGTATCCTGAGTGTCTTAATTATCAGTATGCAAGGATATATGTAACTGGTATGGCAAATTCTTAGTAACAATATGACCCTTTTAATGCATTGACGTTATCATGTCTTTCTGCTATCTGAATTTGCCTGCAGCTGCTGTTTTCTGCCACACTGAGTTGATGTGATCCTTCATAGGAGACTTTTTCTGACAGAAGGAAGGGAGAAATAAAGCTAGAAGAGGGAGGAAGGCTGGCAGAAGTAGCTTTTATTTTCCTTCTTTCCTTGCCTCTAAATGACAGGCAAAGTTGCGCGGAGAGAAAAAAAAATCGCTAAGTTAAATGAAAACGAGCGTGCTTGCTTAGGGACTTGGTCATCAGTATCTAAACCCCAGCACTTCAATACTTTGGACTTATGGGTTTGGGTAAACACAATTACCTCAGCAAGGTTTATGAATTATTAGTATTTTGCAGGGAGATTACAACACATCATTAAAGATGAAAGGTTATTTTCAGAGCTCAGTTAAGTTTTAAATTGCGTCCTTAGAGTCCAAGAATGACCTTTTAGTGAGCTTGGGACAGACAGAAGTATCCAAAATGTGGATCGGTGCGACATTGCTGGGCAGTGATGTTTCTCACAGAGGGGCAGTGGATCATTAGAGGGGTACTTAAGAGTTTCATGTTACTCAACTTTGAAACGGTTTTCAATACTCTTATTATCTGACTTATTCTTCAAAAAGAAAGAAATACAAAAAGGCTTCTGTTATAAAATTGTTTTAAATTGTTCTTCAGAGACTGAATATATGCACAAGCTCACTCCTGTTAATCTAGATATTTGGTCTGAAGGAACTTGTGCAGCTAATTCTTAAATGGTGCACAGAACTCTCTCCAAACTTTGTTTTAATTAAATAGCATTTACATTTCTAGCATCCTTTTTATTCCTTTTTCTCCTGCTAATCACTTAACAGTGATATTTTCCCCAGTAAATATTTCAGCAGATATGCTTTTTAATTGGCAAACTCCCTTTGCACAACTATTAAAAAAAAATTAAAAGATTTAGATACGTTGTTTTTGTGTAACTAACACTTCACAGCTCCCATACTTATTTAAATGCTTAAACCCTTACTTTATGCCCTTCTACATTACCGCTGGCAAAATTCTTATGTGTGAGAAAACTGGAGATGCCTCAGACGTGTCGGAGGCAGGTTACAACAGCAGCCCATGTTGCAGCATAGGCTGGAGTGTGTACATCTGACTGGTCCCAGTTTAACTGCTGAATAATTAAGATTATAGGTCCTAGCCATATGAGGGAGGTATAGAGCATTCTTGATTTCTGCCTTGTTACTGGTACTCAAGATGTTTAACATCTCATAGCATCAACCTCCCTCTAGGGAAAGCTGGGGTAGCTGCATCTGACCATGCTGTTCTGATAAGCCATATTTTCATATACCTAAATAGTATCTGTGTTTTGTGACTGACTGAATTCCATGTAATTTCCATTGTTATAGTTGTTGGCTTGCTCACCACAGTAATTCTGTTGCAAAAATATTTTACAGGATGATAGGGAAATTTATGAGATGACAAGGAAAGAGAATTACCTTCTTCTAGTATTTTGTTATACAAATATGATTCACTAGGATTTGGACTTAAAGGGATTTTCAGTAATTCTTTGTCTAATTCTGCCTTTATGAATGGCTAAGTTTTCTGCTGTTATAAGTTGCCAGATCTTTGGGGAAGATGATGAAACTCTATCAATTCTGATAGAAGTAACTATCTCTAACAATTCAGGAGTAAAATGAAAAATAAGAATAGGGAAAATTATGCTCTGTAGAGTAACATCAGAGCAAGAATACTACAATTCTTCAAGCTTTTGAAGCTTTTATACTGAATTTTAAGAAGAAGAGCATGGCTGGGAAGAGGGGCCTCTTTACCCATGTATTATTAGGAAGTTTTGAACTGAAAGCATTGCACTGTAAAACCTTGTCTTTATTCTGTGACTTGCAATTTTAAGTTGGAAGTAACTGATGTGGATACTAAGTTGTGAAAACAAAAAGTCCTCACAGCCCCATTTTTGGAGCTGACACTATACACTGGCTGAGGCTTTGTCTCTAGAGCTTTAGGGCAGTACCTTGATATTTTCAAAGTGAATTCACATCAGTACTGTGAATACATTTGCCCTACATGAACTCTGCATCTATATGCAACTCTGTGTGCAGACCATTTAGCTAGCTGTTGAACTGTCTTGTTTGTACGAAATAATTGTGCTTCTAATTAGGAGGCATAAATCTAGATGCCCTTTGAAAAATGTGTTCTTTAATATCAAAGCAATGCAACAAATGGACCCTTTTTTGTTGCTGCCAAAATGAGCTGGGATCTGCTGTTTAACTTGGTTATATAATGACGTTTTCCAGTACATTTCTTCCACAGGGTCCAAAGCTCCTAAAGCCTGTATGTATGTTTTGCACTTGAACACCTTGCATCAAACAGATGTGATATAGGCCAATTTGCTGCAATGCTACATGAAATTAAGGACAGGAAGCAAAGGTACCTTCCAAACTGAAATCATATGAAGTGATTTCCAACGGGCAGTGGAGGGAGGAAACAGTCAAATTAGAGGCAAAGCAGGAAGCTGGACAGTCTTGTTTTAGAAAGATTGCCAAGGGATCTTAACTACCACCAGAGTACAGAATCTTGATTTTTCTTTCTCATCCAAAAACCAATATCTCTATCACCAGTGCCTGCACCAGAGGGATTTTTCATTTTCTGTTTAGTGATTGCTGGTCTAAGGCCGGGATTTAGAAATGTTGACTGTTTCTGAAAGCCTTCATAAGCTGTTTCATATAATTTATACTTGCACCCACCTGATTTCAGCATCTGGTTTCTCAAGGGCTGCTGGAATTAGAAATGAATCCTGCATGTTTTTCTGAGGGCTGGCACTCCTTGTATTTTTGTAAGGAACAAAACCTTAGTTTCTAGACTTGGGAAATCCTAAACCCTAAAAGTTTCATAGCAGAGTGATTAGAAAGGCCTCATATAATTAGAATTACATTTTTAAGGCCTACTATTTTTTAGGATGCCAGAACTAGAATATAATTGGCTGTTTGTTTGGGTTTTTTAAAGTGGTCATTCAATTTAACTTTACTTTTTAATAGATCTGAGGTTTCCTCAGATATTAGGCCTTCAAAGTGACCTTGTTTTTAAGCTAAAGATGTTAATTTTGACTTTGAGCTGGACCAAATACAATGAGTCCCAGAATCTGAACTAATCAAGATTACAGTCCCATTTTCCTGGTAACTTCATTTTATGTTCTGCTTGGGGGAAGGATGCCATTTACTTATTTGTAACCATCTCTATTTTTGCAGTATCTTGGAATGTGCTGCAGGTATGCCATCCAAGTGATTCTGTTGCCCCCCTGCCTAGCTTCTATGATTTGATAACGTCAAAGCATTTGATGGCTTGTATTGTTGGAAAAAACACTGTATGAGATAGTTTAGGAATTGAGAGGAGTAATTTGTTCAAATATAGAACATATAAGGAAAAAAAAATGGGGGACCATAAACAGATTTTCAAGGTCACTTATATGCATGTGAAGACATATTAAAAAATCATCCAATAGCATGGGCCAGATTTGCAGCTGGTGCCTTTGCAGTAAGCTTTGCATAAGTTATCAGGAGAAAGGTCTATAACACAACTTCAAAGTACACTTCATCCGGTTGGTATTGGGAAGGTCTGGTCCCTGCTCTTAAGACTTGTCCATCAGATTCAAAGGCATTCTGGAAAAATGTTCAAATATAAAAAACAACATTAAGACAGAAAACTATGGGGGTCATATTTTCCCTAACATTGGTGCTCTTTCTTAGGTAAATGGTGGCACCATTTGTCTTCTGGATCATAGCCAGTGCCTCGTTGCTGCAACAGTTGCTATTTTTTCCCTGTGCCTGACTGAATTCCAGTGCCTGACAGCACCTATACCTGCACGCCCTTACCCCTGCTTTCTAATTTCAGCTCCTGTGAACAAAGTAATTTCATCCAAGTGATCTTCTGTCACATTCAGTTGACTTGATTGTCCACTCCTAAAATGCCATTGCCAGTTCGGATTGACACGGACTTTAAGTCAGCTAACTTCAAAGCCAACTTAAATTTTGCTTTTCAGTGTTAGCCATGCTACCCTGCATCTCACACTTGACTGGACTGCTTATAGCCAGAGACTGTGCCTGTATGAGTGATTTGTCCTTTATGCATGGTCATGGTGAGCCATTTCTGTACTCCTCTCCAAATTAATGCTAATTGTGTTACACTGCTATTCTCACAAGAAGAATTAGTTGTATGATGCTGATGTACTCTAGTTAGCTAAAAAGCCTTATGTGGGAAGCAGAACTCCTGGGTTTTTTCCTCCTGAGCTCTACACTTACATTCCATGTCTTCTCAGAACATGTGTGTTGTTTTCCCAGCAATCAGGGCTGGAAACTACTTTTTTTTGGTGTGTGTGTGTCTCTTTCTTCCAAGATATTAAAATTGCAATGTACTCTTATGGTTCCAGGAGCTGAGGCTTTGAGCAATGTGTCCAACATCTGCATCCTGTGATACAGTGTTCCCTAATTTCGGTGCATGTTTTAGGAATGCTGCTAGACCAATGAACACTGCACAGATAACCTTGGGGCCTCCTCAGTACCGTTTCCTCTTCCCTTTGGCTCTGGAAAAGATGCCTTTATGGTTTATTTATTTTATTTATTGATCTCTTTCCCTGTCTTCTACAAAGCTACACTAAAGCGTGTATCTTTAAAAAGAGATGAAGTACATCCAGCACACTCTGGCAAAAGAGTACTTGCTTTCACTAGAAAAGAAAAATTTCTGCATGAAAAGTTTACCCATTTGTCTAGTGGCCATAATAAGCTGCAGGAACTGCAACCACCTGGAGAGCCAAGACAGGAGAAAGGAAAAGAATTGAGTAGCTGAGCCCTACGGTAAGGAGCACTAACACAAAGGCAGAGTTTGCCAAGAAGAGCCAACTCTATGAAGAAAGAAAAGCAATTTTCTTTCGAGACACCTAAAAAAAGGATAAAAGGCTATTGCAAACCCACAGTGTTTGGGAATGGTTGAGGGAGTGACAAAATAGATTAAGCTTATCTGTGGTCCACGGTCCTCGGGAAATGTGCTTCCATTTGTTTGGTCTGGGGTTGGGCAACAGCCCTAGTGCTACCTAACTTCACAGAATTGCTGTGTAATCTAGAAAGAAAAAGGTTTTCTCCAGCTTTACTAGATGCTAAAAAGAATGCTGCTGCTCTGCACAAAGCAGCACTGAGAGAGTCATCCTGGGCATACAGGCAAGAAGTGCTTGGTCCAGGTGGGAGATCTGAAGAGTTGACCACTTCTGTAGGAGCCAAGGTGGCAACGTGGAGCGCTGTGATAAAATCCAGACCCTACCACAGGGAAGCTCTAGTTTTGAAAGCAAGACAAAAATCTTTTGTTGCCATTAACAAGGCATGGTCGTCCCTGAAGGCTTAAGACCCCCATCAACCATTTGGTGTTGCTTGCCCACCAGACAATACCTGCAGGTTGTTCTCATTTCGAAGCTGTAAAGGTACTGTCCCCAGCTTCTTGCCTGTTTTGGGAAACGTGTCTCCATGCTTCACTCCCGGCAGTAGCTCTGATAAGGGCTCTGCAGGGATGCATTTTAGTGCTGTTTAGATACTTGGCCTCAGCATCCCATGCTGGGGCTGATGATGTTAAACGGGGTTATGGGGAACAGAAGAGCTTCTGAAGTGGTGCTTAGCTGCGTAATAATTTCCTGAGTGTCAGTGCTCAAACCTCCAGCAGATTAATTTTGTATTAAAAAACATACTGCTTGTTTGTGGATAAAGTCCCCAATCTAACTGCTGTTGCTAGAGCTGCATTGAACTTGTATGTTGGTGATCTTTTCCATCTGAGGATGGGGAAGAATAGGACAAAGTATGTCTGGAAAATATGTTACGTGATAAAACTGGTCTGAGAAAGCTGTGGTTGAACAGAACTCTCATTGACTCACACATCCTGGAGGTTATTTTCCTTATGAGATAATATAATTATAGTAATTATAAATGGAGAGAAACTATTGAAGTAATTCTGTCCCTTTCATGCCAACACAGTGCTCCTACATCACTTTTTCCTGCTTCTCTGCACGTCTACTAGTACTTAGCCATCTGATATTACTTTGCTAAAATTAATCCTCAACTTTATCTAACCCTTCTGAATAACCATGAGATAAACCACATTTAGCTCTCTAATAGTTTTGGAAAGTTAACTAAATTAATTAGGTGAAACAGCCTAAGAGGTTTGGGGGGGAGGGGAGGGTGGCCAGTAAAGGTCTTTGGATCATATGTAATCTCTTGTATTTAAGTTCTGTCATTGCAGTGATGTTTGAAAGTAGACAAACTCTGCAAGAGCCTTTTAAGGAATGGATCCCAAGATAGGATAGACAGCACCCTTTCTAACGTCTGAGACTCTAAACGTCCTTGGAAGGATCTCATATTTCTCTCTCTTGTGCTGTGGAAAACCCTGAATTGCTGTTTTCCCAGGTGAGATTTGAAGTGTCGGTGCACTCTTTGTGCCATCTTTTTTCTGCGATCTGATGTGACTGATACTAGGCAACCAGAATTGGTTTGCCATTTTATCTGAGACCTGGAAGACTTAAAAGAAACTTCTTGAGATCAATCCATTAAGATAATGAAACCTCAGATTTCTTTTAGTCTGTGGAAGAAGATGATGCTCAAAACCTGGCAAGAATAAGACATCCAGACATTACTGCATACATTGGTGTTATAAATGTGCCTTGGGAAATTCAACCTGGTTATGATAGTTGCAAGACCAGATGACAAGAAAAGCATGCTAAATAACTGTAACTGAGCTCTAATATGCGCCATCGGCTTTGAAAGCTTTGGCCTGAAAGGCTCATTGTGAGTTTTCCCAATCATCTTCAGTTAAAAACACTTGTGTTGTTTCATCTATTTGCATTCATGGCAATTACTCTTTATTTGTGAGAGAATTCCCTCTAGATTTCAGAATTTATTCACCGAATATTTATATAAACTTATCTGGAGAAAAGCAATATCTTACTGGCCTTTATTCCTCCTGACCTTGAAAGTGGATCTTGCTGCCTGTTCCAGAAGAAACATACTGAAGTGCATCCATGTCCACAGTGAACCCTCAATGGTAGCAAGGCAAGTAGGTGAAAGTGGATGAAAAAAGTTGTGGTCAAAGTACTAGTCCTGCCACAAACTACACAAATTATTATTTGGGTAGGACACTTGAGGTGTGATTTGATTGCCTAGACCGAGGGTCCTGGTGCCACTCGTGATGTCTTTATTAATCTGAGACATTTGGACCCTGATGGCAAATATGACAAAGATGATGGGATTTAAGAGAGACATCTCTTTCTGGAAGGATGGCAACTGGAAACTAGGCAGGGCATCCCATTGTAATGAAGCAGGATGTTTCAGCAACTAAATGCCACCCTTTACAGGCAAAACGGGGGAATTGGCAACGCTCAGAGTACTGGAACCTTGGTGTGGCTCTTGAGCACCTAGCTTCCACAGGGCATTCAAACCCCTGGGCAGGCACCTTGGCGGTGCAGGAGGACATGCAAGTTGTCTCAAAATTCACCAATTCCATTGCACTTAGCTGGTGACACAGTGCTGAGCACAGGGATATTGTTCAAATCCTATTGTCCTCCCAGAGATAAATTCCTGGGGCTCTGGTCAGCCGAGCCTCACAAAGATTTTCAGCCTGAACCCCTTCCTTGGCAGTGCCTGCCTGGGACCTTGCTATTAAGTGTGATAGTCCTCTCCTTATTGCCATTCACGCGACCGCTTTTTCTCGGAGGGATGCTCCAAGCCTCATCTCCAGAGATGTGAACGCAGAGTATGTTTCTGACATCCTCCCTGCCCTGCATGTGAATCCCTAAATGCCGCAACAGCACTGGCAGAAACAATCGCTCTCGAATTCTCCGCCTGGGTGTGTTTGAACACTTGCGTGATTAGACTAGCTGAAATATGACATGTGTCTGTTAAACTGAAAATGGGTTTTCACAGCCTGCTGGCCTTCAGAGAGAGTGTGTGGGCTGAATGGATCACTATCAAGCAGGGAATGCAAATGTTTGCAATTTTTTTTTCATTTGGAGAAGATGGTGTAACACTGATTAAACTAAAATTCAACTTTTTCCTCTGCAGAAGCTTCATTACACCAGCCTGTAGGCTTCTTCTCTGTGCCTTCAGTTGTAGTCTGTAATCTAACTTTTTGCTTTCTGCCACAGCAGTGCAGCCTTTCAGATTCCTCCCTCCTGGTATCTTTTGCAGGAGAGAATGGATCCCTTTTTAATAAGGCGAGAGGAACCTTTGTATAATTTAGACTATTTGTGTCCTACCAACAAGGTGTCAGTTTTCTTCCATAACTCCTTCCACACTAAAATCAAAGGCATATCTTCTTTAAAGATATGATCCTACCTCTTCCCTTCTTTCTGCTCTGCTTCTCTGGCTTAAGCAATCTTCCTCTGAACATCTAATATTAAAGGGTATGCTTATTTTATCTCAGTTGCAAATGCTTTCCAGTAAGTTCTTGGAACCCTGCTCCTCTAAGTCTGTGCTTTCCAACCCCTGGCACAACATTTTGAGTTCCTTTGGGAGAAAATGAAACAAGGTGGATGTGAATGGCACCAGGCACCCATTGATGATTGCTGCTATTTGATTGTAACAATAGTTTGATAGTAACAATAATCTCTGGGTTTTTTTTTCAATAAATGCCAGAGATTTGGCACATGCAGTCAGGCAGATTGTGCAAGCGAATACCTAAGGCTGCCTTTCTAAAGACGAAGTTTCTAGCCCAAGCTCTGCCAAGCAGGAATTTTTTCAGCTTCTAAGCCAGCATATTTTGTAAAAGAGGAGATCTCTGCTTGCTTACTTTTCTGGGATAGGCATGCAAGAGTAACATCTTGGAAAGATATAGCTGAGTAGAGGTCAGGTAACATCCTAGGTTGGTGATCTGAGGGTGGTTTACTTTCTAGTCAACCTTCTTGTGCACAGTACAACCCTAATTTGTTTTGCACAGCAGGCAGTTGTGTTTTACTGAAGATTGGGCAACTGCAAAGAAGAAGGGGCAATAAAGAGCTAGGGTTGTGATGGGCCACTTCCTAAAGATTAACAGTTTGTGTTGAATTTCAGCTGTTTCTGGGGCTACCCACAGACACTTGTGCTCCAGTTCTGTCACTGAGAGACTGAAACACCAAGAAGAATGCTAACTTTAATTAAAAGAATAAATGGACTCTCCTTTTCTGCTGCCAGCCACCCATTACTTAATTTGAAAAATATTTACTTCAAAAAGGTTGTGAAAGTGTTTGTAGTTCATAAAAACTGGTTACTTGACTTAAGGTAAAAGGTCCATGGGGTAAATTCTGCAAAAAGATGGTCTGACCAGATTGCTTTACCTAAGTTTTAATGCATTTCCATGCTTTTATGGAAATTGTTAATGGTATTATGTGTTAATGGTGATGTAACTTCTGCCTATTTTTATAGAGAACAACATATATTACCCATTCTCATTATAACAGCCCTTCCCATTTTAAATTTAAAACATGCCGAAGTTGAGAAAAACAAATGCCAAAACTAGTTTTCCTCACTTCTGCATTCTTCAGTTACTCCTGTGACAGATTTGGGATCTGCCTGTGCCAAGCTGAATTCCATTTTGATGGCTGAACCCCTCTGCCTTTCAGGATTATACATACTATCTGACGACTGGGATTTGGTGCCAGTCGAGGTGCAAGAAATGTTTGCACCTGCACAGCCCAAGGTGGAGTGGGTGTTCCCGATGTAGTGGCCGGGAAGGGAGTAGCACCCCTTCTTGTAAATCTGAAGAGAGGCAAGAGGGAAACACCAATTCCTCTAGCTCTGTCCCCAAAGTACTGCTTCTGCCTGATGTGTTACCAGTTAGAAAAGGTGGCTCAGGCGATCACAGTGCTGTCCTCCTTTACGTGGTGTGTTTTGGCCAGGAAGAGCCATCTGCAGAAGATGAGCGTTTTCTGCCAGGGGGCTGTTCGTTTTCTTGGGCTGGCTCCAGGTAGAGGGATGGGGATGGGGTCTGGAAGCCTCCCAGCTGCAAAGGATGGACATTTCTGTTTTTTAAAATCAGGTGCTTTCCTGACCAAAGAGGTAGCAGATTGTCATGTTGTCACTAGAAGAAAGTTGTGAAGAGGGAAAGCAGGGAGGTTTTTTTGTTCTGTGCATGCACTCAAGGGAGGCAGAAGACTAAGATCATTCTGTGGAAAAGAGAATCTGTAATTTTTTTTTATTTATTTATTTTTAAAAAGACCTGCAGTGGTCTCCTGCTTGCAGGAATAAAAGTGGTGGTAGTTATCAGATTGTTTTTTAAAGGCTCCCTTTCTGAAAGGTAGTCAGTGGCAATCCATAGGGTTTTGGTGTGAATCCACCTGCCCCCAGGTGAAGGGGGGAGGGGGTGAAGAAGAGGGTTGCCAGAAAGCACAGAGCTCTGGTCTGGGGGTCTACGATGATGAGCTGCAGCCCTCCAGACTGGGAAGGGCGATGGGCATGGACACTATTTGGATCCATTCACTCAGAGATTAAGACATGCATTAATGTCCCATCTTTACACAATTAATGTCCTGTGGGAGTCAGGGGTCTCCTTGCAGTGAACAAGTGTTTTTGTACAGAAGGAAGGGGCTGTTCATAATCATTTAAAAGTATGTGTGTGTGTGTGAAATCTCTTTCTCTCTCTCTCTGCCCTGCCTTTCCTATTTTTTTCTGTTCATTAATTCCTTGTATTTCTTTCTCCTTACACAGTGAAACAAAACTGGCTGTTTTCTTTTTGTTTCTAGCTGGTTTATCTGTCTGCTTCTCATGAATTAGTACAATACGGCAAAATCTGGACTGCAAATCAAGCAGAGATTGGACTCTGTGGATGGGAAATTAGATCTATTTTGCTTAAAAAAAAAAAAAAGGAAAAAAGGAAAAGCTTATAGAAAACCCCCTGAGATCATTTCTTTTAGATAGTAATTTCAACAATTTCAGTTTATAAGAGTGCTCCTCATCCCAGGTATGGGCTAAGTGGAAAATACGAATGAAAAAATGTTATAAGTATTTCTTAAATCAGAATTTCATTTCCTAATTTTTAATTGGCAATTAAATAAAATTTTGTGAACGGCTTTAGCACCAGATTTTCAAATCACTTTTAAAGTAACACCTTTACCATCGAGTATTATTTAGCACAAACTGCCATTATAGAGCAACATGAATTTCATTCTTCCACTGTTTGCTTTTAATACCCACTGCTGCTAACACAGATGGCACCCATGTGACGCAGTAATTTTATACACAGTTTAATAAACAGAAGATTTCTCATTTGTGGTTTCTTCTGCGTATCCAGCTCGAGTTCAGACAAAAGAAGACAAGGGCTGTACGGCAGAGCCTCAGCGAATGTGAAGCTCTGCCAGCTTTCAGTCTGTCTCGACTGAAGGATGGTACCTGTGGAGCTAATACAAAATCTAGCTCATCTCCACGCTGGAATGCAAAACCTTGCACAGAGACATCGTCTCAGAGCTGTCAACGCTCCGGTGCGAGGCTCACCCAGCTGCCGAGCTCCGTGGTTTGCTGCTCCTGATCAGTTTGTCCCTGAGGATTCTGCCTTTCAATGGAGAAGATAGGAAGAAAAGATGTTTGGGAGAAGCGAGCCCTGATGAGATGATGGTGACAGCTTAGGGGCAGCGCGCTTCCTCTCCACTTACCTTCATGGCAGCTGATGCCTCGTTAACAAATTCTGTTGGTGGTTTTTCTGCTGACTTTCATTGCTTTCTTACTCACTTTTATAATTTTCTTTTAATATGTGCCATTCTTCATCTTTTGTGCACATACCCCCATCCTAAAATGAGCTACAGGAGCTGAGCTCGTCTACCCTTGCAAAACTGCTCTGCAGGGGTAGGAGCAGTGCACAGCTAGCAGTAGCTCGCTCGGTATCCCTGCCTGTACGGCGTTGTTTGTAGGAGGGAAGGTCACAACTGAAAAGAGCTTGCTTCCTAAGCTAGCCAAAAGAGGATGCTTATAAAACGTTAAGCCTCTCTGATACTTGTTCAGCACAGAAGAGGTTGGTTCCTTATTTGCTTTGTGAAGCTCTTGTTTAATTTTAAAAGATGACGGTTAGGATGGCAAGTGGTTAGTTCCAGCTCAACATATTTTTTAGCAAATAGGGGTGACCCATACATTTTCAGATGAGATGAAGCCTGATGGCAGTCCCGAAGAAGTGGGTGTGAGGGACTGAAAGACTTAATGCCTCAAACATTGCGGCGGGGCAAGTTCTGCCTAACACGGGACCACCGGCCAGCCGGGGGTGTGCGCTTCCCTGGTCAAACACAGTTCATGCCTGCAGGGCAGGAGAAGTTCCTCCCCAAACAACCCACAAGCTGCTGACCCATTTCCCGAAGGTTCTGAAAGCACAAACCACACATGCACACCTAATTAGCCTAATGAGATTGAGTGCCTGCCTGAAGGAAGGGGAAGGAGGTGATAAAAGGACAGGAAGGGAAGCCTCAGGTGTGCGTGCCCTCCAGAATGGGGCCTCTCAGTTGACTGGAGCAATGCTGGACTGGTGAAGTTTTCCTCTTTTCTCTCCCTTTCTCTTTTTCATAACCCCTACACCTCATCCCTTTAGACATAAACTGTTGACCAAGTCTGGGACTAGAAGCGGACCCAGACGCCCCCAGGCTCCTCTCTGAGAAGGACTCTGGAAAGCAAAGGGGTCTGCTCTGAACCTCGTGACTCAACGGGAGGGATCTCCTTATTGTCTTCCCTGCACTGATTCCCAGATAAGCAAGGCTTGTAGTATATATTTGGTGACGTATGGTTAGCAGGTATTACGTGGTGTACTGACGCAGTTTCGTGCCGACTCTTGTTGTGAGCAAATAAAAGGTGAGTTTTGTGAGTTAAAGGATCCTTGCTGTCATTTCACCTTAATCCTGACCTGGGAATCGGCAAACCTGAGTCATCATCCTGAGAAATTGGGATGTGACACTGGGTGATGTTTTAATGAAGTGGAAGAGGTGGGATGAATAACAAGTATCGATAACAAGAATTTTTTTGTTTTAAAGCAGAGAACAACACTTCAGTTGGAGACAAGAGGTGGATCTGAATGTATCAGTTAACCAGAGGTGGATGTAGCCAATTCCACTAAAAAAAAAGACCAGGGAACGGGGAAATATTAGTATTCTCCTTCAGGACTGTACTGGTTCTGGCTGGGATAGAGTTAATTTTATTCGTAGTACCATGTATGCTGCTGTGTTCTGGATTTGCGATGAAAACAATGTTCATAACACAAGGATGTTTTAGCTATTGCTGAGCAGTCCTGCACAGAGCTAAAGCCTCTTCTGCTTCTCACCTCATCCCACCAGCGAGTAGGCTGGGGGTGCACAAGAAATGGGGAGGGGGCATAGCTGGGACAGATGACCCCAACTGACCAGAGGGACATCCCATACTGTATGATAATGTAATACCTCCATCCCTGGAGGTATTAAAAAAGCATGTAGACAGGGTACTCCATAACATGGTTTAGTGGGCATGGATGATGGTTGAACTCAATGATCTTGAAGGTCTTTTCCAACCTAAATGATTCTATGATTCTATGATGTCATGCTCAGCAGTAAAAACTAGGGGGGGCATTGCCAGCACTACCATTGCTTGGGGACTGGCTGGGCATGAGTTGGCTGGTAGTGAGCAATTGGGGGATTTTTGTGTTGCTTGTTTTTCTTGGTTTTGTTCTTTGTTGTTTGTTTATTTATTAATTTAAACTTACTAAACTGTCTTTATCTCAGTCCATGACTTTTCTCACTTTTACTCTTCCAGTTCTCTCCCCCATCCCACTGCGGCAGGAGGGAGCGAGCAACTGTGAGGTGCTGAGCTGCCTACCAAGGTTAACCCACAACAACAGCCTTGAGGCCTCCTTTGACATCACGTATTTAGTCCTGGGTGCCCATGTTCCAGAAAGGTGTACTTCAACTGGGACAAGTACAAAAAAAATACTTCGGTGGGCAGGGAACAAGGTTTCTCTCTTAAGCTATCAAAAGCCATTTTTTATTTGACTTGGCGAGAGACATACTGCAAAAGGTTGTAACATTATACAGCCAAGGCATCCAAATATAGCGTGAGCATCAAAAGTGTTGAAGAGCTGTTTTAAGTCATCACAGACAAGCAGCAAACTTACAGAGCTAATGTAGATTTTTAGGTAAGGCAATTGAATGGTTTGAGTACATGTTAGGTCAGGGTTCATAAACAATGAGGTGGTTTAATCATGTACTTAAGACTGCAGCCTGATGTCCAGCAGATTGAGCAGTCTCTCTAGGAAAGGGGACACAAGTGGTCTGACAGAGAAATCCCCTTCACTCTTGGGATGGTGATGCTGCCCTCAGAGACTCTGACTTGTGCTTCTTCTGTTTAAATTTGTCTAGTGTGCACAAAGCTTAGGTCAGACACAGCAGATGGGTTCAGCACTTTTTGCAAGTCAAGTATTTCTCCAGCATGTTATATGAGTTTCATCAGGTTTTTTAATATTTGCAGCTGACTATTAACGCTTTTGTCTATTAGTGGGTTATTAGTTACATTTCTGCTATTTACAGTGGTCAGTCAACAAGTCATACACAAGTTGATAGTTGTGTTTACTTCTTTTTGTACTCATTCCACTTTGTTTTGATCCCCCTGACTGAGCTGTTTTGGATGCGCTTTGGTTTAGGGAATGGCTGTAGCCTACTTGGGATTCTGCTGCTTGTTCCAGCTTTCTTTACTGTCCACATCTATGGTGAGAGGTGAAAGAGGCTGGCCAGCCACCCTTCCATAATTTTAAGATTACTACATGCTGGATGTAGAGGAGCCTTGAATTAAAAGAGTAGCTTGAAACAATTGAAGGAGTACTACTGGCACAAAATGAACTGCATAAATTCATAGACGACCAATCTGCAGAGCAGAAGGTTCCCAGCCATCTCGAGGATGGCTGTTCTGGGGGAAGAAAACCACCCTGCTAATCTCTGAGAACAAGGAGCTGAAATCTAAGCTAGAGCTTCATAAATTTATGGAAGGGGTTTTATAACAGAACAACTCATGCAAATAGAAAATGCAGCTTGCGATTCATGTATAGGTATTTCTGAGGGACTTTAGAAGGAGACTGGTTTGATGTTTGCATCATTGATATTGTACTAATCCTATGCTTTAGGATTTCAACTGGCTGCTTGCTGAGACTAAAAAGGATTTTTTTCTCCTTGGGCTGTAACTAAACCCACGAGATAGTGGTGCTTGTACGTCTTGCTCAGTGACTCAGAGGGAAATATATCACCACATTTGGAGACCAAAAAGATAGTTTCCTCAGGTGAGGCTGGGAAACACTACACAAATTCGTTTCTGGCTTTCTGTTCGAAAATGGGGTGTGGTTAGCCTAAGTTGTTCTGGGAGTTAGACATTACATGTTCCTACTATTAGAGAGACTTAGGACATTGGTAGTGTTCTTGAGATCCCCTAATCTACTTCACATCCATTCCTTACAGATGGATGGTTTTAATCCTTTATTAAAAGATGCAAATTTATTGCCAGGCACTGGGGGTTGTTTGTGGCTTTTGGAGCAGATGTTTACCACAAATGGCCCCAAATGGTTCTTCCCAGCCTCATGTTTGGATGTTCTCACCCTGTGTTTTCCTCTGTTCTCTGTAATCCCATAGCTCAGGTTACAGTGCTCTTACTGTTCTTTCCACCTGCCTCTGTCTTTCCCTTCACAAAACCTTTATGAATTACCCATATCAGGTTGTGTGTGAAGGAGAACAGAGAGTCTTTGGATAGGAGGATTTTCACAGCATCAGAGGAATGCTATTAGCATTACTGTACTGTCCTGTTGTGTGAGCTGTTGACTGTGGAGCCATCGTTGTGTGTTGTTTCCTATTGCACTTCAAGTCACTTCCTCTTCACTTGAGGAAAGAAAATGATGTGCTTCAAATATAAGCTGATTAAACCTTCAAAATGTGGATGAGTTTCATTAACCTATTTTTCCAGCTTCCAAGTTCTCATCTTCTACAACTGAGTCAAACAACCCACTGTGTTCATTGCAGTACATCTGCTGGGCTGCTAGTGAGCTCATCAGCTGAGCTCAGGTACAAGTTTCTCCTTACCGCTGAAACAAATTCCTGCTGGGAAAGGGCTGAGCCCCAAATTTGGGTTGCCAGTGCAGCTGTGACTGCAGTGAAGCAGATGCTCCTTCTCTGTCATGAGTACGTCGAACCCTTGGTCCATAGACCTTTTGAAAATTCAATTTGAGATCTGTGGGGTAAGGCTTAGGCTCTCCTTTATTCATCTCCCAGACACAAAAGCAACAAACTATATTCCTGACATTTCCATCAGCTAGCACAGTGACTGCTTTTTTTTTTGTAGTGGTTGTGGAATGCACCCAGCTGTGAACAGGTTTCTAATAAAGATCCTCCTCAATAATGGCCAAAAGAGGTTGCTTTAACCCATGAGCTGGAATAGCTAGCACTGCAGACCAAGACTTAGACCGATGCAAGGAGCAAAAAGGAAACTGTGAAGGTCCGGATGCCCTCTGCTCTAAAAACAATGACGGTCTTTTTTGTACTCGGCAAATTTTATGATTTCCAAAAGGAAAACTGTTGATCAAGAGAGAAGCTTTCTGAAAGGCTTTGAGGCAGACACAGATGCAGAGCAAGGGTCTGAGAAAGGATAAAGATGCCAATACATAAGGCTTGTCAAGCTGTTGCCGATACCCAGAACAGAAGTAATTAACTCTTCATGAATAGTTAAATTTGAGGACTTGAGGTGACTGTGTTCCACAGCCAGCTTAGCAAAATAACTGCATCCTGTGGGCTTTGCCATGAAGTTAGCTGAATGTGGAAAGTTGGTCCCATAGTTCTAGTCAAGCTGTGCAAATACTCTGAGCACAGTTAATATATGTAAATTAAATTAATGTCAAATCACCGTGTCTCTGTGGTAGTGAATAATACAGAAAAAGCAAATGGGATGCACAGCAAATGGAGGCGATTCAGCTGTCAGACTGTGTGCATGAATGTTTCCTCAAACTCTTCTCTAAATGGAGAGATTACAAAAGTACAATTTTACTTAAAAGAGCAAATATATAATAAATTAAAAAATGGTGACATTATTATGTTTCTTTCTGCTTAGTCCTGCCGTGCTCTAGCTTTAGCTTTAATGTTCAAGCATGATAATTTAGTTTTCTAAAAATAGCCTGCCAGACTATGCCTTACATTTCATTATTTTATGAATACTCCTTTGGACATTCCAGGCCATAAAGATCAGCCCCCCAACTCGCACTGTAAAGCAAATATTGTTCCTTCCTCAGGCAGATGAATTATTAATAGAGGTTGGGCTTTTTTGGTGCAGGAAGTTCTGATGACTTCAGTTTTGCAACAAGGATTTTAATCTTGTATCTTGGAGCTCTTAGTGCAGGCAAGTAGATATAAAACTGATGAATTATAAATGTTATAATGCTGCCAAACTCCAAGCTAAGGGAAAAGGTGGCAGTTCAGAAGGATGTGTATCTTGAGTCCCTGAGAGTTTTGTGCACAGGTCAAAGGTGCTGCTGGACAGGCTGCAGCTCTGCTCAGGTTGTAGTCAGCAGCAGAAAGTGGCTTATTTTTTGTCTGGTTGGCTGTGAGAGTTTTCTGTTGTTTCTTTTTTTTTTTTTTCTTTCCTTTTTTCTTAAAACCAGTGGGTACTCCAATATGGACACTCATGGGCTTTTAATGGGAGTGGGTAAAGAGATGAGTATGAATACAAATTATTCTCTTTTGCTGCTTCTTGGAGAAAGAGTATTAAACTTGCGTTGAATAGAATGAAAAATAAAGCTGTCTCCAGAATAATTTTTAAAATAATGTGTAGTATTGATGTTTTACACATTTAGTTGGGAATGAATTACTGAAGTGTGCAAATGCTGTTGTAACTGAAGGGCCGCGGTAATCAAGCACTGAAGGACTTTTTCCCCTAGAGATTTACTTTTGGTGGTACTTCTCTGTTTTAAAGAAAAAAACTGATTGACAACAAAAGCCTCAATAAGAACAAAAACCTTTTGAGTAAATCAGGATGTTTAGTTTAAAAATTTTCTTTAGAAGAAGGACGTTATGTGAAGTATTAATCTTAATTACTAAAGGAAGAAAAAAGAGTTTCTTGCCCTAAATATTCTGTTTTGTAACCCTGAGCCAGGTCATCAGGCACAATCCTTCAGTTGGTAGGAAGAGGTTTGGGTCTGCGCTTTCATTGTTTTGTTCTGCCTTGGGACAGAGTGAGGACCCTACTCCACTTTGGTGCGATATTGTGCTATTTCCCCAATGACATCTAGTTGCAAAGACCCACTGGCAATGCAAAGGTGGAAGAAGGTATTTGGGGGCTTGAAACAGTCTTCAGAAAAACTTCCCAGAGTGTGACGATCCCTTGTCTGAGCAGTGTGAGGGTGACTGCTGCCTTCGTTCAGCTGTGATGTGGCGTTAGCCTGCGGGGAAGAGACTCGCTGGAAAGCAGTGTGGTTGGATCTGGGCTCTTGGTGTTGGGAGGGCACTGCCTGATGAGCAGCCTCGGCTCTCGCCCCGGGACAGGCCTTTCTCTCCTGGAGGTGAAGTGTGAGAAAGCACTTGCTTAGGAATAATTTGTTCAGTATTTCATGTTAACTTTCTGTATCTTTCTGGGTCTGCTAATGTGCAATATGGCTGTCCAGGGAAGGTGTGGTATTTCTGGAGAGATGGGGAGTCATGTGGACTTGTGTTTGCCTCCAGACAAGATGTAGCCAGGGGCTACATGGTCTCTTTGAACATGCCTCGTGTCAGCGGAGAGCCCCTGGACCTGAGCTTCCTTTCAGCACAGCCTGAAGCTTCAGAAGGTGGGAGCTGTTGAATGATCTTTCTGTGAAGCCATTCAGATGGATGGGCTTTCAGCCCAATCACATCCTGGGCTGCATCAAAAGAAATGTGACCAGCAGGTCCAGGGAGGTGATTCTACCCCTCTACTCCACTTTTGTTAGAGCCCACCTGCAGTACTGTGTTCAGCTCTGGGGCCTCCAACATAAGAAGGACATGGACCTGTTGGAGCGAGTCCAGAGGGCCACAAAGATGATCAGGGGGTTGGAGCACTTCCCCTATGAGGATAGGCTGAGAGAGTTGAGGTTGTTTAGCCTGGACAAAACAAGGCTTTGGGGAGACCTTATAGCCACCTTCGGGTACGTAAAGGGAGCCTACAAGAAAGCTGGAGAGGGACTTTTTACAAGGGCATGTAGTGATAGGACAAGGGTTAACAACTTTAAACTGAAAGAGGGTAGATTCAGATTAGATATTAGGAAAAAATTCTGTACTGTGAGGGTGGTGAGGCACTGGAACCGATTGCCCAGAGAAGTTGTGGATGCCCATCACTGGCAGTGTTCAAGACCAGGCTGGATGGAGCTTTGAGCAACCTGGTCTAGTGGAAGGTGTCCCTGTCCATGGCAGGAGGGTTGTGACTAGATGATCTTTAAGGTCCTTTCCAACCCAGAGTATTCTGTGATTCTATGGAAGTTGTACTCCTTGTGGTCCAGGGTATTCTGCTATCTTATCCCTCTCAGGCATGGCCCTAGGAGGCTTCTGTGATTGCATCCTTCAGCAGGTCTGGGGACATTCCTGTCTCCCAAAACTGGAGTCTTCCTCTTCTTCTCCTTGTATTTTGGCATGCAGACATGGGAAAAACATCTGGGGTTTCTGTTTTTTTCTTTTTTTAATACGATTTCCCTCCCTCTGCCTCCATAGTCCTTTCTCCAGCATAAACCCAGCCCCATCCCACAAACGTCCTCTCTTTGTCTGAGTTTGAACCCTATTTTCCCCTCAGTCCTATCAAGTATCAAATGGTTTTTCCTAAATGTTACCCCACAGCTGTAACTGTAGTGGGACTGTGTGCCCTAGGAAACAAACCCTAACCCTGAGCAGAACCACTGCCCTAGGTATAGACGTGCTGGGAAGAGTGGTGAGGAGGGTGAAGTGGGAGGAAGAGGGACAAAGCCAAACAGGAGTCACTGACTTAGGCTGTGTGCCTGAAGGACACAACAAAATTCAAGGCAAGCTGAGTGGCATGGAGATGTGGGAGCACGTGATGCAGTTTGTCTTTGCCCAGAAAGGTTCTCCTCAGAGCTGGTGTGCTTCTATGTATTGGGAAGTGAATTAAGTCTAGATTGTCAAGTGATGGGATGACAACGTGGTTCTTGGTCACACAGCTGGTGAACTAGCCTGGGAAGGCAGCCCCACATCACCACTTTAATCAGTTACCCTTGAAATACTCTGCAGCCAAGCTAAAGCGTAAGGCCGAGAGAAGCTCCGATTTGCATCCAAAGCCAAACAAAACTCCTGATTTCTGCAGCTGCTATCCAGCTTCCCTACTTTTGGCTGTCATCACTTTGTATTGCACCACCGCAAATTCACACTGCTATTATTCCTCTGTAAAACACCGTGTGTTGATGGATAGTGCTTTCATTAGTCCTAGCAGCATCGTGCCCATTCACAGAGCCAGGAGTCGCCTATTGTTTGCCAATTATTTATTAGGTGACTAATGTACATAAAGGAAGCATTTATGAAAATACATCCAGTCAAAATTTGTGCTGGAATGATTGGTGTTACAATAGTTGGCAAGGGGCTTGTATGGAGGCAGGAGCTCCCCTGAAGTCAAGCGCAATGCCAAAAAATAATAGGGCATGAAAGATGCCTCAGAGTGGTTGATTTAAATAGATAAGAGACTAGGGAAGGCGAAGAGGTGAAATGAACTGTTTGACCTGGTAGCACAGCCGAGATTGTCAAAGGAGCTGTTTTCTCTCAGAAGGTGCAGCTTTGTGAAGTTCAGATTTCCGTGGGGATGTGTCAGCCGTTGTCAGCAGGAACAGAGGAATTAATTCCAATGATGCTGGCATGTTTCCTTTTAATGTGTTTACTAACGTTCACCTTCTGTTCAGGAATGATTGCACTGAAAAATCTTGGCATGCAAATATCAAATTACTTGGAAATTTCTGTTCTACAAGGACATTTTGTGTATTTCAAAGCTGACACTGAAAAACAAAATAGAATCCAAAACCTGCAGCCTTTTCTTTTGGGTGAACCAAGTTTTCTGCACGTCTGGTTGTTGGTAAAACATAGAAGTATGAGGCCAGGTCTTGCGAAACTCAGTCCTTCCCACGGGAACACAAAGCCTTTTAATACTCAGCTTTGTGGCGTGCCCATTAGTTACTGCTGATGTCAGGCTGATGTACTTCTCAGTGCAAAACCCCCTTGCGCAGGCATGCTGTGAGACCATCCGTTTTGGTAGGAAACCCTGTAATGTTTTTCTGCCTCTGATGTAAAAGGTCAGAGCACAAGAAATCTGCACACTGAGGAAGGCAGTACTGGTGCTGCTGCTGGCACTAACCTCTCCCGAAGTGAGGAGATGGGTCTGGACCCATTTCTGGCGTGGGATAGTGGGAGGGGAGAAAAACAACTCCTCATCCAGACCTGGGACGTGGCACAGAAACTCTGCTGCTTCCTGGTCTTTAGCGTGTTGGGGCTCCCTCTGAGCTTGTCACAGCCTAGATTTCACCCCAATGCCATCGGTTTCCCAGTGTCTTGTGGCCAAAGGGGTGCACTGTATCACAATAAATAAGTTGGGAGGTGAATGGTGTTTGAGACTTTTAAAGCCAAAGCGAGGATTTCTAGATTGAAATTTATAGTTGTTTTGATTTGTCTTTGTCAGAACTGTAAAATATCAGTCTTTTATTTTTTGCTGGGGCAGCAAAGACTTTTTTTTTTCCTGGGGCCCCGAACTCCATTCCCCAGGACGGACCTGCATGATGGGTGCTGCAGGACCAGCAGTAACCCCAGTGGAGAGATCTCCTTTGCTTACCTGAGCATCAGTAGCAGACCTGGTGGCAGCTTGTCTCGTCATGGGGTCGCTAGTGTTGGTGGGTGAGAGGTTTGGGGTACTTTCCCTTTTTCAGGCTTTGAGGTCAGTTTATATGGGTGGAAAAGCATTTCTTTTCACACACTTCCACCACCTGGTCATCAAGCCCTCTCTGAGCCTCTTGCCTACAGCTTAACGCAGATGACCAAGAAGCCCCATGGGGTAGGTGGCATCAAACTGTTGCCTTCCCTGGCTTGGCAGATGGAGATGGGAATTTTACTGCCTCGCAGGTCAGCATGCCCATAGCAGAGCTGATACAGGAGGGAGGTCAGAAGGGGCCAGGTGGTGCCACGTTTCATTTAGAGAGATGAAGTTTTGGGGTAGAGTCAACTCACAGGTGCTGGCACTGCTGGGCACTGCGTGCCTATGGAGCGGGGCAGACGTGTGGGGCATGCAATGTAAGCTGGGGACAGCCAGTGCTCCTCTGGCTGCTGAGGATCCTTTGCTTTGAGCTGGTAATGGTCACAAGTCCTCACTTTGACACCCTCGGTTTAGCTGGCTGGAATGGAAGATGCTCTGGGGTTTGATTATTTCTGTTTTGTGAATTATACACAACATGCATGGGAAAGCAGTGAGATCCCAGGAGAGCCCTCTTTTGTGATGATTAAAGCAAATAAATAAAATTTGAGGTGCTCTGTCACTCTTTTTTTCTTTCAGCTACCCAAGTGTTGTAACTGCACTTGAAAGGCTTGCGTGATATCAGGGCAAACAGCAAATTCTTCCTTTCAGAAATGAGGGAAGGTACTTTATTTATATAGTTGAGGCCAGATTAATTCCTTTGATCATGAATTGCAGCTTGTCTGTTGCCAGTGTTATTTCATACTTCATCTTTTCTCATCTAGTTTCTTTTTCTTTTGATCTTGCTCTGTTACTTCTGCCAGTTGTGCTACGTGAGGAGAATAAGTAAACTTGAGACCTGAATTGGCACTGGAAAGACATATCTCTCTAGCTAGTAAATTACTTGTGTCAGATGCCTTGGAAGTTTGACCAGGATGCGAAAGCTTAGTGGTTGCGCTGTTTGTCTGGCATCCATCTGGCACCATCCGCAGAGCGTTTCTCTTGCACTTGGCTCGTTATGGTCTGGTGTGCTCTAGTGCAAAGCAGGCACACAAATATGCAGACTCTAAGCTTTCGGGAGCAAATCCCAGGGAAGACTGGGGAATTCAGTGACCTTTTTTTCGCCCTCAGGATCTCTGGAAGTCTAAAGGCTGCAGTGTTTAGTTTCTTTTAACTTAGAGGTTAGGGCAAAAAGCTTCAACGTGTTCCTCCTGAAACCCAGAGGTCAAAAAGACTAAAGCTATGGAGACTCCAGTTCCCCCACATTCATTCTGCAGATAGACCAATTTTGCCCCTCTCTAGCAGGGGAAAGAGCTTGCAGCTGCATGGAGAGAACAAAAAGAATTGGGGGGCCCCTCAACCCTGCTTGGCTCAGTGCTTTTCTTGATGGCCATCTCTTAGAAGCCTTTCCAAGCCTCTCGCTTCACCAGGTGTTGGGTTTCTGGAGGAGCTCCCTTTCTGAGGGAGCCCTAGCCCATTTCTCCAAACCGGTGCTCACACTGGTAATGACTGTCCTGTCCCCTAGTGCTTCGGCAGAGCGGAACGTGGACAGCACAGTCACACACACCTGTGGCTCAGCAACCATCAGCAACACAGAAACCCAGAGCACACCATGGCATTTGACATCTGGTCACTCCGACTTTGAAGAGCTTAAAGGACCATTCCTACCTGGGCTTGCTGGTTTGGTTTTTGTTGTTGGTGGTTTGATTTTTCCCTTTTTCTTTTTTTTTTTAAATTTCTCACTTCTATTTCTGCTCCTTTCCTTCCTTTTCAGCACTTCTCTGCATTTCAGAGCCACTGCAGTGCTTAGGTGTATTTATTCAGAGGAGTTTCCAAACTGTTCTTTGTAACATTGTAGGAAGTAAGGATATATTTTTGCAATCTCTTGAAAGGCACAAATCTATCATGAACTCCTGAAATTTTGATCGTGAAATTTACTCAATTGATTCAGTAGTAGACTTTTCTCCCCTACCTGTCCTTTTGAAGTCCTATCCTCCAGAGGCAAGTGACTACTTGAGAAATTCAGCTTTCATTTATTAAAAAGAGGTTTTCAGCTCTCATAATCATAGGTGGATGTTTAAAAAAAAACCAAAAACAAACAAAAACCCACCAAAACAAAACCCAAGTCTTAACTAAAGCACCTAGGAAGGTAAGGAGGTTAAGAAGAACCAAGCATTGTTAGGTTATAAATAATTATTTTTAAGCTGAATTTCCTGACCAGCTGGATTTAACTTTTTTGGGGTTTAGAGTGCCACAGGCTGTCAGTACTTGTCTCCACTGAAAAACTTTTCCTAGTAAAAGCAATTCTTACTGGTGTGATTTCAAGCCTGATCTATGCTAACCTAATTTTTAATTCACCTTGCCCTTATTTATGCAAGGTAACAAGTTGTGCTGCACATTATACTACTAGTATGTTGTAGTTATTGCATTTCTCCCCTTTATGTGTTGGATTTACCCAGTGTAGCCAAGAGGGTCCAGATAAATACATAGTGCGTAGGGTACATTTGCAATGCTTGGGGAGTCCATCACAAGGTGTGTTACCCTTAAACCCCTGGTTCAGATCTGTCTTCCAGTCCATAGTGAATGAAATGTCCTGCTGACTTCTTCCCAGCTTGCAGGCCACAGTGATGAGTGCTGGGGATATACAGACGCTAGATTTTTTTCCTATTTTTTATATCTGTGACTAGGTAAAGATTAGGTCTTGCATTGCTGATTCCCATCCACTCTTTTAGCTGTAAAGAGCTCCTTCTCCTTAATTTTTTATTTTTTTTTCCCAGTAAAGTCTAATTCCAGGACACAGAGCTTCAAATCCTTCCCAGCTGAATATGCAAGTACACTGAACACATTAATTTTTACAATTTTAGATAAACCTTTTTTTTTTTTTTCCTTTTAACCCCCAAACCACCAAGAACCCTGGCCAGAGAGAGGATCTCTTTCCTTCCTGCCTGATGGCAACTGACCTCAGTCGGAGGGGTTTGTGGGGAGCCCTTGCCGTGCTGCTTGGTTAGGGAGGCCGACAGGAGGGATGAGCAGAGCAGGCACCAAGCACTTCGTGCTCGCCAGCGGCCTTGCAGGCAGCTGACGCCGAGTGACTGTCTCGGTGTGGGGCTGTGAGTCACTGTGCAGCGTCAGGCTGCCAAAATGAGTAACTGAGAGGGATGGCGGGGGCTAGGGAGAAAGTTTAACAGAGGGATGCCTGCCACGTTTTAATGAGTGGGGGTTTTTTAATAGGCAGTGGCTTAACATCTGTAAATAGACTAATTTTTTTTTCCTGGTTGGTGGAATGTCATGGTCCTCTCCCTTTGGATCTGTTAGTGATAACAGTTAATTTGCATTGTACCAAGGGGACTTTGTTTTGCCCAGCTCATTTAAATGCCAAAATCATCCTTTGAAGTGCCTGATGTGAGCTTCTCTGTCCTGCACGTGACCCTTCGTCTCTATGGCTGGCTGTGTGATACCTCCATGGCCATGGTGGAAATCTTGAGTAATGTTAGTTGTAACAAAATGTTAGGAAAATACTGATGGTCTTCGCAGCTCCAGGCAACACCGAGGAAGCAGTGGTATGCAGCTAGCCCAGCTCTGTGGATTCCAAGGTGTTTGCTGCCCGTGGTGGTCCAAGGGTCCTTGTGGGAAGCCTTGGAGAAACTTTTCTCACTGCCACTTGGTCCTTCGTGACCTTTTTTGTCTTCAAAGTCCATGTTAGACTTAGATTCTAGGTAACTTATTCCATATTTTTATGCCTTTGAGAAAGGTGATGCATAACCTGCCCTTTTTCATAGGTGATTTCGGCTTCACAGCTGTCTCTTTTCCCTGTGATAACAATTTGCAAAAGGTGTCTCTTGCCCCGTAATGAGAATTGATAGGCAGCGCCCCGGTCTGCACAGAGCAGTAAAGACGTGGGGAACGGAGAGCTGAAGGGAAGAGCAGGCGCCGGGGCCGAGCAGGTTAGCACCAACACCACCGGCCATCAGCAAAGACAAACGGGTTTCTGGAAACAGCATGGCATTTGAACTGAGGCTGCTTTCTAATGTGAATTTATACTTCTGGAAAAAAACAACCCGGGATTACATTTGCCAGCCATTTGATTGATTTAGTTGAACTGGTGCAAGTGTTATAGCTTGGTGCCTGCTGGGGAGATCTTCCATCCCCAACGCTGAACGCCTCATTTATGTTTGGTGACAGGCTGATAAACATCGCTGGGCGGTTTTGTTCTCTGCACCCAGGCAGAAGGTTAAGAGTGTGCGAGTGGCTTAGGAAGATGGGACATCGCAGAATTTCACTTTTTGAAATGGGAATCCTGGCTGATGGCTGCTCAGTGATGTTTAAAAGGTCTTTAATGAGAATATGTAAAGAGCTGAAGTTCATATATGAAGACTGTTCCTTTCTTGTTTCTGTACAAGCCCTGTTACTATCCTAAGTGAAAACAGCGCCAGTTGGTCGGTGATAAGGCACTGGGCAGCGGGACTGTGGTATCCCCAGGAAGGCAGTGAATTTTTTCTGCTAAGTGATGATGTATAAAAAAAAGAATAAGCTAACCATCCTTTCTAATCCCAGGTGGAGCTCTGGGGGGGTGGTAAATGATGTTCTGAACAATTCTATAGGCTCGAAGGAAAATGCCTGGGCTGTGTGTGCTGGGCTGGGCAAGCGCAGGAAAAGCCAGCCTCAGGGAATGGAGACTTCTCCCTGCCTGGGACTTTGTCTGCATGGGTCAGGCCAGTTCAGCAGCTGTTGTGGTAGGTTTGGTCCTGCCTCATGGCCTGGGCATAGATGAAGTGACCCGCCAAGGTTCCTGCCAGCACTGTTTTCTGTGGATCTGGGACTGGCTGTATTTAGACTTAAACTCTGCTTATTTGCTGCATGAGATGGATTTCAGTCCAGGGAATTGGCTTTATTTACCTCCATTTTGCTTTTGATAAGCTGGTGGGAAACTGGCAGTAAGAAAGGGATTTTTTTTGTAGTTTTTTTTGGTTTGGTTTTTTTTTTTGGGGGGGGGGTCCTTTAGAATTTAAATGCTGTTTAAAGGTGACATGCTACTTTCCAAGTGCACTGTATCTGCATTAAAAATTTTGTAAATATGGGCTTTGAGTTGTATTTAATTAATCACCCATTAGCTATCATTAAGGTATACGATTACAGCAGTCCATGATCTGAGAGTTTATTAATGCTTCAGCTAATCTGGGCCTGCACAGTGGATGGGACGTAAGGGCAGAAGTAGGGTTTCTCTGTCTGCGGCTCTTCCTGCACACAAGCTGGCTGGAGTCTGACTGTGTTGCAGTGGAAACAGAAGAAAGCAAATAGGCCACAATAGGGGCGTGTAACTCTCCTTTAATGCTGGTAGAGGACAAACCCATTTTTTGGGGGTGTTTTAGAAGCTGCAGCTGATCTGTATTGTGTCACTTATTGTTATTCCAGGGCAATAGTAATTGATATATCTTTAGCCTGATGCCTTACTTCTCTTTATACGTGTAATGTAATCCTTAAAAAGCTTTGAATATTGATGCAGTTATGCACTTGAGAAAAGAAGGCAATAAAGGGGAAAAGAAAAAAAAAAGACTGTAACTAAAAGTAAAGGAAAAATAAAATGGATAGGAAAGAGAGAGAGAGGACCATTTCCTAATACTGTCAGCAATCTGATATGGAAAGTCACAGGCAACAGTTATGTGTCCATGGTAAACAGAAACCCTGGGGCCATGTGGAGGATGCTGGGCAGCATCTCTGCATCCCTCGCAGGTTTTGAAAATCCCAGTGATTTGCGGTGCTGCTTCCCACCCAAGTGATTTCAGTGTGCTTCCACTAGCAAACCCCCGGAGCACATCGATGGTGGGAGGCAGAGGACGGCTGCTGCTGCGGCTGCAGCTGAGATCCCAGCATTGGGCCCAGCCAAACTTGTTTATCAGTGACGGCAAGGGGCACTGCCTGGGTTCTGCTCTTCCCCTGTGGTCTGCGGTGCTGCCGAGCCCACACACAGCCTGCTCGGGGCCAGCTGGGACTCAGTGGTGGCACTGGTGCGGCACGGCCTGGCTGATGCCGCAGCCCGAGTGATGCGGGGATGAGGCGGAGGTGGCTGCGCCGCACGCTGCCAGCTTTGCCTACACACGCGGTCTCAGCCGTTTGCTTGTTCGCCTGTAGCTTATTTTCCTGATTTGTTGGTTTTGCTGTGCAAGTGAGCACCGAATCAGACTCAAAAGCAAGCGCTGCAGAAGGTTCTGTATGTTGCTGGAAAACAGCCTAATAAAATAAAGAGATGCTGTAATAAAAAATAAAGCAGAAAGTCTGTTAAGTAGAGCTTCCTTTAAAGAAAAGGAAAGTATTTTGTGCAGCATCCATTGAATTTTCTGGGGTTTATTTTGGTTATTTTGACCTGTAAAGTTGCTGAAGCCTCAGCCGGGTGTGCATGTTGCTGTGAGGTTGGACATGCTTGGAGGGGGTCTGCACCCAGTGCTGTGAAACTGCGGTGGCTGAATTTTTCAGTGCTATGTTGATGTCGGCACATTGTGTGCTCTGGCTTGTCAGAGGAGCTGGCTATTGAGTTTTACATGCAAAGAAAAATAGTTGAGGAGTATATAGTTTGAACTCAGTCTCAATTACTTTTTTAACTTTTTTTTTTTTTTGTATTTTAAGAGAACAAGGCTGCCTCTTGCAGTCTGCTTTCTTGCAGAAAACCTGCCAAGATAAAATTGGTAGAATATGTTGTGAGGAGTAGGCCAGTTGCAGGGGGGATGCTGAAATGGAAACCCTGCTGCTTTGGGGTAGCCTCAGCTCTCTGGAAGTAAGAAAAGATGAAGACAGCATCAGCCTGTGATGCTTCCTGAGGATAAATTTTACAGTACTTCAGAGGAGGCAGCAGAAGTGCCTCAACAGATCTGGAGCAGTGTCTCGAGCAGGCCTAGAAGATCAGGAATCCTCCTTTTCTCAGTGCTCTACTGATACAACCCAGACTTTGGCATTAATTGAGAAGACAGTTGATTTAGTCCATACTAAACCTTACAGTTTTATGGACGCGTGTCTCTGATATGTGGCTGAATTACTGCATTCTCAGGCAAAAGCAGCAGCGACTATTCACAAGCAGAAAAGGAGGAGGTAGAAGTGTTATTGCAGCAGTGATCCAGGAGTAACACTAATATCTGAGCCTCTTTTCAACCACCTCATATCATGTCATTACTAGTTTTAGCTTTGTTGACATGTTATTTTGTCCAAGATGTTCCCATTTTGAGGTCTTGCACTCTGCAATTTTTTTTTTTAATTGGATTTTTTGGTACAGTCTAAGACACGTCTGTTATAACTTAGCTATAGTACGTTAAGCAGTCTATTTGCCAATGAGATGCTTGGATATTGCAGTGCCCTGGCACGTTTGGGAATGTGTTTCCCTCTTTGTGTAGCATTTTTGGATAGTTCCTTAGGGGAAGCTGGTTTGGATGCGGTTTGGCTTGTGCTCTCTCAGTTGCCCTCTGGGGAAACTCCATCAGGCCCCAAAAACCAAGTAAACAAATTAATGTTTTAAGGTTTCTCTGATAATTGTTTTTACACATGTTAGGGGAATTAATTCCACAACTTCTGTGATGTTTGCATTTCCCATTCCTTGTCAGCACTTCAACCTCTTCAGAAGTTTTTGATCATCCTGAAGAATTCTCCTAGTAAGTTGATGTTGGAAAATCTTTCCCTCATTATTTAAAAATAAAATTAATAAGCAAAAGTATTGTATGTTATAACATTTAAGGCTGATCTTTTTATGATCCCACAAGAGCAAAGTGATGGAAAATGTCAGTCCATCCTGGTTCATGTGCTAGTTTCTGACAGGGGGAACTCTCAACCTGAAAGCATGAACTTCTTCACCTCCAATTAAGCTTCCCTTAAGCTGTAACAGATGTGCATTTTCTGCAGATTGGCATAGAGAAGGACCTGAGTCGTATCTAAAGGTATATATCTGCTAGTCCTTCTGATCAGAGAACAGATTGGTTTACAAAAAAGCTGAGATTTTGGGGGAGCTGCCCCTCCTCACTACTCCAAGTTAAGCATTTGCAGAGACTCTGTGCAAGAATTCATTTTATTTCTGTTTTAAACTTCAGAAGAAAATGTAATATAATACATACAGCTTAAAAAATCCTTCAAATTTTGGAATACAACTCTCTGAAACATTTGTGATAGGGTAAGGTCCAACTTCATTTTCATGAGATTGTTTCACTCTATTTTCTTCCAATTTCAGCAGAATTGAAGTGGCATTTTCCACTGAAAAACTGTCAGTGAAAAAAATGCCTGGTTTCTGGCTACCTTCTGTGTGTACCCACCTACCCAGGGACCTTATGATGTGGTAGCAGTTCTCTTTAGTCCATGGACTTAACCTTATCCACACTACTTGGACGGGCCAGCATTTCTGCACAGCCTTCATTTAACCTCCCACCACACTGCAGATTTTCTCTGCTATTCTGTGGTGCTCTTCTGGAAAGTTATCCTTGCCTCTGTTTACATTTTTTCCGTAGAGTTGGAAACAGGTTCCTCATAATCTTAAAAAGAAAAATACCTTTTATCACAGGGCCTATGCAGAGGTTGTGACTATTGTAAACCAAAAAGTTGTTGTTGGTTAATTAAACGTGGAGAGACAGTAACTCTGCTTTAAAAAGTATACTATTTCTTTTTGGTAAGGAAGGGTGACACAGTTACTGGTGTCTATCTGTGTGCTATGAAATTATAGCAACTTTGTGTGCACTGAAAAAAAATTCCATATGGTGAATACGTAAATGAAAAGTTAGAAGTAAAAAATAGTAAGTTAAATACACCTAGGTTATATTTGGCAGTGTATGAAGGAATCCAGTAAGGCCTAGAAAGATGCCTTCAAAACTGGCATGTCAAGACAAGGTGAAAGTATGCTTGTTGGTGCCATCTTTGTTGACTTTTTTTCCTCTCTGTTCTAGTTAAAGATGTTTGTCCTTAACTTTTCAGCTTTGATATGTGCATTTGCATGTTTGTTTATTTTTTTGTGGTGTTTTGGTGAAGAATTTTTTTTTTTTTTTGCCAAACTAATTTGTTTTTTTTTTTAAGATTTTTGTCTTTATTTAACTTTCTACAAGAGCTCCTTCCTTCACTGCAGCTCAAGGGATAGAAAACAGCCATGTCTTGTTCCTTTTTGCTCACAGCAGGGCTCCTTGTTTATGACATCCACAGAGAGAAGAGGGTGCCACCAGAATCTCATTTTTCATCTTGGTCTGTTATTGGGATATAAACCACGTCAGGAAATGGCCTCAAGTTGTGGCAGGGGAGGTTTAGATTGGATATTAGGAAAAATTTCTTTACTGAAAGGGTTGTCAGGTATTGGAACAGGCTGCCCAGGGAAGTGGTTGAGTCACGATCCCTGGAGGTATTCAAAAAGCGCGTAGACAGGGCACTTCAGGACACGGTTTAGTGGGCATGGTTGATGGTTGGACTCGACAATCTTAAAGATCTTTTCCAACCTAAATGATTCCGTGATTCTATGTCTACTGTTACTGCTTTATATGCTTAGCAGATGGCCTTACTGAAGCATGCTGTGGGGATCGAATTAATTTTTTCCCCCTAAGTTGCTGTGGGATTTTGGCAAGTTGTTCTGACTGTCTAGTCCCCTGATTCAACACCAAACCGCCCCGGGGCAGAGGCAGCACCTCAGCGGCTCTGATGAAGCCCACCGCGACGGGCTGAAGGCAGCTGCACGCCCTGCTGCCGCATCGGGGCTGCTGGGGTCCCCGGCTCCGAGGGGCTCTGTGGGCAGAGGGGTGGCCGCTTGACACTGCTTGTCCTTATGTGTTGGGGCTCCTGGCCAGGACCGCTGTGATGGCATGTCTCCTCTGTGCACTGGAGGTGGGTGGCTTGTTTTGGCCAGGATCCCCAGGTCCGCCGTGTTTCCTTGAACTGCCTGGCAGGTCTTGCAAGTGAAACTTTGATGCCAGAGGCAGCTGTTGTGGAGCTGTACTTTGCCTGTTTCCATTTTCTGTTTGAGAGTAGAAGGCCTGGCATGATGACGCTGAGGAGATGCCCCATTACCGACATGCCAAACCCATGCTGAGCAGCTTGGGATGGGGAAGCCCAGCCCAAGGTCCCACCCCACATCTCTGGGGCTGTGAGCGGTGCCCGTTTGACAGCTTGACCTCCCCAACCCAGTTGCCTGAGGGGTAAAAAAACATCTAACCAAAGGCTTGGCTTGCTTTGGCAAACCGATGAACTAATTCAGATATGCTGAAGCATCCTCTCCGCTACCTCTCGTGAGGTGGTACAGAGATGCCGGGGCAGGGTGGGCTGCCAAGCCAGGTGCTGGGGAGGGATCCCTGCGCTATGCGGGGGGCAGGCACTTGCTCAATAAACTTCCAGCCCAGGGGTGCAGGGATCGGCCGGGGCAAGGAGGGCACAGGCTGAATCGAGTGGGTTTGCTCTGCCACGCCACACCACGTCCCGCTATCACAGCCCCTGGGGAGCAAGGCAGGGGCGAGAGTGTCCTCAGCGGGATGAGGTGCGTGGGGTGGCAGGGCTGAAGGCGAGCGTCTGGTGCAGTGTTTCTGAGTCGTGTGGGAGCTTAAAAGAACTGGTGAGCTGAAAAGAAATATTAGCCCTGCCTCAGGAGTTGCTTAGCACAAACGCAAGCCCGGTGATCGAGCAGACCCAAGTGAAGGGCGTATTTTTCTGCAGAAGGTTTTAAGGTGTTTGCTGGTGTGAGGTGAAACCATTGATGTCATTGGTAGCATCACTTACCACGCTGACATTATCACTACCTGTACCATGCAGGCTACAGCAACTTTAAGCCTCTAGCTATTAATCCCTTTAATCTCCTTGTGTTCTAAGCAATGCTATGAATTAGCAGAGTACCTTTTTTCACCCTCCCATCTTTTTTTTTTTCCTTTGGAAAACAAATTCAGTTAATTTTATTTTTTCAGAATTAAATGCAATGCTGTGGGAATTGTGTCTGAATTGAAACATTCCTTTTTTTTGCAAATATGTTATTGCCAGTTGTTGTTTGTTTGTTTGGTGTGTGTTAATTTTTGGATAAAAAAGAAAAGTCCAGAGATGGCTGGATATACATTAATCTTAGCTAAAAGCTTTTTAGCAGATTAACCCTGGAAGGCAAAAAGGATCTGAACACAGCTGGAATGAATGATTGTTTTCTATTTCAAAGGAATATCCATAAAGCTCTTTATTTTGGGATTTCACACTGAGTATTACAAAATTATCTCTTTCTGCCTTCATTCAGATTTCCCTTTACAGGTGTCCCGAGAGAGACTTACTATATAAGTTTATTTCTGTTGAGTTGCTGAAATACGTTGTTTGACTCCTTCCTGCCCCTCTTCTGGGCTATTGGTGGTAGCTCTGAGTTCCTAGGGTTTTTATTTATTTATGATAAATTAGCGGTAAGACCAAAATTGGAACAGGCTGCCTGGGGAAATGGTTGAGTCACTGTCCCTGGAGGTATTCAAAAAGCACGTAGACAAGGCACTTCAGGACATGGTTTAGTGGGCATGGATGGTGGTTGGACCCGATGATCTTGAAGGTCTTTTCCAACCCAAATGATTCTATGATTCTATGAAAATCAAGGTTCATATGTGTAGCTTGGTGCTTGTGCATACTATCGTAGTAATGTGCCTATTGTGTACTGTAGTTTCCTAAAAAGTGCATCTTTTACTGTTTGATCCTGGAGGACAGCCAAAGCCCTCACTGGAGCATGGGGTTTAACTAATGAGCATCTACCACCAGCACACAAACTGAAGTGTCAGAAGTGAAATGTCAAGTTTCTTTTTGGAGGCAGAAACTGAAAATAGTGAGAAAGAGTGGGGAGTTGAAACAAAACTTCCATCTTGGACTCAGAGCGAAGTCTTTTGTTCTCTAGGTGTTGCAGCAGGCAGGTGCAGGTGTGCCAGTGCACACAGGCAATGAAGAGGAGAAGGGTTTGATTCAGCTGCCATGTGGTGTTTGCCTAATGCCCTGCTTCCACGAGGCAGGAGAAGAGTACCTGGTGTTTTTATTGACTTTGTTCTAGCAAATTTGACCAGAAACCAAATCCAGATTCAGTCAACGCCAAGCTACCTTTTTGTTTGGTTGGTTTTGGCAAATACGTGTTCGGAGAAAAGAGGGAGAAAGGCATGTGCAAGCCTCCACCTGATGGCTGGCTTCTTTCACTGAAGTGTGGGCTGTACCACTTGTGCTAAAGTCTGTGCTGTGCTTGCGGGCAGATAATCTCTGCCCATGCTCAGGTTGTAAACTGGAGGCAGTGATGGTTTCTTTGGGCATTTCACGCCACTGACACTCTGATATTGAAGCCTGCACCATGCCCAGTGCTAACAAACTGAGCTCAGGGTGGGAAAAGTGAAGATTTGCTTGAGTAAAATCAATGGGCACACATGAAGGTGCAATTCTGCCGAGACTGGGGCATGCTACAAATCCTCCCCTGGCACTCGGGGCTTTCCAGTACTTTTCCCACTCTTTCGCTTTTGATCAACAATGCTAGACACACTCCATTGTCACTGTGCTGCTAAAAACCAAAGCAAAACCCCAAGGAAAGTCCCAACCCCAAGCTGGAAAGCAAACAAAAACCCGCATTGCTTTGATCCTGAATGTTTCTACCTCCTCTTCACACGCCTGTGACTTCTATATTTCCGTTGGCTTCCAAAACAGCTTTTAGCAGCAGAGGCTGTTACAGCAGTTCTGGTTGTCTAGAAAAGGCAGTTTTCACGTGTCAGCTGATGATGCCAGACTCTTGCTGCTGCGATGCAAGCAAAGAGCGCCTGGTACCACTGTGATGATGCGTGACCCGTGGGCTATGTCTGCAGTGACTGATGGATGCAGCACTGAAACGTGAATGTCACAGCTGGGCTTGGGGGACTTTGCACATAGAAAGGAAGATGACACTCGAAAAGGGCATGTCATTTACAGAAATTATGTAATGGCTCCTTTTGCAACTTCATGGTGTGGTGCAAGGGACAAATTCAGTATCCCTAGAGTGTGGGAGAGAGGTCTGGACAAACACGCTTTAACTTAAATTACTGTGATTTTTTTTGTTTTGTTTTGGTTTGGTTTTTTTTTAACCAATATCTGCTTGCAAAATCCATACGGATTGTCTGCCTTTCTCTATCATCTTCATCACAGCATCCAAAAACTTCATAAAGATTTCCAGGTTGTTCCCTTGCAATGCTGGTGTCAGATGCACGCGTTTTTTTAGGGACCTGAGATGGTGAGAGATGAATTGTGCAGTGCAAAGGCTTAGAGAGAGCTTCTGACAGCCAAAAACCCACCTGACCTCTAGTCATGGTCTGGCGTCGGGGCCATAAAATCTGTCTGCCACATTCGTGATGATGGATTGAGTTCTCAGAAAATATTGCCGGGCAGATTTGGAGAGAGGGTATTTTAGATAAAAGTGATATAAGAAGTATTGAGGCAAATATTCAGGGGTGACTAGATCTGGCTTGTTTTCCTAAAGTTTATTGGAAAAACAAAGGATAAAAAAAAAAAAAATACAACTTTTACTGCCCATATGACATCATATTTCCTGTTGAGCTAAGTGTTTTGATGAGAAATACTGCAATTAGGTTTTAGTTGATTTTTTTAGTGTTGTTTTGGTAGTGATTAACCATTGCTGCTGACTGAAGATGCGTGTGCTTGAGCTCCCACTGCTTTCTGCTGGAGCTGCGGCTGCTGGGGCTGGCAGGAGAGGAAAAGTTCCCCTGCTTGACAGTTTATAAAAATCAGAGAGCTCTTCACTATTCTAGAGCAGAAAAATGGTAAGAAAGACTGCTATGACAGCTGCATAACCTACACCTCTTTTCGCCACCTCTGAGGAAGCTGGAGACCTTCCCTCTCATGTTTTTCTCTCCCTTGCGTGTGGAGCACATGGGCTATTGCACACCCACTCCCTGGCACCCGACCACACCATCATGGGTGTCCAGGTGCTGCTTCAGGGGGGCACGTCCCTGACCCACCCTCCTGCTGCGCCGGCCGGAGAGCGCTGGGACCCTTCACTCGCTGCCTGGACCCAAAAGTACCGGGGGTGCAAACTCCTTAGTGAATTTCCAGTGAAGAAAGAAGCCTTCCCTATTGTTCATTTATCACGTTATAAGAAATAATTTAAACTCCTTGGGGAGGGAGACCTCAATGTGTTCCTGTAATAGGGTAAACCCACAACAAAATCTTGGCTTTGGTTTCACTGTAGGCATTTATCTCCTTTGCCCATTTCAGTTTGGGGAAAATGGGGAAGAAAAAACTTAGACCATCTATTTTATTCTTTCCTGGGGTTTATTAATCACCAGAAAGCAAGCAATGCTTGCTGTAGAGTGTGGTTATTTCTTCATTCTTGTTTCTAATATAAATATTTTTGAGATGTCCTGCTCTTCTAACTGAGTATGTTTACGTTAAATCAGTAGTTCCATTTTGCATATTAAAACCAAACTTTTCCTTATTGAGTATTGTTGTAGAATTAATTACCACCCTTTTACTGAGTTCCTTTCTTTTTCAACAAGGGAGAACTAAAGCAGCAGTCGCTGGGAATACATTAGCCACAGCAGTTTTCATAAAGCTCTGATGGAGGCCTTGAATTTGCTGGGTTTTGTGCAAGTGTCTTGACCTAGAGATTTTCTGCACCAAGGCATTAGAAGAAATCCCTCATATTTACATCCAAGAAGGTCCTCTCAGGAGGGCCTGAAAAGGCAGCTGTGTAATATTCTGCAGGGTGGCCATTTTTTCTGTTTCCTTTCTCCAATGAAGTCTGTGGCAAGAAGTAGCACAACCTTTTGCTTTATACTCTCTTCTCTGAATGCCCAGTAGACTTCAGCGCCCATGCTGACCTGTTAAGATCTGGTTGCTGCCAAATGTAGTCCACCCAAGCTCTGTGCATGTTTGTCATACCCTGCTTTCGTGCCTTGGAGCCAGACAGCACACTGGAAACCCATGGGTCATTCTACTAAAGCCAATGGCTTTGAGTACACCAGGGTAAGTTTTTTGGCTGAGAAACCTGGCTGCTTGCCTGAAATGGCAAATTCTGCAGTTGCTTTGGCAAAAGCTTCGTATTTTTGCAGAAGCCCCATCCATGCCGTCAATGGCTTGAGCTGGGAAATGGCACAGTGAAGGCAAGCCGAAGTCCAGCAGACCTCAGCCAAGCAAGCTGAAACTTTCTGGGTTTGGGTCAGATCACTCTTTAACGCTTTCAGACACATCCTTGGTAAGTGCTCACACGTACTGGCTGAGCGGCTGCTTCTGATCTGAGGCAGTCTCTGGATGTTTGACTTTGCAGTGGGAAAGGAGCCTGGCTGAGGTATGCAGCAGCTACTTGGATACGTGCAAACAGCCGTGCTGACAACAAGAGGAGTTTGGGTTCCCTCTGGCTTAGCAGGGTCTAGCCTCACAGTTAACAGCCGTGCAGCTTGGCCTTCCTTCAGACTCTGCTATTTTTACCCTACTCTGCTCCAAAGTTTATTTGCTGGTTGCCAGCTCACCAAGGTTTGCTCCGCAATTCATCTCGGAGGAGCCTGGGCAGCAGCAAAGCCAGAGCCCAACCCTGTGGTACAAACTGGATAGCAACTGGACAGCAGAGCGTGGTTTTAAATTGCAAATGCAAAGCATGCACTTAAAAGTGTATTTAGTTCTAACAACGTTTCCTTCCTCAGTACACGCGGATGTTGCTGGCTCACAGGATAGAGGAGGGAAAGGCCTCACCGCCTGGTGATGGAGTGAGGGGTAGGAGCCGTGGTGGGGCTGGAAAAACACACCTGTGACAAGCGGAGACCTGGCAAAGGCAATGGCCGTGTTTCAGGAGTTGGGCCCTGGAGGAGAGGACAGCAGGAGGGACTCTGGATCAAACCTCGGGAAATGGCCACAAGCAGTGTAGAAATCTGCCCATAGCACCAGGCTGCAGGGCTTTATCACAGCTCTGACAGAGAGTCTCTTTAGGGAACAAGGCTTGGTCCAAAGCTGGACCTCCAGATGGGCCATGCGATGGGATCTCATCTAGGAGGTCTGAATCTCTAGAGGCTACAAATGTGGGCCTGTACTGCAGGGGAGAATAGGCATTTTGCACCAACTGGAGAGAGATGGTGAGTAAAGACCATGATCCAGCCAAAATATCCTTCATTTAACTGTCGGGGAGGAGAAGTGAAATGGAAAACTAGATTTGCCCAATTTGTCCATTCCTGCCGACCAAGAATGTGTGTATCTGCAAAAGGATGCTGGAAGCTGTAGTGCAGAGAGGTGATAAGTAAGAAGATTTCTTAATATTGGTGATTCTCCTCTGTAATAGTGTGGCCTGATTTCCCATTGTCTGAGCATTGGGAAATGGGAGGGGGAGTTAAAAGAGGAAGATGCAATGTTGAAGTAGTCCAAGTATTCCTATTTTATTTCAGTCCTGAATCAGTTCCCGTTTCAGGCACTCCTTCTGAATGCCTGTGGTACCCTTTCTGCAGCTGTGAGGCTGAAATACCTGAGAAAAAGGATCAGGCCCCCAGCTGAAGCCATCAGCTGATGATGTCTTGGCTGAAAAGAAAAGCATTCATGCGCAGACTAGGAGGGACTATTTTAGAAGGTGAAGCGGCCGGTCCTTGCAGCTAGGCGTTTGCTTGCTCAGTGCCAGGAGGCATGGCTGGGTCTTAGGGAGGGTGGGAGCACTTGCAGGTGTGTGAAAAAGCACTGCCAGCGACGGTTAGAGCAGTAGCTCGTTGTATATGGGCAGTGCTGGAAAAAGAGCTGAAATGGAGGAATGATGACTACACAGCACAAACAAGAGAAGTCACCTCCTGTGCCGCTCGCCTGCAGCCCAGGAGCTCAATAAAAATTTGACTGTGAGCTCAAAGGGTGCTTTTTATTCATGTGGCGGTTGTATGGGCAGTATAACAAAACATAAAATCTGTGAAGCTCACAATATTGTGTGATTTCTTTTCCCAGGGTTTGGGGCTTTTTACTTTTTTTTATTAGCTAGAGATAAGTTGCTTTAACAAACATCCATGTGGTTGGCCAAGAGAAAAGGGAAAGGTTGTGAAATGTCTTTGAGCTCCTGTACCTGCATGATAACAGCAGATATAGCACAGGGATGCTGTGTCTCCTTGCTAGATAAATTCCCAGCTGGCTTTTTCTGGTGGCTGCTTACAGCATGTTCATTCAGGGAAAGAGAAGGAGTACTGTGTGGTTAAAATGATAATGGAGTTTATACAGCAAATCCCAGCTATCACTTACTCACCAGAGGTGGTAATTCCTACTGTGCTACCACCTCCCCCAGCAGCATTCTGCAACATAAAATCTTCCAAAAAAATCCAGGCATGCTAGAGAAAGGTGGCTTTGCAGTGAACAGTTTGATACTGCACAGTACTATTTATCTATGATATAATATACCTGATTCCTGGGCCAGCAAATATGGGAGAAAGGAGCTGGCAGATCCTATGCCAGGGAGCAAAAAACTCGAGGTCAAATGCAGCATAGTGTTTTAGATGCTTCTAAGATTCAAATTGTTCTCAATAGCCCTACATGAAAAAAAGGCATTTTTCAACAATAACTATAAGACAGTTAAAAACCAAAATTAATTTTTAAAAAAGTAATTTGGGAGAACCATTAAAACTGGAGCTTACCTTAGTTATTTGAGAACACCAATAGGAAGGTGTTCTCAAATATTACCTAGATCAAACTTTTTTTGTTTGTTTGTTGTCAAAGCTAAGGATTTAAATGCAGTTGTCACTGGTAGTTCTCACGGCGACAAAGAAGCTAGTCGTGTTCAAGTGCTGTCACCCTTTGTGGCTCAGAACGTGGCATGAAACTCCCAGCAGCTCTCATCAAAAACTACCCTGACGCACGCAGCCTCTTCATTTTAGGTCTGCCCTGCCTTATGTGCTGGTTTTTTTGGATTGTGAAAGACACAACAGTGAGATGAATAGCTCATTCCAGTGGGACAGCATTGCAAGTGATAAGGAGGCAGAGAGACAATTGAGAAATGTCACGTAAATATTCCCTACCTTAAAAAAAAAAAAAAAAAAAGAAAGAAAAAGAAAGCCAGCTTGCACAATAGCAGAGGTAAGTATGCAGGCACGCACCTCATATCCTCATATTAGAGATAGTGTGTTGCTTTAGTTTTCACAATGAGCACAAGCCAATGTGGAAGTGTGGACCGTGCTCCCACTGGAAAGCCAGGAGAGCGTGTATTTCAGGAGGGTTTTACCCTCGAGAGTGCCATCCTGTACGGTGGGGCTGCAGCAGGGAAGTAGAGGCATCTCTAACGGGCTGCTTTGTTTCCGCTTTGTATTTTGTTGGAAAAGTATAAAAAGGAAAGGTGCAAAGGCTAGTTGATGAAAGTGTAGTGAAGAGAGGCAGAAGAGTTTCCCTCTCTTTAGATGAATTTTCAGTTCTTTATAAAATCCTACCGATTCCTCATTATCCTTACAAATAAACACCAGTGATGGAATTGCACTTAGGGATGAAATGATGAATTCAAATTTGAGAAGAGCTTGAGGCTTTGTACAGTTCAGCTGTTCAAAGAAGAGAGTTAAAATTCTGATTGGGAAATTCAAGCCATTATATGCTTACACATGAATGCACACACATACCTAATATATTGGTATGTTTCCCCCCCAGTCTCCATTTTCCGCACAAATTAAGTTAACTGTTGAGAGTAACTTGGGTGAGAAGGACAGGATTTTGTTTACTTAGAAGTAAGTATCAAAACCAAGATACCTTTTCTCTCCTTGTCCTTCTGTATGTGTGAACGACAAGCAGATCAGTGCAGTCTCTGCTTTCCAGTAAGAACAAACGCTTAATTTAAAGAACTGGCTGTAGTGCTCATGTTTGTTTATGATTTGGTGATAATGGCTTGGTAATGGCAGTCTGTAAGTCACTATCAGCATTTTAACACTTTCTATGGAAATTCCGGAGATATTTAATTTGCTCACTTGGTATATAAAAGCTGTTCCTGCTGAGCATAATGTATTGAATATAGTTCTTACTCAATTACTGGAAGCATGCTGTAAAAATTGTTGAAACTTGGTAAGGGAGCTGTAACAAACCCAATATGTCAATTTACTGTTTCTCTTGTAAATTTAGCTGTTTTCATAATTGCAAGTGCAGTTTGAGAAGGGGAGTGGGTTGTGATTATTTACTTTTACGTATTTATGTTTTTAAAACTGTCTTTTGTCCTCTCTTTCTTTCTGCAATATGTCTCCATAAGTCTTAGCACAGTGGGATGTAATTGTAGTCTCTGACAGTTGCAAAAACCCTAAGAATTATTGAACTGTTGCTTTAATGAAAATGATCCTTTTCCATTTTTGAGCTGATGTGCGTAGTTATAGAAGCTGCAGGAATGAAATAAGTGACATTACAAAGGATTTCTCACCCTTTTTTTTTTTAAATTTGGCTTTAAAGTTTCTGGATTTTTGACTGTTTAGGTGTATTCCCGCAGCACAGTCTCTAGTCTGGGGTTAGTGATCTGATACTGAAAGTGTAATTTCTAATGTGAAAAAGTACCTCCTGTGTTTGTAAATGCCAGTGAAAACTTATGCTTGGGAGCCACAGGACAGAGAAGAGCAAGAACTGTTTCTGTCTATGGAAGCAATCTATACCGAGAGGTGAGAAGCCCCCCGGACCCTCCCTCCTGGCCGTGTGCTGTCAGCACCTAGACTTCCCACCTATATTACACTCCCCATGTGTACTACTGAAATTTTCTGGAGGAATGGGTGGATGGAGGAGAAGCCTTAAGTATAAGCAAAGCTGTGAAAAGAAAAGGGGCGGGGGGGGTGTGTGGAGAAAGAGATCTCCCGTTGTCAAAAATGTTCCCTTTTACTAGTCTGAAAGCCTACTTAATATTTTTGGAACATTGGCAATGATACCTCCTAAACAATAGGTGGCAAAGGGACCTGAGAGAGCACAGTGCGTTTAGAAAGTCTAAACCTTTCTGGAAAAACTGTCCAAATCCTTCAGCCTGGCAGGAAAAAAAAAACACAAACCAAACCCCAAAAAAACCCCTCTTGCCTTTGTGACTTGTTGGTCCTGCCTTTTTGTACAGAGCAAGTTAAACTGTATTTGCCCCTGCCTCAGCTGGGCTGGTGGACCTGCCATAACATCCATGTGGGACGGAGTACTTCGTGTGTGGAAATCAAAATGTTGCTTGCTTTTTGCTCAGTAGTATGTTTGGCCTTCTCAGCTAGCCTTGAGTAGTGGCAAGATTATGTTTATTTCTTAGCAGTCTCCCACACTTCCCTCTTAAGTGTCTTGTATTAGCAACTGCTGGAAAGGTGATGCAAACTAAATGGACCAGGTATTTATTGATGCAATGGCCTTAGCTTTTTGGTTTTTTGTGTGTGGTGTGATTTGGTTTTTTGGGGGCCTTTCCCCGCCCTACCCCTCCAAATCCAAGCATCATTCTTTGCATTAAATACACTCTCTTCATTTCCCCTTGTATAAACCACTTGGATAAACTATGGAGTATTGGTATCTGGGGATTTCCCTGCAGATGGAAAGGAGGCCATGAAGTTTGAAGCTACTGAAAAAAGTGGAAATCAAATTTCTACAGCTATTCCAGACAGTCTTTGAAACACTAAAGCAAGTTTTATTACAGAGATTAGTTTACGTTACACTCATTTATTAAAACCTAAGGACATCTTTATAAAAACTACTGTATATAAAGACAAGAGCAGTGCAATAGCAGTGTAAAACACGTTTTTGGTTTACTTGGCAATCACTTTAGAAAGACAACATGATTCATAATATGAAGTTAGAGAATGCTGCAAAAAATAGGACAGGATTAGATCAAAAACTAAATTAGCAAATCACTGGACACTGGCACGTATTGATTTCAAACATCGAGTGTTATGTAAACAGTATTATTGTTAATGTATTAATAAAGAGTGAGAAATCACTGCAACCCTAGAATTTCTAGTTAGCTTAATTAGCCTAAAATTTGCCTGCTGACTATTAAAATAGACTATTGTACTGTATATATTATCTTCTTAGAGATTTACTATTTATGTAAAAGGAGGACTAGAAGAAATGCCTGTCTTACACAAGACAATTTTCAAGGCTGAGAAAAGATGTTTCTTCCTGGCGAGTGGGTGAGGTTTTCTTTTTGTTGCTTTACTTTTCACACACCATCACTGGTGGTGAAATAGAACCGACTTGAAAAATCACTTTGACATGTTACTCCATCGGTTCTTCGAGTGGACAGTCCTCATATAGAAATTACAGCCATAACAAAACTATTAAAAACAGTTATCTAAAATAGCTGCTACAATATGCTGAAGTATACATTAAGAGGCCAGATTGTTTTCACTCTGTGTTTTTGTAAGATCAATAACCAGGCACGAAAGATGGTTACTTACAACATCAAGTCCTGCACAAGCTTTATAACTTATCTTTTTATGTCCTATGTTATGCACAGCAACTATTAAGAAGTTGGACACTCAGTTCTCAGTAAAACTGAAGAGAGTAAATGAGTTGGACAAGGAAGGAGGCTTCTGGAACACGAAGGTCGTTAATAGCCACTGAGACATACAGCTGCCATTGTTAAATAGGGTATATAGTGGAATTATACACTTCTGGAAATGTTAATTTTAGATCCCTTATTTTTCCAACCATATCAGGATGGACATAGAGGAAAATACATCTGTTTTAGTCCAGGTCTCTTCTTTTAGAGAAAGATTATGTTTGAACCAGTCTCTTTCTGCAGAAATAATTGAAGAATTCATTGCAGTTTATCTGGTTCACCATAATTTTGATCAGGTAAACAGAGGGGGATCAGGTAAAACAGCAGAAGGATATCAAGAGCACAGCTACACAGATGGTTGAGATATTCAGGTGACTGTTTGTCTAGCCAGTGCTCTTCTACAATGTCCCAAACGCTAAGGGAGAGGAGCCTATAGCAATGGTGGTAGGAAAACACGTGTGGTGCACTATTTCCCTTTAGTTTAAGGCCCAAAGAGCATTAGTCTTATTCAGGATCTTATGTTCTGCTAAACTAGAGAGGCTATCAGATGATTATAACAGCACAATTGAACAGTTGTTCATCAGCTACGACATGGATTTATCCATAAATTAATTGGTAGGCAAAATCAGACTTTCAGCCAGAGAGTATCTATCTCGTATTAACTGGCTCTGTATAGAGAATAAAAGAAAACAAACAAACAAAGAAGAAGCACATCAATTACAAGGTATACATGTACTAGAAGTAAAGCATAAAACTGCTCATTAATAACGCACAATTCCCAAAGGGAAAAAAACCCTTACAAAATACAGTAAGTCACACAAACCAGTATCTAATACAAATTCCTTCATGAACACAAGCTTTTTACAAAGCTCTCTGTGGCGGTCATCACCTCACAATGAAAGTAGGTGCTGGTAGAAGGTAAAAGCAGCAATTACTGCAAAGCGCCAAGGTAAGACTCACTACTGTAGATACATACTTTGTTGGGTGTCTGCAGGGGTTATGGATCTTGGAGCCGATATGGAAGTGTGGAGAAGATGTGATGTTGGCAGAGGCATGGATGGCATTGCTTCCAGCTACTTGGCTTCCTTTGCTTTTCTTGCAAGTTGGCACTAATAGCACTGCCTTACGTCTCATAGGATCAGCTCTCCCACCACCAGGAGCACTGACCCTTTTCCTGCTGAAGCTCTCATCACCTAGGAGGGAGCAGTTCAGACTGTCTGCCAGTATCTGCAAGCTACTTACAGTGTGTCTTTGCTGGAGGTCCTTTTTGTTCCCAGCTGAAGTGGTTTGAATGGTTCTGCAATGCTCTGATGAAATACTCTTTTTAGAAGACTAGAATCTCTTAGGTTTAGTGTGAATGAAGGTGTAAAATACTGACTCCATTTTATTTGAAGTGCTACGTTTCTCACAATGTAAAACAACCCAGTTGCACTGTGGCAGCTGTGTAACAGCTCTACAAGCCGAGTTGCTTGCAGAGGTGCGTACGCAGGAGTTTCTGTGAAGAGTGAGAATGGGCCAGGCCTGAAGCTTACCTAAGACAGGTTAGAGTCTAATGCCTGCAGGGTGACACTCCCACCTGTGGCATTTGAATTCTTTCTTATTAGCTGTTGCCTGCCCTTACTCAGTGATACTCTGCATTTTTTACTCATTGGTTTGCAAAGAAAAGGGGCACGTGCATATCGGTATCCTACTCAAATTGGGCCTTCTTTGAAGACTGGGCACTCCTGAGGTCTCCAGCCTTGTTGGGTGCCCCAGCACTATTTATTCCTGCCTGGCTTTAGTCAGGTACCATCACGCACTCCGGTAGCTGTGAATTAGCTCAAATCACTGAGTAGTCTATCCCTTTTGAGTTCAACAGAAGACTAAAATTCACTCAAATAATCAAAGAGGTACAAAAGGAAAACTTGATTGTTCATTGTCAAGGTGTTCCTCATGTTGGTTATACAGTAAAATATGGTTATATGGTTATTTTAAAGTTACTCAGATTTGCAGGACAAAATATTAGGCATGAAGGATTAATTTGGCATTATCGTGGCTTTGTGTTATGATTTCTAGGTGAACTGGGTGTCATTGCCAGGTTCTCCGTGTATATATCTCAAATGGAATTTCACAAGATTTGCTCATGTAATTGATACTGTACGATTGTAAAATAAACCTGTCCTGTGGAAAGTTAAGCCAAGCTATTGCAACCTAGTGACCAAGTATTCCACATACTTCTGTGGTAGCATCATTGCCTGTCTGGCTTACAAATGAATTCTTGGATTTGTGAGGGGTAAACTCTGAAGCCAGTTGCTGGCTGAGGGAACTGGATTATTGCCTTGTAAAGCAGAGGGACAATGGTGTTATTGCTTTTGAAATATATAGTTTGTTGATTTTCTTCTGTTTCCCTTTCAGCTTCAAGGAGTATAGAGGTGGAATGGGGTATCTGTGCTGCTTCTTACTAAAGCTCCCCTCTTTAGGAGGGTGTGTGAAGCTGAAGCCAAGATGTGCTCAGATGTTTGATGTCTTAGCAGAGTCATTGCCAATGATCTTAAAATGTGTATTAAGGTTAAAACAATCGCTACCCTGCAGTCTGACTTAATGAAAGGGCTTCACTTACCTTGTAATGCATCCGACAATATAGTTAACAGTGATGAGGATTGCCAGCATCTACCCTATTGTGACAAACTATTCACCAGAGAACTTTGGAAAAACTCACATTCAGTATTCTGACACTTAGATTAGGCTCAAATGGCAATAGATGGATGGGGAGGCAAAGTAAAGTTATCTACCAAAGGTTTGTCTTGTGATCTTTTCCCACCTTTGTGTGGATTTGCCAGAGCAACTTAATTTTCTTCCTATTGAGCATTTCCTCAAATATGATGCTTCCTTTCAGAGATAATTGTGTCGGTCTCGAATTAAAATATTGCTTACAGACTACTTTCTTTTGGAGACTTTTTCTATATCCTTTACCTATAGAAGTTGTCTGAATGGTGTTTCTCTCCAGGTGACTTGCTCAATCTCCTTCTTGTAGACTTTCCTGCTTATCCATCATTTTTTCAGCTCTTGTCATTTAGTTGATTTTCTTGAAAGCTGCTCCTTGAAGTCTGATCTCACCTCTCCCATCTTGAGGCACATCAATATAATTTTCTGGAAGACATAAACCACAAGTGTTCCCATAATGTTTCATGAGCACACAACATCAAAGTATTTCCTGTAAAGAAAAACTTGCAGTTTTCTCAGTTGTGGATTTAATTTGGTGAGGCAAGAAGGAGGAAGGAAAAGTGTGAGAAAGAAAGGTGTCAGGAGGCCTCTACCTTCCCTCATTAGCTCTAACTGGCCCAGCGTGAGCTTGTGTGATATGGATGGTTGCATTCTCCTTCTCTTTTTTTCTATGCAGTCAGAGTGAGAGGCTACCCTTGTTTCTCCCTGCTTATATTAAACTTGTCCTGGTTCTGCAAAATATTGATCACACAGTAGGCATGCAAGTTGCCTATTCTTATCTGTAACCTGGTGGCACATGGAGTGCTGCCTAGCTCCTGGGTCTGGGTGCATACCTGAGGTGCTGATGATGTGCCAGGCCAACCCCTGGATGAGCATCATCAGGAGGGAACCCTGGGAACTTAGCAGGGAGGGAGATGGGATGCTTTCCTTCAGGTCATGGAGCCTTGGCTGTTGGAGACAGCAAGGCTGGATGCTACATGATAAAAATCAGATTTCTCCCCAGGTCCCTTTTGTATATATGCCAGCGTACCCATTCCATGTTGTTGTGTTGTCTACTACCTGTGAGATGAAAAGATCAAATTGCTGAAAAGGTGAAAGAGGAAACACAAAAAACTGCTAAACTCTTCATTTCTACTGCTTGTAGTCTACTCTGAAAGTACAAAAAGTGCAGAGGGCTTCCTTCTGCAACCATAAATTTACTTTGAAGTAAATCTTTTTTCTGTGGACAATCTCACTGGAGCTGTTTACATGAGTAAAGTGTGCCTGTGACCATATAGTAAATGCCTTTATCAGATGGCATGTCGTCTTCCTCTTGCACTCATTACCAAGGTATGCATCAGACCAAGCACAGGCTGCTTACTCTAACCTGTATTCCTTTCATATGATGAGAAAATGCACTTCTATTTCCACATATGTAAATGAGTAAATATTATATTCGTGTGCTTTCCTCACAGAAGTGTTGTGAGTATTCATTGTTTTTTGCTTGCAGTGCCTCCTGGACATAACAAAGGCTTTAAATCTGCCCCACTTCACCTTGTGTGGAGTGTGTGCCTGTAACTGGCTGCGTGATCTGTCCATATATGAAGTATGGCAGCGTGTAGGTAAATTGGCTGAAAGCCCAACTAGGGAAAGTTTTGAGGTTGACCAAGATTACTAAACACAATAATAAATTAAAGCAACGCATCAGTTCGTTCAAGCAGGCAAGCGTAATGGTACAAATACAAGCTGTTGGACGCACAGTTTGGTATCCTAGTAGCAACAATACTTAATTAACTTCTCCCACCAGAGTTCTTTACATATTGGGTATTCTCAAGTCTATATGATACATTATACATATTGCATTCCATTAATGTATAAAATATAAAAAAACATCTGGTTCAGACAGCAGAATATCTGTGGAAATCTGCATGTTTGAGGCTATCTAGTGTTTACCTATCAATTCTATTCAGTATATGAGGCTTGAGTCTCAACTTTCGCGTCAGCATAACTCCATTGAAATTGCAGTGGTGAATCTGCTCGGAAGTGCAGGGTTGGGTAGGCAGCCACCTGAGCTGTAGGTAGCTCAGCTCTATTATCTTAATTCAGATTTGGGCATTTCCCGCAGTACTGTTAGCCAAGGAGGACCTCTGAGCAGAAACATACGATTTGCTCGTAACTAACCCTGAGGATTTAAGCCTTCACGCAAAACTCAAGCAAATGAAATCTATGTCAAGGTTTGACAGTAATTGTTTTCTAATAATCAAATAGCCTAGACACCCTTATTAATGTCAGAAATATACAAATAAATTACTCTGCATTGTATTGTTCTGTCACTGTCCTTTTTTGACATTGGTAGAAATGGATATTAACAAAACATGCAAACCTGCCTCTTGTGAGGTCTGCAAGCAGATAAGTTTAAAACAAGAAGTTGTTTGTATCTAGAACACAGTCTCCTGAGACTTAGTTATAACGAATTTAAAAAATACCTGGGGAGAGAGAAACTGAAGAGTATGAGCACATATCATGGCTTGGAGCCACCTATGTCCTTCACAGCACCTTCAGTTTTTCCTTTCCACTCTCCCATAGAGTGCTATGTGTGCTTTAGCTCAGATGAAATGGTTTACTAATCTAAGATCTGCATAACTTAAATCACTAGATTGTTTGATGGGATGCAGTTTCTTTTAGTTATTTTTTTTTTAAAAGAAATGTTTAGAGATGGAGCAGGCAGAGCAGGCATCTGTGTGCTCCAGGACCGAATGCAATTTTAAATGTGTCAGACCCATCAGCCAGTTACTCTTTTCCTGTACCTGAGAGTCCCAAAGTTGCTCCTGCCCAGATCCTTCTTTCAAGGTTAATGTAAAATCAGGATTGTCACCAAGGTGGTGTAAAATGACAGCTCCCGGATCCAAAGACCGTAGGAAAGTTTATGAATATTTGTATGCAGCACAGGAGATAAAATATCACTCATGCGAGTAGCTTCAATTCTCTGCCAGTTCCCCTAATGTGTGTAGAAAGCTATGGGAGAATGAGTGGGAGGACGTGAACAGCAGAGCCAGCAACACATAGACCACACTCAGCTCTGAAAGCCTCTTACATCAAGTATGAAGCATTCACTGCATTTTCTGAGCTCCTGGCTGAGCCCGGTGCCAAATCAATAGCTTTTGCCTGAAACCAAACCCTGACAGGACAGATGCCAGGTGGAAGGTCCTCTTCCTCTAGTGAGAAGTGGGGTGTGCCATTGACTGATTGATGGCCGGACCAGTGAAGTTGAGAGGTGCTGCTTCAGATCGTTTTTGCAATAGTGGGATCACTGAAAATACTTGCATTTTCCTAAGAAAGATGAATGCTAATTTCCATGTGCAGTTAGCCAGAGTATTATGTCCCGGCCACCCAACACAGCGTGCTTGGCAACAGAAACCCTGTATTCGTCATTTCTGGTCACTTCTACAGGATTTTAATGCATTCAGGGCTGAAGTGTGTGCTCTGAAGGTGGCTCAGGTTACCGTCATTGTGTAGCACCCCAGATGACGGCCATCACTGCTCTACCTGACCGCTCAGTGAACAGCACCCAGTCAAGCTGCATCGATTTTCATTGCCCGGCGAGGAAGCAGCTAACTAAAAGATTGCTGCCTCTTCCACAGCAATGGCTTTGCACGGCAACTTAGTTCCGTTGGAAAAAATGACAGCCATTAATAATGAAGGAATGATTCAGAGCCTCTGCAGACAAGCTTTTTTGGGGACTTCTGTCATTCTCTGACAAATGAAGGAAACAGTTGCCACATTCACCATTCCAGGGCCTCTTGCTAAGTTGGTGTTCACATAAAAGCGCTATCAATCACCACAGCCCCTTCAGACCTCAGATAACAAAGCAAATGGTCTCCGCAAATGTCCAGATCTTGCTCTGGCGTAAAACCGTATTATACTGATCTAAGCAGACCTGCACTGATCTGCACCTGTTGAGGTTCTGCTGCAATGCCTTCAAATCTGGTCATGCTGGGAGTGGAAGAAAAGCTTTCACTCTCTGTTCATAAGAAAGAGCTTGGATAGCAGGCTAGCAAACAGCTTTCTGCAATAAGAAGCCCTTGGCAGATACACTGATTATTACAGGCAATAGGAATGCCCTCCTTCCCCATAAATGGAAGGACAAGGAAGGACGAAGCACAATGCACTAGATTTTGAAAAAAGCCTCACAAGATTGAAAGGAAGGATATGAGAAATGAATTGCAGGATGAACACCAAATGAAAAGCTATTCAGCTGTCTAAATGTATTACAAACCAGAAAGAAACAGAACATAATCTAATCCCTCTGCCTGTGGAGTCTGCCAAAGAGCAGGGAAATAATTTTCATAGCTTGGCATCTGTACACTCCTATGGCTATATTATACATAGAATATTACATTATATCCAAAAAGTATGCTGAAAGGCTGCTTGGGTTACCAAGTCTAATTCTTAAAATTTACAAAATGCCAGAATGAATGCTGCTGGTGCAGTCTAAATTTGGCCTTCTTGGTTGCGTGAAAGCAAGCGGAAAGTCTCAGACTTTTTAGGTGGGGCTCGTTATCTTTTTTTTTTCTTTGGGAGAACATCAAAATAGCTGAATGATTCAGATTTTTCCAATGTGGGGGAAACTTTAACAGCAACTAAAATTTGCTTCAGGTTGGCTCAGTCCTGAAGAGGTCAAATGTTTCGGGCTTTTTAATTGACTAAGAACACTTCAACGTTAAGCAGTGGCACTCAGTGTTACCATCTTGCCATAAAGGAGCGGTGGTTTGGCCCCTATTTTCATCCCCAGGCTGAGTGATCTTTTACTGGGTTACATTGCCTTTGATGCAGCACAAATTCTTCTCCGGTCTAGCTGTGAAGTGCATCAAGGCACCTCCATGGGGTCAGATGAGAGGACTGCCTTAAATGGTGGCAAAGCAATTTTGTCGCAGCCATTATGTAAAATGACCACCATCACTGGTAGCCATCACTAATGTTTCTAAAATAATAGCTGGCTCAGGGAAGATAGATATCTGGTGCTTAAGAGTTTAAACAAAACCTAGGCACTGGAAATTTTCAACCTGAAAAACAGACTCTGAATTTTCAACTCAAGTGTTATTTCTACTGTAGCTGACAATTCTGCAAAGGTGGAGAGATGTGTCAAAATATGTTTGAAAATTAATACCTCAGGAAGGTGTTAGGGCTTAAACAGAATAAATGTGCAACACATGCCAGATTCATCAGAGTTAAGCAATCCCTTACCTGCAGACCTAAGAAAAGAAAACAGCAATACCTGGGATGTGTTAAGAATGAAACCAGAAGCTTCTGCCCTGGTAGGTGTGCTCTTGGTGGTTGGGAGATACATAAATGGGGCCAACTGAGAGAATTCCTTTGCTAAGCAGTCAGAAACATCTGGGATGCTTCTATCCATCACTTGTTAAGAAACACTGTGAGACTTCGTAAGAGGCCTGTAGGCCTCAGGGAGGCACAGGACAGATGGACTTGTTCAATCTTGATTGTACTCTGTGGGGACATTTTGGAGGGGTTCCTATTTGAGGGCAGGTACCGACTGTATTAAGCTGGTGGCCCATAACTTAGCTAGCGTAGGTGTGAATGGCAACTAGAAAGGTTATTATGTGCTCTGGATTAAGCATAGATGGAGAACTGTGAACCACAGCTCCTTTGAGTCATGGATCTGGGGTGTAGCACCGGAGTCCTCAGGCAGTTAAGCAGTTCCCTGTCAGTTCAAGAGAAGACTTTCGCAGCAGCATTTCTCTGCCCTGCTGCTCTTTGGGAGGACACAACCTATCCTTTTGCTATCGTAGCTTGTGAAGCACTGTCCTTATTTAAGAGCATCAGGCAAAAGATAGGTCGGTTGCCAGAATCAGTGGAAGAGCATGCATTTGGCTGGGGTCCTCTGGAAAGACGAGGCCTACTTAGAAGCCTTCTGTGATGTGCCCTGAGCAGTGCTGGAATGTTCTGTGTACTTCAACATACACAAGGCTATCGGGAGAGAAAGCTTTTGCTGGGGTCGGTTAAAGATTATACTAAGTTCATAGTAGTTCTACTGAAGCACCAGAAAGCCTGCTTTCCGTAACTGATGCTGGGAAATCCACGATCACGTGAGAGATGCTGTCTGCCCATATTGTTGCTTTGCAGGTGGGAATAAACCATGTGGATTATAAGTTTCCTTTGGATCGTGCTTACAGCAATGCATTTGCTAATGCTGCAATGCATTAGCATCAGTACAACGGCATACTGAATGAGGAACAAAGACATAAGGCGTGAATGGTACCAACTCAAAAGTGCAGGTGGAATAGGTCCTACCTACCAGTCACTGGAAATGGGGCTGCATGTCACCCGTCAGACTGTTCTCCTCCATTGCGCTTTCAGAGCAAAATGCCTGTCTGTGTTATGGAAGCTAATTATCACATAAAGGCTTAATATGCTACAAAGGCGAATGCTGTCAGCTGCCTTAGACATTGGAGCATTGTAGCAATATATTCAAGAGTAGCAATGACTGTTTACAATGCTTGAGAAGGGGTTACCAGAAAAAGTCAGGCGCACAAATTTTATGAAGCAGTGCACTTTTTAAGAAATTTCCATTTTAATAACTTGTTATGAGCACTGGTAAATCTGGCTTTTAAATTGCTTGCTCCTTTTCTTAAGAATCTCACCTCTTTTAGCCTGGATTAAGCTTGTGTAACTCCCTTAAGGGCTGGGGGATATAAACCAAACTGCACTTCACATCACTGCTGAGAGCTGCTCACTGGCTTTAAAGGAGCTTTAGAAACTTTGGGAAGATCTTGCATTCCTGAGGGGGTAGGCTGGTTTGGGCACTTGCATGGGAGAAAGAGCTGCTGGTGGATGGCAGGTACCTGCTGGCCAGGTCCTTGGTTGTGCTGCCGTCCTGCAGAGGAAAAGTTGGTGGGTCAGGGGAGATATAGGGCTACTCTCCGTGTCAGAGGAACATACAGCAACTTGAAGGATTTACACTCTACTGCTGGTTATTTCCTAGCTAAATCTGAACCCAGTACTAAGACCTGCTAATCAACAACAGCCAAGCCCCCCACTGGTGTGTAGTCACCATGAGATAAGGTTACTCACACCAGTGGAGGTCTTTATTTGCCTCTTTAAATTACTTTTAAATTTGATTCCATGACTTCTTGTTGTTAATGTAGAGTTCAAAGACAGTTTGTCTTTGTAGAGGTTTTCAGATGAACACTTTGTCTCTAGCTCGTGTTTCAGCTTCATACTGGTGGGTCCACTGGTTCAGACTTGTGTCTAGGGCAGTGCTCTGAGCTGGTAGCCAGAGAGCTGGGAAACAAAGTGCAACCAGTTAGAAATTGCCTCTCAGCTCTCCCCTGCAATGAAGGGGAGGGCCCTGCACCAGAGCTGTTTTTGGCACAGCGTATGGTCTCGTTACCAATTATGTGGTTGCTTTTTTGGTAAGTGAGCTTGGGATCTGCTTGGATCCCAGGTCTGTCTCACAGACGGATGCAGGAGGAGACTTGGCACTTGGAGTGAGCCTGGAGAGCTGCTGCAGGCGAGGACTTGCCTTCCCCACCTCCTCCACCAGAACTGCGGGTGTTAAAACAGCAGCTGGCTTAACTTTTGTTATTAATATGGCTGCCTGGCTAACACACCAAAGCTAAGAGAGAAACCGGGTTTCCTGTAGAGTTTCTGGAATATCTATAATTGTACAAATTAAATACATCTTTTGTCCCATTAGCTGGGTTGGGTGGGAGAGGAATGAAACCACACAGGACACAATTTTCTCTATTTTTTACTAAAGGCCATATTTTACAATTCTCACAAAGAGCAGTGATGTGAAACCAATAGGGTTGCTAACATAAATAAATATTACTTACTGTGAATAAGGGTTTCTGAAGTAATCCTATGCTTCTGAAAGTCAAGCATTTTTCAATTAGTAGCAATGTTTTTCATTTGATAGTTCCTGAAATGGTTGATACTCCTGAACACAGTTCTGGAAAGTAAAAACATCCAGGAGAGTTTCTGAGGGTTTGGGTTTTTTTTTAAAGGAAATCTGAAGCATTCAAAGTTCTGATTTATAAGTGTTGAATAGAGGAACAGATGAAGGTTTGAGGACATAAATTGAAAGATGATCACTGAAAAGCTGCATCTGTCTTCCCTCACTGAAGTATTGCAGTCTGATTTTTTAATGACCTGAAATGTTTCCTTCCTCCTACTAAGGTTATTTCAACAAAATACTCAAAACACCTTGGGTCTCCCAAAGCATCTTAAAAGTGTGGATGGCCAATTACAAGTAAAACTGAAAGTGAGCTGGACTTACTAATTTGCCAGACATCTATGAAACCCTCCAGTTGCTACCAGGGTGCCTGAATCAGATGCATCACTTGAGGCTGAAATTTATCTGGCTGATTGTTGCCAAATTTTCCTGTAGGCTAATGTGTGGCAGCCATTAAATAACTGATACACCTGAAGGCAAATCAATTTGCATGTTCACCCCCCCCCCCCATTTTGTTATGTTTGAATTGCCTTCAGTTTTTTTCAAGACCTCAGTGAATCATGATGCCAAACTGAATAGGGATATCATGTAATGAACTCAGACTTCTTGTTCCACTTGAGACTGTGCTCATTTTCAGCTAACCGGAGTGACCAAATAGTTTTAATTGCATTCCTGTCATAGAGGAAGATGACTTGAGATATTTAGACATGGAGAGGCCAAGAGGAACTCTTGCCAGAGGCAAGATAGTGTTTTTTTGCCTGCTTCTTTAAGGTCTGGGGCAGGCACGTTGCTTTGGAAAGGAGATTACTGCTATGTGTAATTTAACGGCATAGATACTGTAAGATACCATCTCACCTAACTTTAGACATCAAAATGGTTAGATGTCTTCATTTCCAGAGAGTCACCTCAGGCTCCTTTATTGTCAACAGAAAGCAACAGGCACCTCTGCAGAGCTACTCTCCTCCTCCTGGGCTAGGCATCAAGCTGGGTGAGTGATGCTGCGGAGCCTCCCCTTTGTCCTTACTGGCTCCAAAAGAAAGATGGGTGATCAGTTCAGGTGCAGGTGCCTAAAAGTCCCATGCCTAACTTAGGGAATGAGTAGTCCCACTGCCCCTGAAAAGTGAATTATAAAAATGTATAGCGCTAGGATGGATTTCTGTTACCATCATGTTCAGTCGCATACTGCCAGATGCAAATATATCATCTTCTGTGTAAATATATCTAACTCTGTGCTATTTACAATCCAGCACCACTAAGTGGAAGTTGTTCTGGAGTCTCCGTGTCCTGGTTAGAAACCTTCCCTCATGTTCACTCATGAGCAGATTTGAGTCCTGTATTTAAGACGTGTAACATACTAAAAGTTTTTGATGGAAAAGCTAGGGCCTGTAGGTATTTCCTCACACACAGCTACCTCTGGAAAGAAAAGCAGCATATAGAATCATAGAATCATTTAGGTTGCAAAAGACCTTCAAGATCATCGAGTCCATGCCCACTAGACCATGGCACAGAGTACCTTGCCTATGCACTTTTTGAATACCTCCAGGGATGACGACTCAACCACTTCCCTGGGCAGCCTATTCCAATGTATGACAACCCTCTCAGTAAATAAATTTTTCCTAATATCTAACCTAAATCTCCCTTGCCTCAACTTGAGGCCATTTCCT
>JAOBAS010000023.1:1482660-1506475 GCA_025311575.1 Elanoides forficatus
CCCTAACTACTTCCTCCTGCATTAAGGGGGGTATAATCTGCTCTTCATCCTCACCATCCAGCTCGGGGGGGGGGGAGTACACTGAGGATAACTGGTCCCCTTATTAAAGACTGAGGCACAGGCGGCATTAAGTACCTCAGCCTTGACCCCACCTGTGCATGTGCAGTTCCAAAGATAACTTTTTTTTCCTCCCCCCTCTCTCATGAACTTCCACTGGCTGAGTGACAGGAAAGGTACATCCCTGAGGCTCGTGACTGTGGCACCCCAAGAGATGCTGCATGCTCCTGTGGATGGGGTAATAGATAGCCACTCTGGAGCAGGGCTTGATACTCTGATACTCCTTTTTTTTTTTTTTTTTTTAACAGTGAAATCTCTTGGTACTGCTGTAAGAGCTTTTTAAAAAAATCTGTGAACCTTTAAATATTTCTACATCAGTGGTAGGGACTGAATTATCTGAGTGTCTCTGATTTCAGCTCATCCCAGTTTCCCAAAAGCCAATGTTACCAGCTTTCAAAATCTGTTCCCGCAAAGGGGCTTTGACATACCTAAGATACTCAAGTATTCTTCATGTTTGCTGAGCTCTTATACAGCAGTGTCAACCCATACATCTAAGATCCAAGAGAGCACAATGAAAAGTACAGGAGGCTTTACAAGAGTGTGCCCTTCTATGTAAAATTCAGGTAGATGAAATGAGAAAAAGGCCTCCTTTCATGCTGGCTGACAATTTGAATTTAAGAGATCCGCTACAAATTGAAAGCCAAGTTTAAAAAGCAAGCAGTAAAACTTGCCATGTGTTTTATGATGTAGCTTGCTAGGACACTGCCACTCCCTGCTTACGCAATCTCCTTATGCACACAAAAACTTAACTAGGGATTTTAAAAAAAACCAAACCACCAAAACTTTGGTGTAACAGTAGTGCCTGATTCAGAAAGAAGAGCAGTTACAGACTGTATTCTTTTATTAAGTCTAGTAACTTAACTTTTTTGTAATTCCTTTGCCATACAGTGACCGATAATTTATAAATAAATGAAGGACATAATTTAAAAGGATGTTTGTGCAAGCTATACTCAGTGTAGAGTATCTTACTCAGTGGATGGTCAATTCTAAGTGTTGTGACAGGTCTTTGCAACTTACAGCTGAGGTTAAATGCAGCTTTATTATACAGGGTGATGTATGTGGTTTGTACCTTGACGTTAATTGAGCTGTACAGAAAAGTTAGTAAGTGAAGGAGAAATGTGGCCGTATGTAAGGAACTATGTGGGTATATGTACAGTGATATGAATGCACATGCACGTCTTTATACATGTGTATATATGTATAATTTATTTATCTGGCTCACAGTTTCTGTATATAATATCTCCCACATTTTACATGTAAGTGTAGCTTAGTTTCTTTGTAAAATTCAAGAATGCACTACTGAGCTGAACAAAAGTACGCTAACCTACATCACGTGAATATCCTGCTCCTTTTATTATCTCTTTTTGCCCTAGCACTCTTTGCCACCTTGGCATCAGCAAAATTCAGTCTATTTAAAATTGCTGCCTAGCATGTCCTGAAGTCCAGCAGAGGATAAAACAAACACATTCATGGAAATTGAACTGTTGAAACATGCTGAAAGGCGGGGAAGGGGTTAGCCAAACATTAGATTTGAGTGTTTTGGTACCATTTGCAGAGCTTCAAGGTGCTGACTTCTTTCAAGGCCCATGGAAGTCAATAAAACTGAAAGCCACTGAGATTTCAGGGGATTTATGTTAGAAGCAGGAGAATTTTTTCTAGATTCCATTTGAAAGAAGGCAGCAAAGTTGGTTTCCAAACCAGATCAGATTAATATATTGCTTGAACCGGATCCCAGCCGCATCACCTGCAATTCCTAACAACACTATGCGGTACTCCAGGCTCTCCATCCCCCTGGTAGCAAGGTGGGTGCTGCAGGGGCAGAGGGGGCAGAAGGGTGGCCCTGAAGAGGAAGGTGGCCGGTTCCTGTGCCCTATCCAACAACTGCCCAGCAGCAAGGTAGGCGGTGAGCCCCTGCGGACGCTGGAACTGCTCCTCAGTCACCACCTAGCCTCTTAATTTCATTTGACTTACTAAGTTCCTCCTCTTTCTTTCTCCTGTTTCCATTTTTCCCTCCTGTGCATTAAAAACCTTCTGTAATAACTGCTGCTTCCTCCAGGAGAGCTGAAACAAGATGCGTGAGCTGCTTCCCTTAGTCTCGCCAGAGGCTGAACTTGCTCCAACTGCAGAACGGTCCATTTGGGAGGGAGGACTCTGTTTCAGCACTTGCTGTTTGATTCCCAAACCTGTGGTTTAGCCCAGAGTTGTATATTTACTGCCAGTTAAATCAGCTTTTTTATTTACCTCCACACAACACAGGAAATTCTTTCATTTCTGGAAATAAAATGCATATTAAGGGCATATGGAAAAACCTGTATTTCTTGAGATAGTTATCTCTTTTACTAAACAGCCTTCTTTTCTACTTTCACTTTTCAGTATTAAGAGGGCTAGTCTTCTGAGTCAGAGCTCGGTAATTACTGTGTTGAGAGCTAGATTTCAATGTAGGATGAAATAGTCATTGTGTTTCCTGTAACTGTTCTGTGTATCATTTTTTTCTCCTCAACTGAATTTGTGTGGCTTTTCTAGCAGTATGAAATCTAAAACTATTTCTTTTAAAATAAATTTCTGAAGATACTTCAAAAAAGAGCATGGAACAGCTTTTTAGCGGTAACCAAATTATCAACAATTAAAAAAAAATAGAAGTTAAAGCTGTTGCAATTTAATCTGATTACTGTTTGGCTTCCTGTTGTAGATCCAGGGTATGTTTGGTTGCACATAACCATCCAAGCAATAAATAATTTTTAACTTTGTTTATTTGTAGTTAGGAGCAGAAGCATAACACCCACAACACAATCACTGGAAACGGCACTACATGCTGTAAGAGATGTTAGAAAGACAATTTTACGCAGAAATGTTTCTCCCTTCTTTCCTCCCTGCCTTTCCCATGTAAAAAGCCATAGGAGAAGTTGAGGTGTGTTGAGATGTGGAAAGAGAAGAGGCCAAGGACCCTGGACATTTTTAGCAGAGTACAAGGGGCAAGAAAATAATTTCTCTTTTGTGGTTATCTATCATCCGAGCTGTATTGCTGGCTTCACAAAGAAACATACTTTGACACCAGTGGTTGAACTGTGACTGGCTTATTATTTTTAAATTGTCTCACAGCTGCATCTAGATACTGGTCTGCTGGGGTGTAAAACGTCCTTTGGCTGCAAAAGGATCTTTGTGCATGGATCAATGACAGTGTATGACCCCTGCTTAGTAGCATTTCTTGAGTCTCAGAGAAATAAAAACATTGCTTGCTTGGTGTCATCGGGCTGAGGTACTCTATTTGGTATGGCTTGGTTTGAATGATAATTTATGAAGCATGGAAATTTTTGTTTTGAACAATTACGAGTGCCAGCTGGTGGGTTATTCTCTGTTTGTTCTCAGTTATTCTTCTTTATTTATTCGTTTGCATGTGTGCGCACGTTTTGTATTGTGAATCTATTGTATGCTCATTTTTTCAAGATGCATATTTAGGCTTCTTGCAGTTGCCCAGTGATGACTGCAGTGTTCAGGTGTGCACCTTAATATTAGACCATAATAATTCAGAATGAATAATTCAACAACAGCTATCACGTGCACGTGCTGTAACAGAGAATCCTGCTGTGCTGTGTCAATGTTCTTGTGTTCACTATAATCTTACAGCACTTCCAAATAAAAAAATTGGAAGCCAGTTACTTACACACAAAAATAATCTTCACCTCTGCAGCTCTGTTACCACCACTGGCTTTCTGTGCCCACAGAACGTGAGAGATGAGGATTTGGCAGCTGGTGCCGAGATGAGACTTTGCCCAGAGATTTCCATTCTTCGGTGTGATTATGCAATCACCGTGTAGTGCCACTGGCATCAGCAGCTATTATGCAGCAGCTGCATAATCGGGCATTTATTGGAAGAGGTGGGGAGGAAGAAGACCACATGTTTGTCCCCTGTGTTCCCTAATGGTAGAGGATGAAACAATTGGAAAAAGCATTGTGTGATTTTTGATGTGCAGCTGTTGGCCTGTGTTTTCTGATTGCTCTGTACGTCTGATGAGAATGTGATGCTAGGCAGGTGCTTGGGGAAGAGTGGCTGGAAAGCTGCCTGGTGGAAAAGAACCTGGGGGTGTTGGTGGACAGCCGGCTGGATATGAGCCAGCAGTGTGCCCAGGTGGCCAAGAAGGCCAACGGCATCCTGGCCTGTATCAGAAATAGTGTGGCCAGCATGACTAGGGAAGTGACTGTCCCCTGTGCTCAGCACTGGTGAGGCTGCACCTTAAATAATGTGCTCAATTTTGGGCCCCTCACTCCAGGAAAGACATGGAGGTGCTGGAGCGTGTCCAGAGAAGGGCAACCAAGTTGGTGAAGAGTCTAGAGCACAAGTCTTATGAGAAGCAGCTGAGGGAACTGGGGTTGTTTAGGCTGGAGAAAAAGAGGCTCAGTGGGACCTGATTGCTCTACAACTACCTGAAAGGAGGTTGTAGCGAGGTGGGTGTCAGTCGCTTTCCCCAAGTAACAAGTGACAGGACAAGAGAAAATGGCCTCAAGTTGCACCAGGGGCAGTTTAGATAGGCAATCAGGAAAAATTTCTTCAGCAAAAGGGTTGTCAAGCATTGGAACAGGCTGCCCAGGGAAGTGGTTGAGTCACCATCCCTGGAGGTATTTAAAAGACGTGTGGACGTGACACATGGGGACATGGTTTAGTGGTGGACTTGGCAGTGTTAGGTCAACGGTTGGACTTAATGATCTTACAGGCCTTTTTCAACCTAAACAATTCTATGATTCTATTAAAACTGATGTTGGTGTGAGTCTTCTGGGAATGCAGCCTTACACATTTCCCAGATAAATCAGATTTTAAAGAGCCATTCTCCTTAGGGTCCTCAGTTTGGCCTCCTGTACAGACCTATCTTCCCATCCAGTGACTCCTCCTTATATTCCATGAGCCCCATTGCCAGTTTTCAAATCACAAGTAATGGGTATTCTGCTGCATCTCAAGACATTTCCTCGGTGAACTGCCAACTTTGAAAAGAAATGTACACTTAGGTGAGATGAATCCCACTGTCAAACTTCAGCTGGTTAAATGTTAGCGACTTATATAAGCTCATCTTCCAGTACAATGTCAAAAAACGAATTAAGAGAAGCTTCCAAGTGATTCAATCCATCCTAAGAGAGGTGGGATGAATAGCCCTCTGGAAATGCCTCTTTCAGTGTGTTAGTGAGGATGCCTAAATAACTAGTAGATGCTCGACTTGTAGATGGCTAAATTGACTGAGGTTAATCCTGCTCCTTATCGCCAGTCAAGATTTGTATAAATTGATCTCCCAGGTATTGGATCTTTTGCTGTCTTTGTTTGCTACAGTCCTCTGCTATCTGAAATCTCCTTGCCACGAAGAATTTACAGACTGGGACCAAATTGCCTTTTAATGTTCTTTTAGCCTTGAGCTTCTTAAACTTCTTACAGTTTGGTAGACTTTCCAAAAGTCAGATAAGCTCTGCAGCTCTTTCTGAATGCTTTCCTATCTGCCATTACAATTTTTTTCTGCTACAGGCCCTAGTGAAGGTAATGTTTCCCTCTAGCAGTCTCACCACTGCTAGTGAGATAACAGCTCCCTACTTCTAATTGGTATCTCCTCTTCATATACTCAAGAATTTCATTAGCTTGCTTTGCCATCATACTGTATGGGAAACTGATGGTGAGTAGTTACTTATTGTATTACTGGCTATTTCAAATGGTTCCAGGATACTCTATATCAGTGATGCCTACAACAGAACAGTAGAGAGTGAGTTGTACCGTTACCCGAACCTTATGTCCGTGTTTCTACTACATAACATAAAATGTGCAATCTTAGCGTTGTGAGGTAGGAATGTTGTTGCCCAGGTAGTTGTGCTAAATTTCAGATACCAAAGCAGAGCGTGGTATAGAAAGTCTTCAAGAGCTAGATTACGGCTTGTTGTATATTTGATCTTTGTAATGCATTTGCAAATTTTTATAGAACTATGGGAGAGATATCTGTAGAAACTGGATGCAGTGCCAAAAGTTTGTGAATCCTTTAATGACCCCTTCGTCTTCTCTTAGATAGTCTACTAGAACCTTGCCAAAGCACTACATTACATGCTGCACTGTGCAAACAAATCTACTCGTGTGCTTCCATGTGGTCTCCTCATAGTATGTCAGGTAAGGTGCAAAACTCAACTAGAAGAATCAGTGTTTCCATATGTTTGTGTGTAGAGCAGGCTGAACCTGGGACTATTGCGAGCCCAAACCTACAGACTTCTACATGCCTTCACAGTCCCAGGATTACTGCCTCCTAAATAGGAATACGAAGGAGTATACGAAGTAAAAAGGAATATGAAGGAGGTATGATCCTCTGGAAACTGCAGTATGAGACTGGAGGTGGGGGGGCAATCTCATGCTCTTACAGTATTACAAAATTTTACATGAATTACAATAATGGAAGTATCATCAAATACTTTCAGTGTGGCCCTCAGTAACCAGATAAGCTTCTCTGTCTCGTCTGTCAAATGGAAGTAAGGAAACTTTACTAGCTCACATAAGCACTGTGTGGATAAATACACCACAGCCTATTAAGTACTCATTTACTTCTATAGTATATAGGAGCAGCGCTAACTCCAGCTACAGCCAGCGGTCATGAGAACTGCCTTTAACAAAGATAGGGCAGTGCCAGCCAATCCCCTAGCTAATTTTTACTAATTTTGTTTTTTAAATATTCTAGCCTATATTTGCAGGTGAAATTTATTAGTGTAACAAACACTGGAAGATTAGGATGTAAAATGCGAAGATGTAGATTACTCCTGTCACTATCCTAATGCTTAACAAGCTCTTTTTTCTGTTATTTCACTTGTTTCTAACTCCTCCAAAACTTGTCCCTTATAGCCAGCATCATCTTGTGGACCTAAGAATGGCTGTTGGACTGCTTCAGGTATTTTTACTTTTGCTTTATGTATTCCCAGGGAAAAGACAGGAAGAGGCAACCTGAGCAAGAATTGGCAAATGCCAAACCAAGTTTATTTTTTTTTCAATAGCATCACAATTAGGTTGTATTTTTAACACATCCACAAAAATGCATCCACATTTTCGTCTTCTTTTAGTCATTCACGCAACTGGTGGGGGTCTTTTTAATTGGGACACCATTTTTTGTTGTAAGCACTGAGAGGCTTCAGTGAATAGTAAAAAAAAAAGTCAACTCCCAGGCCCTCATGTAATTTTCTTTAAAATGTCTTAAAATGCAAATCAAGCAGGTGTTTTTCTAGTTCATTTCAGTTGTTAACTTCAGCAGCGTAAGAGAAGTTTGGGAGGTTTTTGGTGATCGAAAAGGGTGAACTCTGGCTGCTTTCCAGTCACAGTTTTAGAACTTTTTAGGTGAAACTGTGCTGGAGATGAGCTGTTAGCATAAGAATGATAAAAGGTGCAGGGTTCAGCAGCTCCCTGTGACTCATCACTTTCCAGAGATGAGAAGTTGGGAATGCAATAGAAAATAACTTGCCTCCCTCGTCTGTGTGACTGATTAAAATCTGTATCACTAATCAACGTAGAATATAGTTAATGACTGTTTAATTAATTTACTGTAATTTTTGATGAAGCTCTGCAATTACTTTTCCACATGCTGCTACATGATAGTAATGATTTTCAACAGAAAGAAGGCAGCTTGTGTAGCGTGTCAGCTCTCAGAGTAGCATCACTTTAATGACTGCAAGGAATTGCTCTAATACAGAGTTCGGCTCAGAGATATGATTAGCTACTTAATACACACAATTCCCGTAACTATGAAGGCTCCTTTGTGCATGGACTACTCAACCAGTACTAGAGCACCAGACCTTCAGAAAGAAAAATTGTACCTGACCTTGTCCCCTTTTAGGTTTGAGCTCAACAGCCACTGTTCTGCCAGGTGATCGCATGAACTGCTGTGGAAACACTTTTCCGTTGCTGCTTTTAACACTTACTGTAAATGGTTACGTCTCCACAATCATTCCACCTTTGAGATTCTTTGGAGCCTAAGTAAAGGTTACCAATATATACAAACACCAGGAAACAGATTACCCTATTGGGAAGTAAAGTGAGGTAGCTTATTTATTTCACACATAATCACTTTTTACAGTTATTTTTACCCTCCTGTTTTTTATGACGGATGCCCAGTTTCCGCCATTTATTCCTTTGATGCTGCTCTGTAGGGGCTGCATAGTGTTGTGCTGATTAAACTAATTTCTCTGATGTTTAAAGTAATGCATCTCACTTGTTCTGTTTTGGGATCACGTTATCACCTGACATGGGACTAACATCAGCAGCATTTCTAATTGTGTTCCAGTGACATTTGTCATATTCGTACCATTTAATGTGTTAAACTGGTTTTATCTCTTTAGCATTTCTGGTTTCCAAGAAACTTTTTCTAGTAGATTTTGGAGTCTTTTCAGAGGCATATTTTTTCTGCAGTGAATAGATTTTCTTCACGATTATGGTTGTAGATATCTGTGTATATGTATTTATGACAGTGTTGATCATGCAACTTCTACAAAACCTCTTAAGTTCTTGAAAATTGTTTGCTGATTGACATCAGCGTTCTTCTCTCATGACTTTAATAAACAGTAAAATGACTCCGATGTTTCTCAAAGTTCAATGCTTTTTGACCTGTTTTGCTTTTGAGATGTGAAACAGCCATGTATCGGATATCTTCTTAATGATGAACAAACTGACTGTGTCTAATTGCTGTCCTCTTCTTGAACCGTGCAGTGAAACTTCGTTATAAAACCAAGGTCATACAAACACGTTTTATCACTTTTCTGATGAAATGCCTAATTGCTTGCTGCAGTTGTCTTCGTCATGATCTAATCAGAGAACAGTGACAATAAAAGTAATGATGTGGTAGATCTTGACCTCAGCTCTCACTGCAAATAATTGTCTGACATTGTTACCATTTATGGTCATGCATTCAGCATTATCACATAAGCTTTATGATGATTTCATTACTGTCTGGTATTCCATAGTATGCCATTGTTTTGTGTAGAAATTTTAGCATACTCCAAAAGATTCTCTGCAACCCTATAAAAGGATTATTTATTACATATGGCTTTTTGTTTAATAATAACTCTGAGAATAATAAGTTGGTCTGAACCTGATCTTCAGTTCTACTACCTGCTTGTTCCTCCTTGAGTTAGGGAGTCACCTGTTTCTCGATATCCAAAATGCACTTCGGGAGGTGATTTTCCAAGACACTGAAAGCAATGGGATTTTACTTCAGAGACTTTTTTTTTTCTTCTTCATTCTCACTTCTGTTAAAAGTACTGAGTTTACATAGATAGTTGGTTTGTAGGTGGTTTTAGTAGTTCTCTGGGACATAGCCTACTTAAGGCAGACAGTATTCTGTCCACAATTTTCTTTTTTTCCCCCTTTTTTTTTTTTTTTAAAGTGCTTTCTTTGAGTTCAGAACTCTGAGTTATGCTAAACCGCTTAGAAATCCTGTTGCAACTTTGTATAAACACAGGAAGGCTTGTCTGTTTAGATCATTAACTCCAGCTCCTTAATACCTCCCTTTTTATTTCTTCTACCACTTGCATTATCTTTGACCAATGCTGTTTATTCTCCCTGTTGCTTGCTTGTCCATCTGCCTTATTTAGTCTCTAGAAACCTAAAAGCAATTAGTTGAATTTTATCAATGTAATAAAAGTTTTGGTCCCCGCCAGTTAAAGCTTCATACAGCTGAGACCGCATAATTCAATACAACATGGGAGCTACTCACTGCTTCATACCTCCTTTGCTGTTGCTACTCAGATCCAGCTACTCTTAAAAGCACGTCAGAGACAACTAGGCTGATTTTCAGTTGTCTTTGTATTTACAGATCTAAATCAGGAGTGATTGTGAGCGCCTGACTCAGCTTTTTAAATGGCAACGTGAAAGTGGCATCAGCCAGCCTGGGCACCTCCGACGTGCTGCTGGGAGGAACGGCCAGACTGCATCAATGTGTGTGGGTATGGAGCTCAGCTGTACTTGCAAAGTGGCTGGGGCTGTTTTAAAGTTTCTCTGTGATACTTCAGAATCTAAATGAGGACCTTTAGAATAACCTTGCTATTTTATTTTTCAGTGCATATATAAAATATGTAAGACATGCATGCGCTATTACAATTAATGTTGAGCATCTGGCACCTGAGAGGATATAAGGGGTACGAGTTTTGTAACTGCTAAAATAACTACAGAGTCTTTTAAAATTAAGTGGTTTCTATTGTGACAGAGAAGATAGAATTGGTTGATAAAACTTGGGATGTCACACTCATTCCTGTAGAGTGTTGTGACATTATGCAGTGCAATTGTGGGCTTAATCGGAGCCTTCCAATTTCACACAAATTTTATGCTGCTATCTGCTACTTTAGTAGTGTTATTTCGGATTTGTTATAATGTAGATGAGGTAATGATCTTGCTGCAAAAAAACCTACTCAAAATACATGTGAGAATTTAAATATGGAAGACGTTCAGAACTGCTTTCCAGTATTTTTACTAGCTTTCATTTCTCAGGGTGCAGAGTTCATTTAGCAGTAGTCTTCAGACAACCTTTTAACTACTCACTTTTGTTTTAATTGCTATTTGCTGACAATTCATTACCACATTTAAGTTAAGTTAAAACACTGCAACTGTACAGTCCTTTTAAAAGAAAGACTTTCCTGAAGCTGATGCACGTGACAGTCCCAGTTTGATGGCAAGGCTGAGAAACAGCTAAAATAGGGAATATCAATCAGCCCATATCCAATGAATCTGCAGTTAACAAGAATGTAGAGAAATAAATGTTGCAATATGGGGTCTATAATTTACAGAGCAAAAGGAAAAGGAGAATAAGGCATGAAATGAACAATACATATTACATATGTATCAACAAAAGATGCAGTGTCTATCAATATACACAGATTGCCTATATTCAGATTGAGGTGGACAGAAACCTTGCATATTGGTTTAAGTTCACATGCTAATAGTGAATTTCTAAATACAAGGAAGAAAGCAAGCGTTCAGTAACTTAAGTATTACTTAAATGCAAATGATAAAAATGAAAACTAAACCTTCCCATTTATTTGCATTGATTATAGTAGTGAGGCAAGTAAAGAAGACTCAGAGCATTGCAGATTTTGAGGTGTTTGGTTCCAAGCCCACTGCCTGTTTGTGCTGTTGGTCTCCTGCCCCCACATCAAACACGAGGCCCGGCAGAAGGGATATGCAACGCAAAATGAGCTTCAGCACCTGGCTCTTGTAGGAGCAGAAAGTGATTTCCTTAGCCGTGCTTTTGCTTTTAAGCAATTTCTATTTTTACAGTTACGCAGTTCCTAGCAAATAGACAAAAATATTTAGAAGAAAATATATTCAACAATATCTGTTATTCTAACCCAATGTATTTAAGGGAATGGAGGCACACATATAATGGTAGATGTTGCTCGACACACCTAACATCTGTTACCAGACAGATTCTCCAGATGATCTTAATTCCCAGACAGTTATTTCATAAAAGCACTATATGAGTATTCAATTTTATTTCTTGCCATCTTTTTAAAAAAAACTACTGGTGCTCTGGTTTGCCATATTTAGTCTGAGTGTAATATAAAAATCTAGATAGGGGGCTGTAAATAAAAACTGCTTTGCCCTCTGATGCAAAATTTTTCATCTCTAAAACAGTATCATTGTATTCCTGTTTAATGTAGCAATTTTGCAAATGTGAATTTGAGATCTTTCATATTTTCAAAACACTTAAAATGGAAGGAGGCAGATTTTGTTCCCTTTGTTACTGTAAATATCTTGTATCAAGAGCAGCCTCTGCACAAACCCCTCCTGCCAACCCAGCGCCTAATGTTTTTTGGTGGACTATGGCCATGTTCACACCGCACCGCTGACCCACTTCAGTGCCAATGTCCCAAGCCAGGTGACACAGGCAAGACTGCATGCGGAGCTCTTAAATTATCGCAGCAGAGGACCTACTGAACGTGAGTATTTCACTCCAGTGATAGTCTGCATCCCATTTCAAAATTTGGTATCAAAGGGAATTCTTTCACATAGTCTTTTTAGCCACCAGCAAAGTATTTACTCCCTGTGTTTTTTGCACAGTTGCTGTGGACATGCTCAGTTACCTGCTGGCTTCTAAACTCTGCCAATATTTTTATAGGCTTTTTTCTCTCTTTGTTTATAAGTGCTTTGGTAGTCATTTGAAGAGGTGTCAAGTACCAGGTGAATAGCAGCAGGCTGAAAACTACTCTATTTGTTGTCTAAAAGACAATGTGACTCAGAGGAACTCACAGCAAAAGCAGATTGCAACATCTAATAAGGGGAAGTAAACCAGACTGGCCTTTGTCTAATCCATTCCAACTGCATAATGGCAATAAGCACGGGTTTACCCTGCTGGGCTGATACTTTTCCTGATTCTGGACAACCAGCAGGTTTCCGAAACCACGAGCCATGTAGCATAACATATCTGATCACAGCGCAGGCATTGGCTCTGCACGCTGTTGCGCAGAAAGGCAGGGAATAGAGAGGCAAAAGTTAGACTTCAAGACAGCATTCCCTGTGATCTGCATCCTTGATGGAGGTATGGAAGGAGTTTAACATCATCAGAGCAAGGCAGAGAGATCACGTTCGTCTGTTCCCCTCACATCTGGAACGCAGCACAGCCACGGAGAAACTGGAGAAACTGCCAGGCTGCCCTGGCCCACACTTCCTCTCACATGATCTTCCTCGCTAGTCTGACCTTTTTTAGTCATTATTAACTAACAATATTCCCGTGGTTGTGCGAACAAGTTTTTTCAGTAATCAGGATTTTGATTCCTCAACTCGCAACGCTTCATTTTATGGCCTCCCTGGCTTGTGCTTTGTGGAGCGGTAGTAACAATTTGCCTGCTGCTTGTTGCTGTTTGATCTCCAGCTGTTAAAAGCTTGCTCAGGCTAACCAGACTGCAGATTCTTACATGGACCAGTGAGCACGGAAGGGCCCAGCTCATGCACCCCAGCCGTGACCTGGAGGAACCACCGTGAGGCAAGCCACAACCGTTTAACCTCATTCACTTGCAGTCTCTGATGCTGTTTGGGTTGCGGAAGGTACGTCCACCAGGACCTTCAGACCACACAGGCCTTTGGACAGCCCTCAGATGGTTTCCATACTAAAGAAGAAATCAACATTAGTTGGGCCGCAAAATCCATACACTACTTGATGAAGCAACATTATTCTAAATCGGGCTCGATGTTTCTGAGATTAATGATTTTCCTTCCTGTCCTTGCACAACACTGCAAGCCCTCTGCAGAGCAGCCAGCAGCATGTATAATGGATTCCAGACTTCTTTAGTTATAATAATATTATGGCTATACATGGTCCTCTTTGTCTCAAGTAAATAGCAAAGTGATCTGCTATGACAAAATGTTTAAACATCTTGGGGATGGCTCTACTCACTATATACTATGACTTGCTTGATTTTTCTCTCTGACATGTTTCAGTCATTGGTTTCACTGCCAATTCATAGCATTTAAACTAGAACAAGAAAAGAAATGATAAAATAAAAAGCACTTACATATTTTTTTAATCCAGGAAGATCCCAAGCTGCTTTACAAACTATAGGTTAATCCTGCCATCTTTTTGGGGGAGTTTCTTAGACTGTCAGTTCTCTGCAATAATGATACCTAAAGTCTTCAGTGCTGCTGAGGTTCTTGAAGTGCAAGAATCACTTTCCTATTATCATCATGTGTTTTCTAGAATGGGCATTTTTTTTAACTGTATTAGGATAAATGTAGTACAGGAAGCTAACAACTTCAACAACATCTGTCATCATGAAAACCTGCAAACTCTTTTGGAAAATGTTTTTAACCATATTTAAGTTTTTATGCCCTGGGATATATGCATATCTCACAGGATTAAAAAAAATCTATTTTGCATTTTCAAAAACCTCATATGTAAACAGGAACTGTTCTTATGGTATGATATATGTGTGTATGTACATATAGATATATATACATACACACACGTGCGCGCATAAGCTTGTGTGTGAGGTGCTAAAGAAAAATGCTTATTTTCTCTATGGAGGGAAATGCTAGGATAAGTTTAGGACACATTAAAAATGCCAACATAAACTGAAAAGTTACCAAAGCATCTAAGAGGTTGGTGTCATCATCTAGAATAATGGAAATTCAGGTATAAAATACAAAAAGGTATTAATAGATTAGGTAATTTTAAAACCAGTGATGGAAATTGTAAATCCAGTAACTCCATTGCACTTCTTCACTGATAGTATGATTACATTTTGAGAAGACAGTACTGCAGTCATTCATCAAACATAGACTACAGCAGAACCGGACTCTGAAACGAAGCTTAATTTCTATATGGCAAAATTACCATATTTTCATGTATATAACCTGCAGATTATCTAACAGAGAAAAAAATAATCAGGCAACCTCCTCCTACTCCCCACTGTCCTAGCGATTGCTGTAGTACACAAGTCATTTTCTGAGGGAGCTGTTTACTCAAAAACCTCCTTCACATGCTAAACATGCTGCCTGTGATCACCAGTGCCTACTAGCTTTTTCTTGGTATTTTTTAGGTATCCAACTCTGAGTTATCTATGTGCTCGGTTAAGGGGTTGTGAGTTTCAGAAGCTGCAGGTTATAAGTTTGAAAATATGGCACCTCTTGCAAGTGTTTTATATCCTGAAATATAAGGGATAAAATTAGTTTTGCTAAGGAAACATCTAGTTATTTCTTCCATTGAGCAATGAAAGGATTAGGGAAAAAAAGAATCAATTTTATGGGAACTGAGGGGAGCACAGACAGACAGTTCACTGGGGAAGGGGTGAGGGTTACTGGAGTGACTTATCAATGCTCATCTCCTGCAAACCCAGGAAAAGGAGCATATGGGATATGCTCACCTGATCCTAACACACATTCCCCGCTTAATGCTTCAAATAAAGCAAAGAAACAGAACAACAGAAGTCAGTAATGGAAAGTGACCAAGAATCATTCAAGAATTATTGAATAGTTTCCTTTCATTTGTAATGCTATATGGGTATATGTAATGCCAAGTGGTATAACCAGGCTAGTATTTTTTACATATATATATATTCATGCAGTAGTTACATTTTTATATACACACACGTGCACGCATACACATATTAAGCTAGCATACAGCTGTTGTACTACGAACGCTGGTCTTAACTTGTACGGCAATTCTGACTGAAGACTGAGAAATCAATGTGCAAAAAAAAAAAAGCTGAAGCAATTAGAAGAAGAAAAAAGGAGAGAAGAGGAAGAAGTGGAAAGAAGAGTGCTTACAACTAAGCACAAGCAAGTGTCTGTCTTAAGTAGCACTGTCAGACTCTTCTGTTTGGACCAGGTCTGCTAGAATGGTCCTTAAGTCTGATCTGCACTAGATACAGCCAGTACCGGCTACTATGCCGAACAACCTCCTCTTTCACCGATCCTTGTCCTTGGGTCAAGCTATCACTACCTTTTTTATTACAAAGAATCTTCAATCCTATTTGCTCTAGATTTACACTTACAATTAAAGGGCAAGTTAAGAAATAAAAGGACTACTGCTATCATCATCCCATCTGCAACACAGTGCTACCCAAAGGTTTCAGACCACGATGAACACTGTGGCTTTACTGCTCTAGGGCTTCAGGAACTGCTGTCATCTTTTTCACCCTACTCATTCTTAGATCACTTTATTTTGCCAAAACTCAGCACTCAGCCTTCTGGAACACATCTAAAATACACTGGTGACACCGTACCCTCTCTGCCCCCTTCTGTATCTTTATGCTCTCTTGCCAACACAAAAGTCCCTGCCTTTCTTGACACGTTATTCAGAGCATCATTTTATTCAGCTGTCTTCCTTTGCTTCTGTTTTCTTTGGTAAGAACAGTCCAAAATCATACAATGTCATTTTGTCCCACAGCTATCAGTATTTAGTTTCTTCTATTTATATTGCATGTTCTGCCTGCTCCTGAAGTACGTGTCTCCCATTTGGTCTGGGTTTTTTGGGGGGCTTTGTTTTGTTTTTGTAGCATTTAACTTTACAGTAGCCTACTTGTATCATTCTGTCAAATGAGATCAAGCTATGCTTTTCTGGCTATGCATGTAAAAAAACCTGACCTGGTTTTTACGTTGTTTCCGTGTCTCATGCCACAAATAGTGTGGATCTGTGACATCTTGTATTGAAGCTATTTCAGTGTTGCGATTTATACAGTCTTTTAAAACCAGACCAACAGATACATAGATACACATAGAAATTAGTCTTTGACACCAGAATAAAATTAATTTTATAATGGTCAATGTAGAAAAAAAGAGTTGTAGTTTATATGTACCACAGAGTAGTAAAACTATTTAGCACTGAAAAATCGCTGCATTTATTTCTCTAAGAACAGTATTAAAAGATGACTTAATAAATTCCAGAGTAAGAAATCACTCCTAAGCAGTAACTTTGTAAGACTGTTCCTGATATAAAAAGTTATATGCTAGAAATGGTGCTGTTCAGCCAGAATTTGCAAGCACTTCCAAGTACAGGGGATTGCTCACACTACAAAAGTACAGAGTCGAAAAATGTATCATAATATGGCTTAACTTACTTACCAGGCAGATGTACTCTGAAAAGACATCAGGGGTGGGCTTAAAGCATCTCCTTTTAAAGTATGGACTGTCTGTGATGTTTGAGGCTGTGGCGGAGTTTGAGGCTGTGTCTCTGGCTGAGGCTGCGTCTGTACTTGGCTTGGATCCTGAGCAGGGTTAATCCATCGGCTCTGTCCCTGTGTCATCCACTTTCCCTGGATTCCCCACCGTGCCAGGTAAAATTTGCAAATATCATAGTTCATTGAAGAGTAATATAAGAGGTCCAGTACCAGCAAGATCACCACAAAAAAGCCATAGATCCACACTCCTAACAGTGCGCTGTAGTTACTGTGAAAGAAAAAAAGGGAAAACGAAAAAGTTATTTCATATATCAGTTATGGTCATCGTGTTAGTTTATCGAGGTTGTTTGTTTCATTAATTATATAAATATAATATATAGATAGATGAAACAAAAATTTTGTTCTAAAGCATGTGTCCTTAAAAATCACTTATTGTTTCAGCCTAAGTACTCCTATATGCATGACATGGGAGGTTTTTAAAAACTAAGGCCCCCAGTCTTACAAACATCTTTATTTCTCCCTCTCATTTGTGTATTTATATCAGGACATAAATTTGGTGTACAGTTCGCTTCAATGCTTTAAGTGAGACCACTGATACATACATGGTTGATGGGTCATATGTCTTATTTGGCAAATTCTCACTCCCAGAGAGTCACCTACCAAAAGTGACAGGGCATTTATGAGAGTGAGGGTTAACCATATGAAAATAGGCTGTAATAATTGGGACCAAGGAGCATCTGCTATTGAAAACGTTCACTGCTGACATGCGCTATAAACCACTTGTCTTAAAAGGTGTTTAATGTGCTTGGATATGCTCTGAATTCAATAATTAATTATTGTTCGATACAGAAGATACTAGTGAAGTATAGGCTTTCAAGAGCAACCGCTAAAGATCCCTTAGTTTGCTGGTAATAAATTTAGGAAGGAAGAATATTGACAAGATCATATTATACAATGCATTCCACAGGAAGGAAAATATATACTGCATTTATATGTATATGTTGGTGTAGTTATAATGTGTACATATAGATAAAGGCCATGAAAATTATCAGCTGCTGACACGGTGCACGGAGCTGTAAAGCTACATGAGAGGTGACTAAAGATACCAAAAGAAGGGGGGGAATGCAGAAAAGTTATAAGGGGTCAAGAATTTGGAGATCGAAAAGGGGAAGAAGTGCTAAAGCTCTGCTGGAGATGCAATATTATTAAAAGAAAAATGACTGTCAGGTGTAAGTGCAGTTTGGATTGGAAACTGTCTAAGTGGGGAGGATGAGGAAAGAAATGGGTAAGAACGAGATCGTTGGGATACAGCAAAGAAGGCTAATCTAGGCCTATGAGCTAATGTGGAAGTATGTGTACCAGAGACTGTAAAAACAAGAGCAAGCAGAAGGGATACTAGTAAAAAACGTCATTAGGAAGACAGTCTTGGAGAAAAATTATATTGAAGTAATAGGTGGGCAACCCACATCTACATGAACCTGAACTTACATAAATAAAATTGAACACAGACTCCTCCACGCTGTCTTTCACAGACATTCAGAGAAACTTCAAGGGAAACTGTATTTTATCAGAACATTGATCAAAATGGAAGTGCTGTGACAAGAAAAAAGGCTGAGAAGACATATTATAGATGCAAGCCAGAAAGATATTTTGACATTTTAAAAACATGTCCCAAGCCTTTTCGGATCTGAAATATTTCAAGTCTCTGCTCTGAACTTTTGTATGACTCTTTCATTTTATACTTTAAGAAAAATAATCAGGATTTGAAACAAGAAATCAGATAAGAAATCAGAATTTTAATTTCTGTGTTGCTGCCTGTCAGCACTTAAGGAGGCTGATTCTTCTCTCCAGAGAACAATTTTTCCATTACACAGGTATAACGTGCTTAGATTAAATGAGGTTCCACAGCAAATACCTGTAAGTAACATGAGGAAGGTCAGAGCTGTTAATGGGTCCCTTCCTGTGTAACTGTAGGATTATACAAGCCTAGGGCTTTAAAGACATTTCAGTAAATTTCCAGGAGGATTGCAAGTACACAAAATATAGTGCTGGTGAAAACCCTGGTGAAAACTCAAGCATCTTTGCCTCTACTAAAGACTTACACATGCATGTCTAACTTCATACAACAGTGAGTAGACCTTTGTAATGTATTAAAATCCTTGCAGTCCAGGCACTTGAAAGTATAACAGGATCGGGTTAATCCAGGCTGCTCTTTGACTTTCAGTGGATTTATGCCTTTTGGGGTAAACTCTTCCATTTTCTGCTAATACAAATAAAAGGGAAGTGAAGGCTGGAGAAGTCAGGAAAAAATCCACTGTAACAAATCCTGTTCTTCATCACTAATGCCAATAGGATCCATTTTACAAATAGGTGAGCTGTATTTGATCCATAGTAAGAATGGAAATATTAGAAAACATTTTTGTTTTGGCAGCAATGTGAGAGGCAGGGATGTTTCTTATAGTCAGCTCAGAAGAACTTGTTTGTATTTTAGGTATTTAGTCTCACCCATCAAAATTTTGGTTAGCGAAAATTAGAGCTATTTTGAGTGTTCCAATTTAAAGCAACAATTTATTAATCATGCCATATGTGAGTTATCCATCTGCTCCTTCTAAATAACATCTGTTTCTCGCAAGCACAAAAATGAAAGACTGCTTTATTTTAATTAACATACAGTGGGACAACAGCACTATCAAAAGGGCCTTGTAAAAAAATCACAAGCAAAATTAATCAGTAGTATGTTTTGTACACAGAGGGAAATTCCATACTTTTATGCTTCCTGTTTCTCAAACTATTAAGATGGTAGAAAATATTAATTTTGCTGATGGCTACTGAGTATAGTAAAAATTAAAACTTCCCTACAAATTAAGAAGATGTCTTAATTAGAAAATAAACAATCTTACTTATACTGAATAACAGTAAGGCCAGAAACCCAGAAAAGAACCAGGAATCAAAAAACAAATAGGATGTGCTGTCGTTTCATTGAACTGAATGATTCAATTGTAAAAGTTTCACCTTGCAATCTGATTTTCCTGTACTACTGTGCAGAAGTTTCATTTCAATTAAAACCAAAGCGTGAACAGATTCCAAATTTATGGAGATTCAAATGATAGGGGTTTGCTCCTTCACAGGGAAGATGGAGTATAACAAGTTGTTTTCGTGTGGTTGTATCTCCTCTCCCCGTCTCCAGCTGGAAAGCTTGCCCTGCCCTACAAGGGCTCCGGCCGCTCCCCGTCAGTCCTTGCGGAGGTTTCTGTTCAGGTTCAACACCAGGCTGAGCAATACAACACTGGAAGTGACTTCTAAAGCTAGGTTGCCCAGTCCTCTGCTGCTGCTGGCGCACAAATACAAAAGCTAAATCTAGAGTAAAAGTTACAAGACAATTTCCTTTCAGCTTCTCTGTGAAACAGGGTAATTCACGGACCTATCAGAAAAGCTTAGTAGCTCATTATTTTAAGATATGTCTTTTGTAGAAATATGATGTATATATGGTATAGCCTTTAGACAGAGCCCACTTGTGTAAATGGAAAGATTTGCTCTGACTTCAGGGAGCCTTGAACTGGGCTCTCTGAGAACAATAAATACTTTTAACCTCCATCTCCTCCTGCTCCATCTACAGAATGCTGCTTAGATTTCTCTAACATCCCTACACGCAAATGAAAAGGCAGGTTCTTTTATTGTTATTTTTACCCATGTGATTCCTTCCATCTAATTCATTAACTTTGTGAGACAGATGACAAGCAGGTTAGGACCAGGCTGTATTTTTTTTTAGAAGAGTTTGTTGTTTTTTATGTGCAGCACATGAACAGAAAATAATTAATTTGGGAATTCAGGCTTAAAACCCAACAAATCAAAACAATTGTGAGCAGAATTCTACAGCTGCAGATTTTAAATGTGGACAGATGGCCATGGAAACTGGTTTTTTCCCTATTCTCCTCCAACAGGGCTGTTACTTGCAGTAGTAACATTTTTTTAAGTGTTGCCCCAAGGTAATGCCAGCTCGCATCCTAGCAAACGCCTTGGTACTTCTAACACTGAGGAATCAGTGCAGTTTTTGCACATACACTTTAAATGTGGGGGGTTTTTTCCTAATTTGTTTTTATTATTATCTCAAAGCCTTTGCCCAATCCTGTGTTTTCCTGTAGAATCTGGTAATGTAGTACCTAAGAGGCCTTCCCAGCGAAATTACATCTTTTTGTAACGGTTGGTAGTGGAATTGATGCTTTTTTTTTTCTTTTTTTTTTTATTTCCTTCTTGTAGAGATGACTTTCTGAAGATATTTAAGCAAATTCGAGCTCTGCAGGGGACATGCTATACATGGAAAAAGATAGTACTATTCTAGCCTCCCACTGCTTTCGGTGCAATGTCGTCGTGTGGTGTGCAAAAGCCATTCAACCCTGAAAAACTTGAATAAGAGATAAGGAGAAACATGGATACATTACAGACTGCCATAATGCTGTTCCAGTATCAGATCAAGGATCCCTAGCATAGCAGTACTGCTGATAATCCACCAAAACATGCGTAATAGAAAATCTGAGAGAGTATGAACACTAGATTCAGGTGAATATTATTTTTAAGAATAAACAACTTAGTAGACAAAGTTTTATGGAAAAATACTTTGAATGGCAGAACTTTTCTTGTCTTTTAGACATTGGTATTTCTATATTTGATACTAAATGAATTGTTCACATTCAAAAATATTATAGACTGATTAATCTGCATGATCACAAAAATGTAATAGGCCAGTATTCTGCACTTATAAAAACATAGAAATCTTTTGTTATAGTAATGTAAAAGTTGTAAATAAACCTGGCTATAGTTACATTGCATGACTGTAGAAGACAAATGTGTTTTTTCAGCTGTGCCATGACAAAGAAGTTACAAGTCACTTCATTAATTTTTTCCCTCAACTGTATTATAAAACAAGAAATTTATTTTGATGATCACAAGAATGACTGAGGGGAAAAATAAACCAAATAATAATATTGAAATAAACCAAATAATAATATTGAACCACTCTTCCTTGAAAACTATAATCCTTTTTTTTCAGTTCATTGCTATTCCCATATCCTAAACCATTCTCTCCAGCCACAGTACAATAGGTTTCATCAGAATTTTTTTCAGTGGTGTGTGAAATTAAATCTAAACAAAGAGCTGACTTTGTTACTATAAAGTGAACCCTGGATGTATTAGAATCCAAATAAAGTTCAATTATCATGTATGTTAAATAAAGTCAGAGTGTATTAAGTAAGATGCTTTTTACAATGTTTTTAGTGTTGGCATCTAGGCTTCACTTCTTTCTGCTCCTCGACAGCACACCAAAATTATCAGGAAGTTTTCCACCAGTCTCGGCAAGCTCAGGGTGAGGAGATCTCTCTCCCTCTGTCTCACCACACTGGTGGAGTTTTACGTAGAAAGTTACCGACTCTTCATCTTCCTGGCATCAGAAGTGATGTTTCAGGAAGTTACAAAAAGGTAATGCTGGTTCCACTCTTGCACTTCTCTAAGCTGCATCTCCAGAAGCTTTTTATTATATTTAGCACGATTTCACATATCTTCGCAAAAGATGAGCACATAGCTAATGTCCATGGGAAATTCTGGACTGAAGACATATATGGTCAACACTCTGCAGGTGGCTCTCAAACATGAATCTTACCAACAAAGACTACAGAGGTAGCTCTTTCTCCATCACAACTGAATAAGCTGACTTTAAAAAAAAAAAAAAAATTGCTAAATGAAAACTAATGTAATACTTACACTATGCTCTACATATTTTCATTAAAATAAATACTGTAGTTTATAGAATACCAAATTACCTTCTTCCCCTTGAGGAACTGCTCACACACAACAGCCCTATAACATGGACAGCCCTATGTTTATTTCTGTGGGTGTGCGTGCGTGTGTGTGTACATGTACAGATGTGAGTGGGCAGGCAAACAGAGAATGCAGGAAGCAGAGAAACCTTCTACATCGCAGGACATATTTTGCCACCAGATTGTACCTGTTCTTGTGTGCGTGTCTGCTTTGGGAAGTGGCTGACTGCCCTGTCCTTTTCAGGTTGTTGGCGAAAGGAAGAACAGAAGGGCCTTACCTTAGTAAGCTCTGGCCATGACTACACGAGTAGCTGCTGAGACGCTGGAAAAAGCCTGAAGCATTGGCTTTCTACTTGGCTGAACTACAATCGGCCAGTAACATCCCAAACTCTGTGATGAAGCTGCCTGTTACGCAGACTTGTTCGCTCAGCAGTGTTGGTGCAGTGGTTACAGAACAGTGAGGGAAGAAATAAAGCAAATTTGCTGTGTGCAAGACAAAGAACTGGGAAAGTATGGGGCAATAGCCACACTAGCCCATCCTTGAGGCTCTCTTCTTACCACTCTGAGTCTGAAGCAGTTTCTGGCTCAGTCTGCGACTACGCGCACAGCCCTCCTGTACTGAGAGTCCTGTGAGAACCTCCCTTCAGGCAGGCATCCCGCTGCTGCCGGCTCATCCCAGCAAACAAAGGGAGAGCGCATCCTACTCTTACCATGGGGCGTATATAGAGTATGCATTGCGTGGGGGCGCTGGGGCATAGCGTGGTATAAATTCCACCAGGTTGCCTGGAGGTATGTACGTTGGCAGTGTTGGGTAGCCCCAGGTGAGGGTACTACTGGTTTCTAGATTGTCCGGACTGCACAAAGGGTGGAGAAAATGGACGGCCTTTAATGGGCCCGTTAGACTTAAGGGTCTCCCCTGCGTTCTGTGTGATACGTTCTCATGATGTTCCCACATGCACCACAAGGCCAAGGCAAGATAATCTCACCTCAAGGACATACCTGCATGTATGGTAACAAGACAGTATAGATCCATATTGATTTAAAGGTATCTTATATGGGTAGAGCCTATTTTTGTCTTTCTTCTACACTACACAGTACATGGACTTCTTTATAGTAGGTGATTGTCACATTAACGCCTGTAAAGTTAGAGTATACTGTGAGAGACTGAAAGAGTTAATGTCTCAAACAAAATCAACAAACTTGTGGTGGGGCAAGTTCTGCTCAAAGACAAACCCTGCACAGCAAGGAACCAAGGTGAAAAGCCCATCAGCTCAGACATCAGCAACAGG
>JAOBAS010000023.1:1507026-1523129 GCA_025311575.1 Elanoides forficatus
TCCCCAGTTCAGTTTGCTTCTGTCATGAATAAAATCTTTAACTGATCATTTGGTGTCATTTCACCTTAATTTAGCCCAAGGGAATTTTGAATTAAACACGACTCCCTGGTCTGTCCAGGCTGTGTCGTGACATACACAACTTCTGCATCTATGCAAGATTCAAACTTCTCTAGGCAGAGTCGTATGAGAAGTAGCTGTTAAAGAAGACGGCAGTTTGCTAATTCCATGAGCTGGCTGCTGCTGGACGCAGCTGCACACAGTGAGTTAAAAGAGCTGACATCAGTATTCCCGCACCACAGCCTCCCAGCAGCCCAGCACCTGCTTCCATAGGAATGACTGACAACACACCAACTGACTTTTGCACCGCAGAATAAATCACTAAAATCCCTGTTGTAAAGAAAAAAAATCGATAGACTGGAATTCCAGTTCTCTTTAATCTGCTCATTCCTTGCCCCGGAGGGGCTGGATACCAGAATAAAATGGCAAGGGAAAGCAGATAGATCAGAATCTGACCTTGGGGTTTACATCAGCTGCAAGTTGCCCTCTGCACCAAGAGAAATTGCAGCAGATTAGTGTGGCCAGAATGTCAAATACTAAATAGGAGACAGACCACAAGTGAAGACTTTGTCATAGCAAATAGGTAATCAGTAACAAAGATCTACTTGCTACTTATTACTTCTTTAGAAAAAAAGTTACTGACATTTACCTTACAGGATAGGCCCCAGCAGTACATGGAAGTACCCCAGGTAACAGGCAAGGAGACCACACATTGTTTGTATAAAAACAAATACATTCTGTTCCCCAAGGTCAGTGATTACAAGAGATTTATATTCAAAATATCGGAGATTCAAAATAGTGCATTTGAGTTGATATGGAAAATGTCAGCTCACTCACTCCTCTCCCCTGCGGACAGCTTTGGGGTTTGTTTTTACCGATAGACATTTAAACACAGTTTTGATCAGACTGGGATTGGGGGAGAGACTTTTCTAACTTTTATATGTGACTTTATATTTGTTACATTTATATGCAACTTTTACATACGTACTCTCCTAGCGATGTTTATAGCCCATGTCAAAGCAAAGAAACCAAAGCTAAAATATCCTTTCTTTTAGGAGTTCTGTAACAGCAAAAACCTTTTAGTAATGTTTTTCTGTATGTGCAATTATTCTAATCACTTCCATCATTAAGTACACCTCAGACTATGTTATTAGACCAGGAACAGTTTGGTGAAGAGTACTTTAAAACTCATTTACTTACTTATGCATATATCCATCTGCGTTCCCTGTTAAGTTCATCTGCATAACAGTCTGAAATTCTGTCTCATTGCAGCAGTATTTAAATACTGTGTTGTTATGGTGACAGCAAAAGATGTAAGATTTATTGTCAGAAAGACGGGGGCAGTGAAACCCAAAGTGGTAGCGACCTTTGTAGTCCGTATATGGCTCGCAGACCCGAAAATGTGCGGACAGCACTGTAAAACAAAGAAGAATATTGGCTTTGTGAGTCACTTGTGTTATCTGTATGCTACGAGCTGTAATTTTTCATTGACTAAGCTTAAACAGTTGCTTGATTTCTGAAAAACATAAATATTTCAGAACTTTCAACATCATAACATTGAGTACTAAAAGATCACAGTATTTAGCCTCTCGTGACTTTTATTGTTACTACGTTTCTGATTACTATTATTTGTTTTAAGGGAAGAGAAGAAATGCCCTCCATGCCAAGAAGCACAAAAATATTTAGGGAAACATTTTCATACTGCTGTTCCAAATATATGGATATCCACAACCACCCAACAGTGTTCATGTTTGATTCTCCTGGGATGGCTTCATCAAAACAAAAAGTCTATGTAAAAACTGCAACGAAAGTTTGATGGGACTCGATTTACAGTCATTGTTCTCGACAGAAAATACCGTCTCTACTGTAAAGGTCATTCTTTGGTAAGGGTTATTCTGCCAAAAATAGTAATTACAAAACAACGTAACAGATGTGAACAACTTCAAATTTGCAAATAGAACTAATAGAAATACAGCTAAGCCGTTTTGAGGCTTATCGGTGCGTGGCGACGGGCACACTGTGGTTACATCTACCTGGTGAGACGGTGGGCAGACGCAAGCCCGCTGACCGTGCTGTAAGCCTACGGGTAGCAAACAGCTCTGAACTGGAAGCTGTGCCATCACCTTAGTTTCCCTGAGCGTATCAGCCGTGCCGAGGGGCAGGATGTGGGCAGATCCCTTTCAGTATGGTCATACGCAACACACGCCACTTCTTGGTTGATCTGAAAAGTCTTGTAAGAGACAATATTTGGTTCCACATACTGCCAACGTTTTAACTGTTTTATAGGTCGTGTTATGGTAGGCCTTATGGCATCACTTAAGATTGCGTGTACCGTACAGACCCCCCAAAGGCCTCATGCTCTAAGGAAAGTGAAAGGTAGGAGTCAAGATCTTAGCAGTGAAACTTTTTTACTCTGATTAGAGAACAGAGGCACAGTGATGCTGTGGGTAGCTGCACTTCATAATGTTGCACCAATTAATAAAGGATATTCACTTTAGACTGACAGAATTAACCCTTGTAACTTGGTGTATGATTTTTCTATCAGTTTACCAGTAGAAGAGGTTACAGATAACAACTTGCATGGACTTGGCTTAACTGCATAGTATCTCTCGGCGCATAGTCCCTGTTGATCTGTAATTGCATCTGTGCACCTTACCCATCGAATCCTCATTTCTTTCTATGTTGCTTAAAAAAGCCAATTCCTAACACTTTTGTTTCTCCATTTTATAAAATACCTTAATTTCAAGAATCTCTCACTCTCTGTAGGTCTAGTCACATATTAAGGACTATGACAGTGGAGATTAGTTCTTTGTGTGTATAGACGGAACCTAGAACAAAAAAAACCCAGAGTACTAAACTGAAGAGAAAACAAGGTAACTTGTACTGTGTGAAGGAAAACTACTCTAAACATTTCACATTTACATATATACACACACATATACTGGCACGTGCACACACACATACCTGTCATCGTTACTTTAACAAAAGAGAAAATCCTTTTGTAGATTAATTCAGTCAGGAACTGAAAGTGCTAGAAAAATGCTATTTCTAAAGGAACACAGATACTGAGAAAACTAATTACCTATCTGTTCTTGCCCTGCCTGGGAAAAATGTGTGTTCCAAATCTGAGGATGCTATAATCAGTAAAGAAATTGTCTTTCTTTAGACTTAGGTTTTCAAAAGCCTCTGTCAACTCTTGCAACAGATCTGCCTGTTCAAAGCCTGTTGCAAAATCCACAAAGCACAATATATGTACAAACATATATTTGTTTGAACAAGTACTTACTTCCCCGCGCCCCTCCTTAATTAACATAGCAAAACCAAAACTGTTCCAGGATTGATTTTTTTCAAAACTCAATGGTTGCAGTTGGAGGGGACCTCTGGAGTCATCTGGTCCAAGCCCTGTGCTCAAGCAGGGCCACCTACAGCCAGTTGCCCAGAACCGTGTCCAGATGGCTTTTGAGTATTTCCAAGGACGGAGACTCTACAACCTCCCTGGGCAACCTGTTCCAGTGCTCAGTCACCCTTGCAGTGAAAAAACGTTTCTTAACATTCAGAGGGAACCTTCTCTGTTTCAGTTTGTGTCCACTGCCTCTGGTCCTGTCACTGGGCACCACCCAGAAGAGCCTGGCTCCGTCTTCTTTACATCCCCCCTCTTCAGTATTTATATACATCGATAAGATCCCCCCTGAGCCTTCTCCTCCTGAGACTGAACAGTCCCAGCTCCCTCAGCCCTTCCTCGTATGAGGGATGCTCCAGTCACATTCGTCATTCAGTGGCCCTTTGCTGAACTCTCTCCGGTAGGTCCATCTCTCTCTTGTACTGGGAAGCCCAGAACTGGACACAGCGCTCCAGGTGCGGCCTCACCAGTGCCGAGCAGAGAGGAGGGCTCACCTCCCTCGACCTGCTGGCAGCACTCCTACTAGTGGAGCCACAAAGACAAAGAGCTTTCCAGCCAGCTGGCCCCCAGCATATACTGGTGCCTGAGGCTGCTCCTCCCCAGGAAGGTGCAGGGCTTCGCACTTCCCCGTGTTGAACTTCATGAGGTTCCTGCCAGCCCATTTCTCCAGCCTGCCCGGTCGGTCCCTCTGGATGGCGGCACAACCCTACGGCCTATCAGCCGCTCCTCCCACTGCTGTAGGAGCAGGAAGCTTGCCGAGGTTGCGCTCTGTCCCATCATCGTTTCAGTTTTAACTACCTATCATTTGTGTTTGGAAAAGTTAAATCTAGAAAACAACGGAGAAGAAACGTGGCATGGGAGAAATTCAGAAACTAAATAGAACGTTTAACTAAGTATTTGATTTCTAACAATACTTAGAAATTGTAAGGTCTCTACAAGGTCTCTTGTAGGTCTGGTGCACTCATGGATGATCTGGGGCAAGTCAAATGGCATTAGATGCACATGGTTAGGCACCTATAAAGGTGTTGTCCCTAAGTGTTTTGTACATGTTTGATATCAGCTTGCAAGGGTGCGTATTACATGCATTACAACGTCTGTAGTTCCACTAGGCATCATTACTCGGAAAAAAGGTAAGTCCATGCCTGATGTCAACAAACAGAAAGTAAGTCTTATTATTATTGGACCTAATAAATGCAAGCAAAGGGGTAACCTTCCTAGTGTAGCACTGCACTTCCAATAGCGATGTTTATCCATGGCATTTTTGTTTACAGTATCCAGCAGAAGAGCACCCATCTAATCCTTCTCTGATAAAATGGCCAGCTTCAGATGCTTCGGAGGAAGATACATATGTGCCGTATCAAAAAAGCTGTGCGATAAACTCTCTATAGTAAGAAAAATGACTTTCCATTCTTCTCCTTTAGCGCTGCTTATGTCCTGAACATTTGTGTTTGGTTTTTTTCTCCCCAGCTTGTCCAGTGTTCTCCCTATCCAACTGAAGGATAACTTTCAGAGGTAGATGGCTTAATGGATGTACTACTTCAGTGGTAGCTGTACAGAAAATATAACTGATGGGAACTGATCAGTTTGACAGTTCTTTTTAGCCATCTTCACTTATTTCTTCTTAGCTAGAATATCTACACTTTGATTATGCCAGCTGCTCCTAAGAAACAAAATTTTCTTCTCTGATACCTGCAAAGCCTCAGAGTGCAACACAAATGTTGTTTATCAAGCATTACCAACAGAATCACCATTTTTTTTTCAAAATGCAGGTATAATGCCTTTTATGGCTAAAGATATATTAACTTATTTTTCCTTTTAAAAGTTACATTATTACAACTAATTACATGTTAGTAATTTTTGAAGCCTCCAATGTAGATGGTGGTTTCAAGTCTGGCACATTTTAATGGAAGATATTTATTGTAAAACTAGTTTTGCAAATAACAGGATAGCAAAAATGTAATTTTTCATATCTTATTAATACAACTTAGCTTAGGTGATTACACCCGTGTTAAGCTACCACAAGTGAACAGCAGCCCTGCAAGGTTATACCTGACTTGCATATACATCTAGTGCATGTTATAAGAATTAAAACTAGTTCTTTATGTTTCATAAGCAATCGACCACTTCCATGCTTCTGAAATTACTCAGTGCTCCGAGAGATACGCTGCATTGTGAGAATGCACTAGAGGGCTATAGGACCCTAAGAAGTTTAGCTTGGTCGTCACTGCAAAGTGGTTTACTTAACAGCAGATGTGAAAGTGCCCCCTGATCCCTAGAAGGGTCCTTTGCTCATTTTAAAAGGAAAACAAACCCCAAACTTCTTTGGGGATGAAAACTGGGGGAAGGATTGACTACAGAATGAAGGGAGAATAAAGATAACATCAGGTCAGAGGAGGAGTGATACCTGCAATAAAATGTAGTCCTAAGCAAATCCTTAAATAGCAGAATGTGTGTCAGCGACTAAAATAAATGCACAAATAAGAGCACAACATGATGACTGAATTACAGTCTGAATTTGGTAGTCAGTGTGTGGTGGGTTAACCATGGTAGGCAGCGAAGCACCACACAGCTGCTTGCTCACTCCCCCTCCCAGTGGGACAGGCAAGAGAATCAGAAGTGCAAAGTGAGAAAACCCGTGGGTTGAGATAAAGACTGTTTAATAAATGAATAAGGAAAAAAGAAACCCCAACAACGACAAAAAAAACCCAGCCCACACGCGATGCTAAAGCAATCACTCCCTACCAGCAGACTGATGCCCAGCCAGGCCCTGAGCAATTTTTGGATGAACTCCCACGCCAGTTTTATTGCCGAGCACGCCGTTACGTGGTTCGCAATATCACCGTGGCCAGTTCGGGTCAGTCGTGCCGGCTCTGTCCCCTGCCAGGCTCCTGCCCGCCCCGGCCTCCCTGCTGGGTGCACAAGGAGGAACAGAAGCGGCCTTGACCCTCTGCAAGGGCTGCTCAGCAGCAGGTAAAATACTGGTGTGTTACCAACACTGTTGTGGTCACCGATCGAAAAGACAGCACCGTAAGGGCTGCTGCGAAGAAAGTGAACCCCATCCCAGCCAGACCTAGTATACAGTGAAAAAACTTCATCCATTTATTGTAATCTGTGTGATTTTACTTGCTGTCTTTGCTCCTCTTCAAGAGATTCAATAAACAAAGTGTGCCTTTTAAAAAAAAAAAAAAAAAAAAAAATTCCTGAAAATAACTTTGCTTAAATCCTGAGGATTAAAGAGCCTTGTTTCTACAGAAATGCTTCAGTTAAAAGTATAGTACCTGAAAGGCTCTTAAGGTGTTTGTTGCAAAGATGGCAGCTGTTTCTGAAGTGGAGTTGCATGTGCAAATTCTCATACTATTTTTGAAAAGTATTATTGAACAGATAAGTGATATAGACGCTCCTATCTCTGTTCTTACTAATTTTGAGATGAGAAGTGTCTGTCATGCTTCAAATGACTGATTTAAGCTCATCTTAAGATTTATCTACTCTACCTTAAAAAGTGAACAGCCAGTGCACATCAAACTTACTTCCCTATCTGTTCACAGTTAGAGATCTATGTAATGCTGATTAAATTTTTAATTTAGCTACTAAATTTTTTAAACCCCAAGGCTTTCAGAATGGCTGGTCTTTATAAGCTTTCCATATGGATCCACAGAAATATTCACATGTATGCATTTTACTTAGCACAATGCCTATCATTTGAGATCCTCTGATAATTTTGCTATATGGACATTCATTTCCTATTTCAAAGAAAAAAATACTGTAATGTGCAAATAATCTGTCAATTTTTGCTTGTTAATATAAGCCTTGCTGTCGTGCCTGATTTTATAAATGTGTTTCAATCCATTAAATGAATATAAGCACCAACATTACTGCAAAGCAAATCTAAGAGTTTCTGGTGAGAAAGGGTATTCTTCTGGCATGACTGCATGCTGCTCCTCCCTCTGTTATGCATTCCTTGTGTGGCTAGTACAACTAGTAAGTGTTCACAAATCCTAAAATTGCACGCCATTGTGATCTTGACAGCACTGAAATAAAATCAGTCCAAAGTTTCAGTATTCTCAATCCAATTTCATCCTTTTTTTAAATGGAGCCATAGCCTACCTACTCTGAACTGAAGCCTTTCTTTTCAGCATTATCTGTCCCTGCCCCGAGAGCATTTTGCCCACGTTAGGCAACTGCATCTCCTTCCTAACCCCACTGCTAAAGCTGCCAAACTTCATCCTCTTTCCGAGCCAGGACCTTGGTAGTGACCACACCTCTGCTCCGCTGCCGCCGTCGCTGCTTCACTCCTTTTCTGACACAACCGAGGCCGGGCCCCGAGAACCGCCGCTCTGCGAACTTTTCTGTTACTCGTGCCCCTACTTTCACTCCGGCTGTGGAGCCAGTCAAAGTTACGCTTCCAATTGTTAAGTGCAGTTTTCAACCAGGCATACAGATTTTAGATATTTAGTACCAAGACTGTGAATCTTAGTATATCAAAGACTTGGAAGTAAAACATGATCTTACAGACAAAAGTCCGTAAATCTAGGCAACTCAGAAGGAGTCCTGCCATTAGATTTACATTTCACCTCAGTTTAAAAATGATGTTCATATCATTCCATTGAGAGCAGCATCCTTTTTTTCCCCTGTCATTCTCACTGCATAAAGCCAGTAGTTCTCCTTTATGGAAGTTGACTCGTCTTGGACAAAAAAATTTACATTCATGCTGGCTGCAAAATAATAATAAATTTAATCCTGTAAAATGTGTGTGAGTTAGCAATGACCTAAACCCACTCCTACAGATATCAACAGTAAAATTCTCCAAGGAGCAGAGTTAGGCTGCCATGAAAGGCTTGTGATGATTTCAAATTAAGCCTGTATTCTACATGCTAAGAATGGATGTCAGATAATAAAATACTAATAGCCAAGGAGCAACAAGAAGATAAGGTAAACATTTACAAAGACAATAGTTTGTGATGTCAATAGATAAATTCTGTAAGAAGTAAAAACTATATGTAATTAGTTTCAAATAAAAACACTGTACTTCAGAGGCAGTGCTTTTCTTCTAAGAGAAAAAAATATCAGAACACTGGCTTTATGTCTGGGTTTGAGGGAATTAAGTGTGTATATGTACCAGTCACTTCTATTTGCACGCATGTTGGAATCACAGTGTCCCATTCAACTGGAACACAGGTATTTATACCGTTTTGAGGAAAATGGTTAGAGAAGTGGGATCTCAGGAGGTCTCTAGCAGAAGTCCCCTGTAAAGAGTGGTAAAGGCACGAAAACATAACAAAGATCAAGAGAAGAGGCTGGAGCAGCTGGAAAAGTTTTGTGACGTTCGATCGCTGGGATACATTCACTGAAGTCTTCAATAATTGGCTTCATCCGCACACCAGGGAAAGAGCTTTCCGAAATGACCTTACCCTGGAGAAAAGGAAGGCGCTGCCGCAGCCCCTGTGCCTGGCTCTGGCAGACGGGAGGAGGGCAGTGACATTACCAGGGATGCAGCGCCATACATAGGGGCATCAGTGGAAGGACTCTAAAGGAAAACACTAGTTTAAGATCAGGCAGAGAAGTAGTCTAGTTGATAATGTTGTAACACTGTTACCAAAAGGACTGTGTCAGTTTATAGCTAAATAATGAACTATCATTGGCAAGAATCAACTTGAACGCTTGCAAACGAGCAATGAGACAGTGGGCAACAAAACGCGCACTTGAACTAATTGATGAGGATCTAACGCTGAATATTACAGGCATTACGCAGACAAAGTAGTAACAATCTTACTGGAACACAAGGTTACTTTAAGATACATAATGCCCGGTAAAGTTTTAAGTATGGTGGTTAGGGATGTGATGTAGTACAAGGGAATAAGGAGCAGTGATGGAAAAAAAAAATGGATTAAAAAGTGCTTCAAGAATGGAGGATAAAAGAGGTTGTACTGAGAGTTAAAAACTAGTAGGATCAAATCTATTTGGACTAAGAACCTTTTTAATTACTATTTTTTTTAAATATTCATTCATTATTACAGAAAACCTTAATGTCATAAATAACTCCTGAAGAACAAATGCAACTAATAATCATAGCATTCAACTAACTCTCAGTCTAACAACTTATAGATTTCTGCGCAAATCCTTTCTGTGTGCTAATAGCAAACATCTAGGGCAGATCTACCAAGCATCACGAGAAAAATCTCTGGTACCACTCCCTGGTCCAGTCAGTTCTTCAGATTGAGGAAAATAACATAATATTTGTGTACCATGATGTCATGCATTCTTCTCTTAAGTATATATAAGGCAAGTTACATGGTATCTAACATGTATTCATCTCAAGAACAGCTGAAGTTCCCAGTTCAGTCCTTCACATGCTTACATTCTCTTGTGTGCATATATGAAAAACACACAACTGGATCCCAGCTTGCTCTGCTTCCAATAGATGGTTATTTAGCTCAATAGTTGGATTGTACAGCAGTCCAGAGCTTACTTTTTTCTTTTAGATGAGCTGAAAAACTAGCATATCAAAACAGTAGCTTTGTTTCCTTTAAATTTTCAGCCTGCTTTACCACGTCAGTGTCCCACCACATTTTCCTTCTTAAACTGAATTTTCAACTGCATTTCAAATTCCAGCTTCCAGTTCTACAACACAAAAAGGCTTTATTTACTTATTACTCTATTAACAATCCATTTGATCTTGTTTGTTTTGTAGGAAGCCAGTATTAAATTGCAACTAATTTTTCCCTGTAGCACCCATCACTGAAAGATAAATTCAAAGTATAAAAGTTACCTGCTGACAAGAGTAATGAAAGCAGAACCATCAGCACATTCAAGGACTGTTGACCACAACTTGTCATCATTGGCTTTCATTGGTCCATTAGAGAATTACCTGTTTGACAAGATGCAACATCATAGTTAAGTGTCTGTTTCATCTCACTTTCATTGTTCAAACTTTTACTTCCCCACAAAGCTTTAGTAAAATGAGATGGCTTCACACAATAAGGAAAAAAAAAACCCAAACCAATCATACTTCTTTCTGGATTTAGAAGTTAAATAAATTCTCCTTTCTATGATTCTGTTAAAATTCCCTTCTCATTTCACCATGAATGTATATAGCTATTTACATACTTTTGATTAACCCAGAGTAGAGATGAATCATATAAAGTCTTTACTGGATATTTACACCTCCCCTGTAATCTACATTCAGCAAAACTGTGCTTATTTTACTGTCAAAAGAATGGGCTGGTGTACTATGCCTATAAGGATATAAACAATATAAAAATAAATTGGCTGCTTTGAAAGTCAATCTGTTTTACCCCATTAGAGGGTGCAGTGGTTCAGAAAGTGGGTCGAGCAACTGAGATGGTGGGAAACATTTTAAAAAATGTATTTTCATTACAGTCAGAGCATTTCATGGGATTTTTATTTCTTGTTTTCCTAGAAATGATGGTGAGATGTGATGCAGTTTGGCGGCCAGTCGTCATAAAAAGGCTATGCTAGTTTTTTGCAGAACAGCCCCACACCTGGGTGAGCCCAAACGCATCTTATATCCACATTGATTCAACATCACCAGCTGCACGTTCTACAGCTCTAGCAGAGATTCTGTCCCAATGCAAGTGTTGTCATCAACACCAGTAGGAACGACTGGTACCCTATGCTGTTGTCACTGCTAATGCAAACTAACGCTAGACATGTGACATATAAGGTCTTCAGCATCCTGAACTCACATTGACATTAGAGAATAATAAAGAGGTAGTTTATTGGTTTGTACAACAGCACTGGGAGCTTGGGCTATAAACCAGAAAGCCTAGATGGTACTGCTGAAAGCTGGTGGGGTGTGTCTAATTCTTGGGTTGTTAAAAAAATTGTTCTAAGATGTTTATAAAGAAGCAACTTGGAAAAAAGAAAGGAAAATGGCAATTTGTGTGAAAAATTACACTGCTTCTGACAGCTCAAGAGCAACATGATGCCAACTGCTTATGAAATCAGTGCTGTATCATAAATACTAGGTAGTTTACTAATAGGTGTCTACTACAATCTACTGAATCAAATTAAAATCCCAAGACAATTGCACCTGTATGGTACAAAATGGAAGGCAGTGAAAATCAACACTATCATGAATAACTAAATTCTGAGTAACATATGAGGGCACAGGAGGGGAGACACAGTGCTACCTACAAAGTGTTTAGAGACAAAAGATTTCTCACTAACAAAAAATGCTGTGTCTGGCACAAACGGATTTTCTAAGAAGTCATCTTAGCATATGAAAAACAGATCACAAACCTAAAAATCAGTGTAACTTTTGTACAAGAAATCACGATACTTTATACTGTTACCTGCAAGCATGATTAACATCCAAACTACTGTATTTGTAGCTTTAAAATAAGTCAGTTCTTCCAAGGGGAAAACAATTAAAACTATAACACTGGGGGGGGTGGAGTTCAGAAAACTATGAATGCTAATTATTTCTCTAAGCACCAATCTTGTTTGAAAAAGCCACCACCTTTTTTTCAGAAGGAATATCATATTAATTAAAAGACCAAGCAAATTTAAAGTTAGAATTGCATAAAAAAGAATAATACTGAAAATAAACCAGAGGTTAAGAATGTAGGATTTTGATCAAGAAAAACAGATACAAAGAACAAGCTATTGCCAATATTGTTAGGAATAAAAGGAGTAAGATTTTTTCCTGAGTAAACCAAAGCTGCGGGAACTCTGATAGTGATTCATTACTAGAGGGAAATCGTGGCTTTAGTAACGGTTAATTAAAAAGAGATCAATAAGCATTTCTGTTGTGTATCTGGGAAGAGACAGATGTTTGGTATAGCTGAGACTATTAAATATTTCCATATCAAGAATAATTCAGGATGACATTAATGAGTTGATACTAAGGTTCATAATGTGATATTTGCAATTCTGTGTAATTTGTATCCAGTTATTTTAGAAGAGCTGGCTAGGGGACATATATATCCTTTTTCCAGTTTGTTGGGAAACTATGGCAGCTTTCAGAGGACCTGAAGAAACCTAAGGACATTTTTAGAAGTAAATGAGATAATCCAGGTAATTACAAACTTGTGAACATGATGCGGATCTAGAGAAAGTTAATGGAATGGTTAATAGAGAATCCAATTAATAAATAATTAAGGAGAGTAATATAACTAATGCATATCATTGTGGGCTTATGGTAAAGTACATTTTATTTCTCTCAGTGTTGTTGTTGATGAAGGTAGCATAAAGTATGTAGTAGCATGCAATTTGACCAGGCAGTGAGAATGACTGGGGGGGGGGGAAGCATATTAGTTATGGAAGACTAACTCAGACTGGAAGCAAGATGCACGTTTTCTGAAAAGTACAGTCTTGCTAGTAATTGGGTACGTATAGCCTTACTGGTAATTTTTTAATCAGCACTGTATGTAGAAATCTAGAAGCTTTTCAGGGAGGGGAAGACTTATTCAATTATGTCCAATAGAATTGGCAACAATGAAATTGGCACTTTAATCCAAGTCTTGTGATGCCTGCATTTTATTCAGTGCCAGCTGGGAAGACCAGAGCGAGAGACTAAAACACTAGAGCCACACATCAAAGGCCAGGAGAGCGACAGAATCTGTGTAGATGTATAAATATATACATATTTGTGACGACAGGGAAATGCTCAGATTTTGTAATTACTGCTTCAGTGATCATTAAACTGAGTATGACCATTTTTAGGTGGACAGAGATACAACTAACCATTCACTACTTGACCAGATTGAATTTTTTTTTTTTTTACATGCTGTTGTCTGACTAATGCGGTCATACTTAGTGCAGTATCGTGAGGATGCCTCTGAGCTATTAGAGCTCAATCAGACAGGTGGAAGAGCTGGGCAGAACAGGTGGCTCGCTAAAAGAAAGTGCCTAGATCGTACAAAGTATTTCCTAACGCTAGGCCACAGAATAGAGATGATAGAAACACAGTAATTAGCAGTGATCTAGCTGGATAATTTTTTATGATTATTATTAGTCAGGACTGACAGGGCACTTTAAAATTAGAGAACTACATTTGAAGGAAAGGTAGATTCAGTTGTAGTTTCTTTTTTTTTTTTAATAAAATTTGAGGGCCTGGAGGCGAAGAGATTAGGTTTTCTTTTCTAGTTCTGTAAATCAGAGATTAGAAGGGTGTTCTAATACACCAATTTTAATTTTTAATGCACTGTTTTAAGCTTATTTGTGGTCACTGTTGAGGGAAGGAGAATGCCCATCCTTCTCCGTATCCTTTGAGATTCCTAGCCTCACACCACCCTCCTCCATTCTGCTAGCAATCACAAGTATCTCAGTAGCTACATCATAAAGTAGACTAAAGAAATGGTTGAGGAATCGCTGGTTTAGAGGCTTTTTTTTGCTCTGCGTTTCAACACATCTACTATGAAATAGAAGAATTGGTCCTTACTCATGTTTTTTAAGTGCTTTGCTATCTTTTCACAGAATATGGATTACGTTAGGAATACTGCTTTCCCTTGCAGAAGATGCAACATTGAATGATTCAAAGACAGCAACATCCAAAGGAAAGATGCTGTAATGTTATGATCAAGGAGAACAGACATTAATATGAGACTCAGCAGGTGGGTGGCTTTTTGTTTCTGCTGATGAAGGGTCTGCAATTGTACTCTAACTTCTGATCTCACCACACGACAGAAATGGAACTCGTTTGCCTTTAACCTCCCTCCTCACCATGGACTTTAGATGCAGGGATCGGATACACGTATCAGTCATTACGCCAGATTTTACTTTTTACTTACACACCGTGACATTTTAGCTCTTACTCTGCTGCTACGTACATTGCTTTGGTTATGTACATTGCTTTGGTTATCCTTATAGTTTTATCTAGCTGTCTTTCCTTGAAGGGAATCAGTGAATCATTGGAAAGAAAAGCTGCCAAGAGAAATAACCATTTCATGTGGCAAAATTTTTATGTAGAAATAATTTTCCTCTCACTTTGAAGGAAAAGAAAAGCTATGTTTAGAAGTGATGTTTGAAAAACATTGCACATTTTGCATTTTTTAGTTATTAGAAAGAACAAAAGGAGCTAGAAAGAGAATTTATTAAATACATCAGCACTGCCTCACAAGTTAGCTCTCTGTATGGGATAACAGAAAATAAGGTGATTCAAGAGGTCATTTAATCCACCTTTCTGTCACGGGATTAGGTACCTCTAAACCATTCTTAGCAGAAGTTCACAGAATCTCCACCAGCAGAGGGGTTTTCCAGCCTTCTCAGGCAATTCACTTCCACTGTTCCTCCAACCTCATGGCTAGAAAGGTTTTCCTATGTCTAACTTGCAGCTCCTTTGCTTTGATTCAAGTTCATCCTATCCCCAGTGGAGCTGGAGAACGACTTAAATATAGCTACATTAATTACACCTCTCTTTGCAACAGTCTTTAATTAATACATACCAAAAGTGCTATATCTTCACTCAGCCTTTTCTTAGGCTAACAACTTCCACTTCTTACAATCTTTGTTAAAAAACATATTTGCTATACCTCCTATACCTCCTCTTAAATCTGGCTGTACCCTTTATGGCAAGGTGGTACATGTAACTTCAGTGTTGTTTTCAGTTTCAGTTGTTTAATTTTCTTAGTGCCCAGAAGGTCCTAACAAATAACACAATAGCTGCCAACTCTTCCAAGGTAAATAAAATTACAGCATTACAAAAGTGCAGAGAGCCATACAGCTTCTGCTAATTCTCATAGTGAATCAAAAGATACATAGGTACATCACTGTTATACCCAGACAGGCACATCTACATACAGATACAACTATGTAGATAAAAACATACCACCACATGTGACATAATTGAGGATGACCCCCTCTTTTCATGCTAGTGTCCAGTAGACCTTCCAATCTTAGTGAGTACCAGGGACCTGGCCCTGGGAAATCATGCCACAGCAGCAGCTGCAGTGATGAGCTTCCTTCTACTTCTTCCTCCATTCTCTTGGGACATGGTCATCTTTCACAGTTATGATTAAATGATACCTAGAAAAGCTCTGATTTCCATAATCTCTCATTCCCCAGTCTCCTCCTGGAAAACACCCTCACTAACCTCAGAAACGTATTAGCTTTGCTGCACTTCCTACGTTGCTGGGACGAGGCGGATCACCAGCAGGGAAATGACCTCTTCTCAACCTATTTGCTCATCTGAAGACAACAGACAACACCGGTTGCACTGTGGCAGCAGTAAGGGCATGAATAATGTGGCTGACCCAATCACAGTGATTGAGAAAGCTGTTTAAAATTAGATTGAAAAGAGAAGGCTGTGATCCAATCCTAACTTCTAGTCCAGCTTTGTTCACTTGTCATGTTAAAATAGGCTTAAAAATGCAGCTAGTATGAGTTAATGAATGCTATTAAAATTAAATTAGTCTTTTTACAAAGGCAGCAATGTAACCAGCGTGAAAGAAAACCTGATTATTAAGAAAACATGGTTTCACAATGCGATAACCTCAAGAAAATGTTTATGAAAAACAGTCACTAGTCTTCAGTTGACAGTTGTCTTACCTGAAATGATTGAAACAACCTATGAAAAGGAACTGCTGGTAGAAAACCTTTTGAATTTGTGTCGGGTTGACCCTGGCTGGATGCCAGGTGCCCACCAAAGCTGTTCTATCACTCCCCCCTCCTCAGCTGGACAGGGGAG
>JAOBAS010000023.1:1523229-1541509 GCA_025311575.1 Elanoides forficatus
ACACAGGGGAAGCTTCCAGCAGCTTCTCACAGAAGCCACCCCTGTAACCCCCCCTGCTACCAAAACCTTGCCACACACACAAAGCCAATACAGAATTATAGTGCAGCATTAACATTACTCAGTGTCTCTCCTAAAAACATCTTACTACACATATGCTTGAAGTTAAGCATGTGTGAGTCTGCACAACTGCAGATAAAGCATTGCAGTTAGGGGTTTAGTATTGCTAAAGACGAGCAAATTTATATCACAGTAACTTGATCATGAAATTCTTCCCCCTTATTTTATAATTTTTAAAACTGAAAATATGAACTACTTTGTTTCATTTCACCCCCATGTTTATTATTTCCCCCAGCTGTTCTCCACACAGTTACAAAGAGACAACATGCATGAGTCCTAAAAAATAAAGCTATTAAGTACAGCCTGAAGACCATCTTGTGAATGTCAAGCAGTCTATAGCTGTATTCATAAGACAAGGCCAAGAAACCTGTACGTGCTACAGCTGTTAAGGCAGCTCGTTCATGTCCTGCCTCTTTCATCCCTCTCCCTTTCCACCAATGCATTTAGTCAGCCATCGTGACCTGTCCTACACCTACGTCCTAAGAGACACATCACACGCATGCAAGCTGGAAACGGATTTTAGCAGTTCCTACCCTGACTATGCAGTACATTGCACAGTATAAACTGATACAGAAGTTAAAGGATTCCTTTATTACAAGATAATTAATTTTAGAGAATCAGTGGTACATTCAGACCTTTTAATCACAAAATTGAACTGATGAGAAACTTCCCTAAGATAGCACAAAATCTTTATTGACAGCCAAATTCCTCTCTCCATAGCAAAACAAAGGTATTAAAGATACTACTATAATGTAGCTGTAGCTAAATAAACTTTAGCTAATCAATTTCCTGGTGCAATTCATTATGTATTTGCATTTAGCAGCATATTTGATGTTCTGGATTTACTGCTGAGGAAGGTCAGAAAATTTTAAGTTGTTATCTGTCCTACAACTGGCCCTTCACTGTATACGATTTCATTTTGGGGAAAAATACCTAAATTACTTTGGCGAGACAGTCAGCTATGTAATAACAGCTGCAGTTGCAATGATATACTGACACTGATAACTAACTTCAGCTCCAAGTTAGTGGCAACTTTCTCACTTTCGTAAGCAAAATTCCTTCTGCACATAAGAGCTACAACCTTTCCTAATGCTCTGAACACCACTTAGTTTTGTTAAGAAATGGAAATATTCATATATTCTCATTTGCATGTACTGTATCAGCATGAGTGTAGGCAGCTGACAAAGATTGGTTGTAGTCATCCAGAATCCTTATTTTTAATGAACTAAACTCATTTTGGATGTATACCCGGGTTATTAAGTCAAACAAGGCAGCTGAGTGATTTTGTGCAACCAACTTCTAAGATCAGCCAGCTGTGTGAGCTGAAACAAGTGCTTCATTAATCGATTAATAAATAAATCTAGTGAGATGAAACTATCAAGTCATGGAACAAAGTAATCTGAAACAACTGAATTTTGACTCTGAAATTATGAATGTTCTTGGTCTCCCACAAGGCAGAAATGATAAAGAAACATACACAGTTTTGTAATAATTTTCCAAAAGAGCTTGAGAGCAGGACAGGATTCATTTTAAAGTGATTACAAATCTCTACTGTTAATCAAGTTATCATTTCAGCTTTTAAGAAATGAAAAGCTCTTCTCTAGGGAAACTTAAACTTGTGTTTTTGAGCTACTTTCAGTACAGAACCAGAGCAAATGTACTTTAAATTAAAAATATTACAATTTCCAAGTTTTAAATTAATAATGTAGATTCTACTAGTTTATTGGAAACAGTTTGTCCTTGTAATTTTAAAGATATTATTGAGAAATAAAAGAAGTTATCAAGGTAAGATTAGAGGTTTTATAACAGGCATGTTTTAAAAAGCTCCCAAACCTAACAGACAAATACCGCTCATCTCTATATTACAGCTTAGCTCTAAAACCTGAGAATATCTGTTTCTATAAACATGGCAGTAAACGCGGCTAGTGTATCTGTATTATCCATTTGAGAAAAAAGGAATATATCAACAATTTATCTAGTGAAAAATAAGCGTGAGTAGATTTTTGGTTCACCGATATGTTGTCAGCTGTTAAGAACGACCTATAGTCTCTATGGGAACACTTGACAGATTTTCCTTTTAAAATGGCCTCTGCTGAAAAATAAACCTTCCTGTGAACAGCCTATTGACATCTGAGTTTTATTTCATTCTCACATTCTTGAACATTGTTAATCATTATTTGTATCTAAACAGATTGGTTTCTAACCTTCTGTCACTCTGGGTTTGTAAAACAGTTTCAAAAATTATTTTGCTCAAAAGTGAAAAAATATGAGGAGTAAGTTAAGCAAAAGTGGACTCAGAAAAAAGGATTAATTTAGACATGTCAAGTTCAAAGGAATTCAGAATTCTCATGAATACTTTTTTCCTCTTTCCAGCAACTTTAGAAAGGATGTTTCCTTTTACAGATACAAATTATTACTCCATTCCTTTAGAATCTAATTAAACATTCCAAGCCCCTGTATGGGTACCAAGTTGTACTTTAACTCTGGCCAACCACTAGGCATCCATCCTCGCAAAGTTATTACCTTAAGCACGCCCCGTCTTACAGTACTACAGCTAGTCCTTTCTAAAAGGCTCTAAAACGGTTCTCTGGCCAGCACGTATTGAAATGATAACTCGTGTTCCTGCTCAAAAACGTCACTGTGCTATTTAACACATTTTAAAACCAGGACACATTGCAATGGGAAAACCAGCTAATTTTGCTGGCACAGTTAGCTAAGTCAGGAAAGGGTGCACTCCCTGATTAATGTAGCAGGGCTGGAAGAAGCGGCCAGTTGTGGTTAAACTAGCAAAAATACTTCCCCCCCCCCNNNNCCCCGAGGATCACTTTACTATGCCAACACAACGTGTAGCTTATCTGACATAGATGGATCTGTACTACAAGTATTTTGGCAATATTATTCCAACTTTCCTAAGAAAAACATCTCAATGTGCACTGCAAGCCAGTTCTAAATGTGAACTGAAAGCACGCTAGCTGTCCTAGTGCAGACCTACAGGCAGGAGTGTCTACCCTGTGAAGAAATACAGGTTGCTTCCAGTATTTGAGTTTGTTCATCTAGAACCAGCTCAGCTGTCTTTATACTACAGAGTAGTATTTATATACCCTTAGTGCTGGCAGCAACAAGGCTTATGAGAAACAAAATGGCCCAGTTAGTCACCTGGGGTGAACTGGCAAAATTCTGCACTTAATCTACCGTGTCTGCGCGTGTGGCGGTGGTGCTTCTGGGATGGGTGGGCTCTTCTATGCATTTGTTCAAAGGGCAAGACTTCTTCACTTTTGAAATCTAAAACTAGCCATCAGTGCTCCCTTAAGAGGCAAATAACTGTTTGGATTCCAGGAAACATTTTGGACAGATCTTGCTCACCCTCTCATTAAAGATAATGATGAAAAAACACCCATCAGAGTAAACTGAGAAAGAACTGGCCTTCCTCCTTAAAACATCTGCGATGGTATATTCAAATGTTTCATGTACTGAAATGTTTCTCAGTAACATCACAAATGAAGGCTGTTCTTAAAGCAGACTAGAACAGGATGATAAGGAGCTGTCACTGTACTAGCTATGGAAAAAGGAAACTGTGTGGGAGCCTTGAACCAACAAAAGTTGGAGAGAAAAACTGTACGGTAGAAGATGGGAGTAACTTCCTTTCACCTGTTCTTTTGCCTCATTCCTCTTAAAACACACCAGCCTCACAGTGCAGCAGAAAATGCTGGTTTTCATTGCTATCCACTTAGAGAATACATTAAAAGCTGGTTTTAAGAGCAGTACGTGCCTGTGCTACTGCAGCCATCCTAGCTCATAGGCATTCTAATTAAAAAAACTAAATTTTGGAGCCCCAGGAACACTGAACTGTTAACAACGACTTCATTTTGAAAGTTACAAGGCAGCAAAACCAAGAAAAATGGTAGCGAGTCCTTTGTCCTTTCCTCTTAGGCAGAAATACTTGCAGGACAAAAGAAAGGACAATTTTTAGTAGTCAGAACAGCAGGTGTGGAGGTTGCCAAGCAGAAGGAAAAAAGGCATGCAGAGCAACAGAAAAGTGGCTTTCAACAATTTTTTTTTTTTTTTTAGCACTCATTTTTGGAACTGAAAAAACAGGTAAAACAAAGCTGTGCTGGTGATGGTTACATCACAGGCCCAACCTTTGTTTCACGTCCTTTGTTTTACAGAATGTAAAAAGTGCTTATTTTATATATAGCTTGGGGTTTCTGCAGATTTTTTGCTGTGCACAGAGGTAGGTGTGAGAGAAGCTACTTAAAAAGACTTGTATAGAACTCCACAGAAATCCTGTTTCTTGACCTCACATGGATCAAGCATTGGACACCCCCTCCCCATTGAACCCAGTGAAGTTGAGCAGAAATATAGGAATGTACCAGAAGCACTAACTGCAGATTAAAACCACAATTCATTTAGAAGTGGCTTCCTTTGTTTAATATTTATCTGTATATGCTCAGTGGGCAGGCATACATCATACACACAGAGCGTCCTTAGTGTTCCAAGTACTACGAGAGAACCTGTGAAACCTCATCATGAGCCACTGACATCAACACTGTACTGTGCTCCCTCCAGCCACGTACCTAAGAAACGGCTTCCACCTGAACGCACTTCTCATCGATATGTGTATAATCACAGTAGTACACAGAGAACAATCTGTACGGAAGAGATGCTGGATGTATCGGCAGGGAAGGAGCGAAGTGAAGCTCGCACCTGAAACAGGTTCTGGCACGGTATCCTGGGTCATTCCAGCACAAACCGGCACCGATTGCGTGTGACCTATATGTACGCTTCTCTCCGCATAGTTACTAGAATAGCTAACTTTGTCAAAAAATTCCAATGTTGACAGGGATTAGTTTTACATTTTTGAACAGTGAATCTTAAAGGCAAAAATTAAATGCCTCAAGAATATAACTGCACTAAATGCCATTAAGAAGACTGATGAATATACTTGGTTTCAACCATGGGGCTAAGTCCCGTTGGATTCAGCTGGGTGCAAAATTACGTCACTACTGAAATAAGGTTTTGCTGTCAACTATACTCGAAACACAGTTTGACCTTTGCTCGGTAGATGTGCAAGTCTGGTAGGAAGGCAACGGGCTCACACTATGTCCTGGAGACTGCAGAACAATCACCCAAACCCAGTAAATGACCCTGAACACAGGTTCATGACGGCAAAGCAACCGACTGAGGAATTACCACCCTTGTCGATGTGTCAGCCCCTGAGCCGACAGCTGTGCTCTACCATGGGAAACAAAGTCTCCCTAAAAAAAACATTTACCCTTCTTTCTGTAAGCCAGCATTATGTTTCTAGTTTCAGCATCTTTCTAAATCCAACTTACCTCAGCATGCACTAACAGTAAGCACCTTATAACTTGCAGATGGAAAGTACACTGAGTCATGCATAAAATAAGCGTGACCCAGCCATGTATTTTTATTCAGCTCAATTGGTTTATGCTATGTAAGCTTCCTCTACATAGAGGAGGGCATTTATTTCTGCATCTTGTGCAAAGTAACTTTACCATAGTGTTTTGATTAGCTCCTTAGCTAACTTATAATTAAGTTTCAGGGTAAAATACCAGCTTTACTGAGGTCAGTGGGAGTTTTGCCTTGAAGTCAACAGGATCAGCTTTTTACATCAGATGATCCCATCTGTAGTAACAAACTGCTACTTGTCCTCCAGTTGCAGTAGCCAATAGCTCCATTTGACAGAACTTTCTGAAAAGGTTCCTCTGACAGAGACATGCAGTTCCTATTAACCTTATAGACCAGTATATAGAACATCATCTATAGAACATATCAAGTCCAAACAATTCATATGTAAGGAAGAAAGTATGACATTCATCACGTATGTCACACAGCAAAGATACTACCAGCAAGCAATATTGCATTCATGCAGTACATTTCTTCTCCCAGATATTTTAGAGTCTAAACAAATGAAAAAAGGCAAGTGGAGAGGTGGTACTATTTCTATTTTACAGAAAAGAACCTGATGCACAGAGCAGTTACAGTCATAAAGGAAGAATACATCAGATTTGAGAACTGTGTATCAAGTTTCTAGGTCTAATGCCTTAAACAGGAAACACTGATTAAAAATGCCATGCTCCCGTGAAAAGTAACCTGGTTAGGGGAAAAGGAAAAAAAACCAAACCAAACCAACACAAAAACCAAGAAGAAGAAAAAAACCCAAACAGACCCCCTACCTACAGGAACATAAACTCACTTCATGTTTAAATGATTTTAATAAAGTCTACATACAAAAGTGAGCATGGCTAGGTATTTCTGCTGTACCCTATTTAGTAACGGTCAACTCTGAAGTCATTCTAAGCCATAGTGAGGCCTTCTGTACTAGTGAAGTCGCAAAGTGACAGTCAGAAGTCTGACTTACAACTTTCTGACGGGACCCAGATGCCAGCCACTGTATCTTTGAGATACTCCTACAAAGCCTCTGACCCAGAGAGCTTAAGAGATAATTATTTAACCTGTGTATAATTAAATACACAGCTCAATTTATTGAAAGATTGGGATGAAAGGATACAGGGATACCAATATGACTTTAAACCATCCTTGCAGAAAAGAAGCTTAGATGTCTTTGAAGGGTCATACTTAACCTCCACATTCAGAGACTGAGGAACAGGACACAACGAAGCGAAATAGGAATGTTCAGTTTTAAATCACAACAATTATTTTAAAAATTAGATACTTTGTTTCTGGAAATTCTGGCCGAATAACTGCATTTCCTCTCTGCAATTATACCACATCATATGCACTACCTCATCAAAGTCTATGTAAAGAATCCCTTATTGTCACAGGGAACAGCCTCTCAGTCTGGTCCCAATGACCTGTTCTTTTGGGTATTTTTAGCAATATGAAATCAGTTACATTTGTTAAGTGACAATTTTATTATCCTGTAATACAGATAGTTTTAGCTATTTTGCTTGAATGGGGAACACAAAACTAATCATAAAACATATGACAGAAAAAAGCTGGTGCTACAGCTTCTAAGGCGGGGGGTGGGGGGGACGGGACACAACACACGACAATATGCATGCAAATTTTATGAGCAGAGTATTATTTTGATCCTAGCATCTTAATGTGTTTTCAAGGTCTGTTCCCAAACATTTTATCTATTGTAGCAAAATTTTTTTGACCCTCTTGTCTAATAAAAATATAATTGTTTTGGCAGCCGCCACAGATGTTCATTCAGCAGTGATTTTCTTCTCACTAACCATAAGGCCTTTGATGCCCATTATGTAATATATTTATTGCTATGGATGAAGTCATATACTCCAGACAATCAGTTGTGTCTTAGGACAGTAAATTACATCCAAAATATACTGAATTATGAAATTCTTGGAACTCAAACGTAGCTGAACTGAATCTAATGGAATCTGTGAAGAGCAGAGGGGCTTTTTATATTTAGGATTAAGCCACTTCTGCTGCAGGTTCCAAACCTGAATTCCAGTCTTCTTGCAAATAAAGAGGTCTGATATGGAGAAAGAAGGATTGAAATCCACCTTCCTCATTCTACCTGGACTGACAACTCAGAGACATCTCTGGAAAACTCTGGTGGAAAGATGGCAAATATTTCAAGGGGCAAAGGAGGGGATGAGATAGAAACTAAGAGACAATGTAATGGAAGATGGGATCATCCAAGTAAGGAAATAGGAGCCAGATGCAGAAGTGATTTATCTCCTCCTGTATAACCTTATTCTGTTCCTTCCCATTTTCTACCTCCTTCAGCTGCTCAAATCATGATTTAGTCCCTACAGTCAAAACGGTGGGACTAGAAATGACCAGATGACTTCTGAAGAACCCTTCCTGTTCTTGAATTTTATTCTGCTTTCTAGCTGCCTCTAAAATCCTCCTTTACATCCTCATCATTTCTAAGTTCATTGACACAGGATCTTTTCTAGCCAAAAACCAAAGTCAGCAGTCCATTCCTCAGCTTCCTTGGAAACCAACTGTCTTCTACACTATTAAACATATTGCTTTGGTTTGTGGTATTTGACCAAAGGTCACATATTACTCTGTATTCTCTTTGTTGTCCTATATTCTCTCTCCAAAAAAAATCCTTATCTTGATTAACCCCCTTGCCCCTGAATCCTCATGTTTTAATACCTAGATTTCAACATCAGTTAAAAGGGTAAGCATAGACTGCAGCATGTTTTGGTGTAATTTGTCATTTAATTACCATCTAGGATTACTGTCCTATTCAGGCACCACGACGATGGTAAAGGAGGCTTTTCAGGCTTTTCCAAGGCCTTTGAATAATCAGTGCATCAGCTGTTATGGTTATATTTAAGACCTACAGTAGCTACAAGTCAAACAAAATTTTAAATATGTTGTCAAGAAGTTTTGCTTTAAGAAAATAATCTAGATTTGTAGTTATAGCAAAACGTAGCAAATAAATACAGCCCCCCTCCCCCAAAGGCTTGCCAGTCCAAGGTCTTTCACACAAAGATATAATTTATTCTTATTTAGCATCTTATCCATCCTACATCAATACAATGGAAAAATTTTAATTGTCCTGGCCACAATACTGGAAAAATTTCTAAGCATTGAAATCTTACTGATTACAGGAAATCATCTGCCCAAAGAATGGTTTACGTAGTTTTCAAAAGCCAGAATAGTACCTTACTCCGTGTGCATGAATTTTGAGGGTTTCTTCTGCCTCTTCTTTGCAGAGAGACACTGCTAACCTTGCTGCCTCATCCTAAAATGTGTATTCATGACAGATTTAAACATAGCAGAAGTGATACATTAGACTAATCACTGGAACGGCAACAGGGTTTGGGTTTTGTTTGTTTTGTTTTTTTCCTTCCCGGTAGCGTTACACCTTGCTACAACTGCTAGAATTTCAGTTTAATCATCCTAGTTTTCTGCTTACTGACCAGGCTGGTAGCACTATCAGATGGTTATACTCCAGGTAGTTAAGTTCAGCTCTGTTATTTTAAGGCAGTTGTTTACATTTCTTTCACATGTAGTTTAACTGGTAAGAATTTATACAAGTTCTTCTTTTTAAGAAGTCCTCTTTGAGGAAAAGGGCTGATTTCCTGCTTGTCCATGGTATAAATCAAAATAGGACATTTTGATTATACTGCATTCACCAAAAATCAAGTTTTATAAACAAGAATAATAATTTATAAAGTCAGCTAAAACCAACTATTTTTAAAAGTGAGAAATGTTTCATATTCTAGATGTAGACATTTGAAAACAACAACAGAAAAAAAAACCCAAAATTTTATTCTAGAAAGATCCAAAAGCTTATTTGATTTCTCTCTAATTTATAGAGCAAGAGAAACACACATTGTCCTGGGTCAAATGAAACATTCTGGGTTGATTTAACAGTTGTGGGTTTTTTTCCTCCTTGAAAAGGCAAAAAACATTTCTGTTTAACCCTGTTTAATGTCACTCCATTCCTCATACAATATGCTTTAATTTTTCCATATGGTCACTAACTCAGAAACCGAATTCTAATGCCAACTTCATTACACTGAAGTCAACGGCAAAAGTTTCAATGTAAGAACACAAAATGGAAATTTTGATTCTTAACAGTAGATTTTTAGAGGTATTTCAGTAGGTTAAAGAGGCTACAGTGAAATTCCTACAGAAAATTTGGCTGTCATATCAGTCGTAGGTCAAATCCAGTTTTTCTTCTGCAGAACAGTCTGCTAGATATTTGAAAGTGGACATGAGCAGAAGTTTGTCTTACAGGTAAATTTCTTCTGTATCCCTTTCATTAGAGGCTTACAATGTTTTGAAGAAAAAAATTTACTCCTGAAGACTCTTTATGTAATTATCATAACAGTGAATTATTACACAGTTATTTCATTGTTTCCATAAATGTCTGCTCTTCTCTGGAGCTCTTATCACCATGGGTACCTTTTAGCTCAATGACTTCTATTGATTAGTTGTAAATAAATAGTAAATGCTATTGGACCGGTTTAACAGTCTCTTATTCTTGCATTACAAAAGGGCTGATCTTCTGTCCCTGTACCACTTCTAGTTTTGTATGTCCTTTTGCACCCCCCCTTCCAATGAACAGTTTCAATCTTTTCAGTATTCTCTCTGGACCAAGTCTTGTATCGCTTCTTGTGACAAATATGGGAGAAACTCAAGAGTCCTTGATTAGGAAGCTAGAATTATCTTTTAATAAGGCTTGGATCAGAATGTTTATTTCAAAGATGCACTTTGAAAATGAAAGTATTGAAACACCGATTAATTTGAAGAAGTATGGAAATGGTTTCAAAACATTTTAGATTAGACTGATGTTTACATAGCTTAAAAATTGTGTTTTCTTTGAGAAGGTACATCACAGTAGCTCATAAACCCTACAAATTACAAACACCATCCAGTGAATAACAAAGTCAGTTTAAAGGAGGCCTTGTTCTTAACCTGATATACTTCTAGCTAAAAGCTATTTACTCTCACGGGATGCTTTTGGGTCATACATTTTTATTCCCCCTACTACTGTCTTTACCTCAATTGTATACTGAAAACGTCAAACAAAAAGGGCAAAACTGCAATTTCTTCTCGCTCATAAGCTCTAAGCATAGCAGCTTCTGAAGGCAATTTTGAACAGATGAATTTCCAAAGGAAGTCATGCAATTCATCATCTTCCTCATAAGATAATTAACAGTAACTGAGAAGGCCACTCTAACTTACAGAAACCTCTCTCAGTTTAAAAAGAAAACTCACCTTGAAGTACAGCATTGATTAAGAAAGAATTTAAGAAAAATCACACTTAGGAAGACACTTCTTGGTTAATCAGGCTTGCAGCTTGAAACTCCAACACTGTGGGCACCAAGTTCTACTTAATCCCTCACAGAAAGGTTCATAACCAGGCTAGGCATCTGCACTGTAACTGCCTTCCAATGTCATAAACCTTGTCACAACGGGGCTCTTCAAATAAAGACTACTGCAAAATATGCTCAGAGATGAGACCAAAGTTCATCTGAAGAAGTGATAATCTTCATGGAAGTCAAGAGATAGCAACCAGAACTTAAACATCCAACCTTCCTTGCAGGGCGGAGTAATTTGATAATTAATAAAGGTAAAAGCTGCAAAAAGCACACATCTAAGAATCACTGATGCATATGAAAGAATAAGCCTATTTGTTTATCTAACAGAAAAATACCTGGGATCTTCAAGTAGATAAAGCAAGCCATAGAGAAATCTGGAAGGCATTGTTTGTTAAAGTAGGCAGAAAGGAAAACTGGCTAGGAATGAAGACAAATATGACAATTAATGTTTACAACACAACAAGCAATGAGAAAAGCCAAAGCAGCCACGTATGCGACAGCAGTACATAGACTTCTGAACTAAAGATCTCTGACTGACTACTAAATGCGTACAATACAAGACAAACAGATGCAGTTAAGAAGAGACCTCTGGGGATATCAGCTCAATGAACTTGAAACAAGCTGTTAATAAAGTACTGTCTCAATTGCAACTGTGTAAGACAGCCAGTTCAGAAGAATATCCACGTGAAGAACTAACAAAGCATTTGCAATTAAAAGAATTGATTTAAAAATCCAGGCAGTCGCATTAGTATGACTACCTACAGACATTTTCAAATTTTCTGTGGGAACAGAGTGATCAGCATGTTTTTTGAAAGCCAGTATTACTATTAAAATAGCAGATCTCCCACAGAAGTACCCACACAAGGTTTCAGAGCAAATCAGTGCTTGAAAGTGCTGCCAGTTAGCCTGAGGCAAGTGTTTGGGTTCTGTTGATGGTCTTACAGGTGGAGGAGAACAAGAGCCAACTGAATTCAGCCTTACTCAGCATATGAGCATGTCAGTGGGTCACTGGAACTACTCACATAGAGCAAACATCAGTACCACCGGGAACATTAGTGGAAACTTCCATCTTGGTCTCATAACAAGGGAGAAGCATCCCAATCATCCATCTTTTCTCCAGGCAGGCTTCCCATTGTAGTAATGAGCTACCAGCTAGCAGGAAAGCAGTATTTCCAAGACGACAGAAAAACAGACTAGGTACATGGTACATGAAAACACAAACCCCTTGAACATCGGGTCCTCCTGCAGCACGTCTCCTGGCTAAAAAGGTAGGTCTTCCAGCACGCGAGGAAGCTGCTGGCAAAGCACGAGCAGAGGTAGACAAAGGAAAATATGTGTGCATGTCTGTGTATTTAAGAGAGAGAATGCAATGCGGGAAGTCTAAAAGTAATTTGGTTTTATTACAAGCAGTTACATAGTGGGCACCACAGCAAAAGCATTTCCACTATAATGGATCTATCAACCTGTCAACACTATCCTGTGGCACCTAATTAGCCTGCTACTTTTTTTTATCCACCTTGCATCGTATTTCAATTTCCCTTTGTAGTTGGAGCATGAAAAACCTTCTGGAAAGGTTTGTTGTACCCTAAGAAAAAAAAAAAATCGTGAGCCTTAAGTATTTATATTATACTACATATATTTATGTCACTAAAAGCTGGACTAAAGCTTATTTGCTTTTAATAAAATTTATTATTGAAGATAAAAACTCTTTGTATATTCTGCATAATTCATACTGTTCTGTCATGCAAACACATTGTTCAGATTGTTTGTCTGTATGAAGATAAACACGTTTATTATCCCATTTGCTCAGTGCTATGAGACAATTAATGCACTCTAAAACTACTTATAATATAACTCAAAAAATGAATACTTCAATCCTTCAGAACTTCTTTGCTGGAAAAAGGTAATCAGATAATTAAAGCAAGCTGTTTTTCATGAGGAAAATCAGCAGTTTTACAACACAAAATAACTACTGGTGCAAACATTAATAGTTTCTCCACTGTTACAAACCTGATTCAATTTGAAAGCGTGCATACAGATCATTTCCATACATTTAAGCACAGTCTGCAGACAGCACCTAACAGCCTCGAGTGGTACTCTCTCTTTTTCAGCTATGTACAGGCTAAAAATCTATCCAGTTGCTTCAGCACTCCATGACACACTGACAATGTAGGTCCCAAGTGTGATAATCAGGCATAACAGAAATATGTAACAACCACTACAATGTTGACATGTCATTGTAAGCACATGCTCTCTCCCCTATACAAGTACAGTTCTGTCACAGTATTGCAATACACGAGTATCAATGCAATCTGCTTTGTTCAGGGTTTGCAGAGCGAGAGCCAAATTGAAAAAAAAAAAAAAAAAAAAAATCAAAGATCCTACTTCTCTTAATGGACTTGGACCTTTTTGATGTCTCACTCTTTTAAGAATAAGGTTTTTAAAGATAAAAATGATTCTGTCATTAATTACAAGCAGTATGACTTCTCTTCAAACACTAGGAAGTTTTACTTCTGGAGAACAAGTGATGTGAAAGTGATTTCCCCCCTGTTATTTGAAAGATTTGTGTAGCATTTTTGGACAATGTATTTTCAGGCATTCATCTTCAGTGGCAAGGAATATTCTTGGATATTAATATTCTTTTTCTTCTGAAGTATTTCTGAAGGGCTTTTAAATCTGACAGGTATATTCATACTGCCTTAACAAAAAGACTCCTCATTTGTGTGTAGCAGCTTGACTTTCACCCTTTGGATTCTGCAAAGTCATCACTATGCAAGTCCTTTTGGTCACCAAGAAGGGTTCTGTATTGGAGAAAGTCTGAATACTCCATATGTAAGCAACACGTGGGAGCAGAAACGGATGCCAAAGATTTCAAAACATTCTTGGTTTTAATTTAATTACAGAAAACTTGCCTCTAAAAGTTTATTGTTACACATACTTCACAATGCAATGGAAATGGCACTTCAGGTTTTCCAGCTTTAACATTTGTCCTCAATTGTTTGTGCTAAAATGACTGAAAATTATGTGATAGCTACAATGTGACACACGAGATACAATACATATGGCATATATGAGATAGACGATACATATGACATATGGCACATATGACATATGTGATATGATACATACGATATGTGATATATGAGAAGAGATATGATATGATATATAACAGGACCTTGTTTTTTGATAGATCCTCAGGAGGTCAGTCACATTCCGCCAGAGTAACCTCTCCTGTTATCTGGACTTCTTGTGTATTCAAAGAAGGGCACAGAACAGGTTTAAAAAAAACCAGGAGCGAGTCAGAACGTTGTGCAGTCCTGAACCTTGAATGACCAGCAAAGCAATGATTTTCATTACCACAATGCACACCCAGTGTTCAGTGTAATAAAAATTTTAAATATTGGTGAATTAATGAAGGTGTTTCCACTTAATAGCTTGATCTTTTGGAATCTCCCTGAATTAAGCTAGAAATCATAGTACATTGTCTCAAGCTGCTACACGTGACAAACCAGGTTTTCAAATCCACTAAAATGTTTTAAAACCTTTTTGCAAAAGGCTTTTTACTGTCTTTCAGTAAAAAATCACCTATCAAGTATGCCAAAATATAGTATACTACATAAATGGAAACAAGAAACTTACAGGAGATAGGATATTAATAAAAATGAAGAGTGAGAAGATGGACCAACGACTGAGAAAGCCTCTTAGCAACACGGTACAGGAATGCAAACGGTGCTGCACATACGAAGCAAGTTTATGCAAAACACAGGCTAGAGTTCAACTGAATAAGTATCTATCTTCAGGTAATAAAAATATATTTCTTTCAGATGTTTAGGAAAGCATACTTAGTTAAAAATGTTAGCACTTACTCACTACTGGTAACTGGAGTACCAGGTATGGGGAAGGTGGTTTTGAACACTGTAATGGTTAGAAGAGTTTTCTGTCCTAAATACACTTTGAAACTAAAACCAGTAGTGCAGAATGAAAATTCAAAGCCTGTTCCAATTCTTTTAAGAATCAATGCAGCTAAGGAAGGACTTAAGTGAAAACAACAGGAATAGTATTTTTTATTTCCACAGTAATTGTCACATAATACTTCACTATTGACCAATGTTTTAAGTCACTTTACAAACTACCCATAAAGAACAATTCCTTCAGCACTTGAAACAGTCAGTTTTGTTACCCAGCATCTTAGATCCAAATGACTCTGCCAATGTCTGCTTCATTTTAGCCCACATCTAGTTAATTGGTACCATGCAACGGGCACCTTTGCGTGATTTTCACTGACTCATATCCACTCTCCCCCATCTCCCATCTCCAAAGAATTTAAAGGTTAACAACCATGACTAACCAATGAAAACAAGCTACAGAATTTGAGACGCTTAAAAATCGAGAAACAAAGTATTAATTCACTTATTAGACAAAGTAGCTAAACAATGCTGCACGTACCTGTGAAGAGCCTTATTTGAAATGTCAGCCTTGCTATTGTCAGGTAGTAGTGAATACACAAGACTCGAGTTTTCTGTGCACTACAGCTCTGTTGTCTCAGCTTGCTTTGCTTGTCCAAGATCAATTTCATCAAAAGGATGGACTGAGTATTTATCCAATAATAGATATTAAGAAGAGAGGGATACTGGGAACAAATCTTCTGGGTAAGCTTACATTATCTAAAGTAGGGACTGCCTACTTGGCCATGATGATGGATTGACTAGCTGTGGTCATTGCTCTTGCTTCCCATCTCTAGACACAACCTTGTAAAGGGCCCAGCTCTTGTGGAAAAGACTGCTGTGCCCCATGCTTCATTTCTAACATCAAGTACAGATTGGTATTCTGGGAACAAAACCAAACCAAACCACACCAAACCAAATTACACCAGCATGAGAAATCTGTTTTCTATTCAATGCCTCTAGCAGAAAAGGGGTAAGTTAAGGATCCCTAAGCAGAAATTCCCCCGGCAGATATTCAGACATTCCTGGGATACAACTCGCCTACCTTTAAAAACTTTCTGCAGCATACAGATCTGTATCTATACTCAGTTCAATGGAGAAGGAAGCACTTTGCACATGCAAATCAATATGAACATCTCCAGTTGGAAGATAAGGAACATGCTGTTGACTCTACTGAATGACGGCATGTGGAGAGAACTCCATTGTGCATGAATACATCCAGTCTAATGAATCGTGTCCTATCTACTAGCACTGAGCACCAGCTAAGTGTGAGACAGTTTTAAGAAACCTTATTTCTGACAGCAGTTGATTGTCTTTTAGTCAAATCCACCAGAGAGGGCCAGCTATGGAACATCCTTAGAGATAAATGAGGGATACTGCACTGACAAGAGACCAGGCTGTAACTACAATATGCAAGAGAAACAGAGAAAGACCACCAGAAGATGCAGACTTGAACTTTCTTGAGGAAATGAGGATGCGCTAAGTGAAGCAAATCCAAGCATACAGTGGACAACCACTGTGTGAACTGCAAAGAACCCAACCTATTACAAGCAAGAGAAATCTGATACAAAAAGTTGCCCATGGACCTATGGTGAACTGATAGCAGGATAACCTCTTGTCCTATGAAGAATGGATGCGGCGACTACAAGGGGATTATGTCACTTAAGCAAGACCATGTAAGAACCAGAGCTTGCATAACAAGAATGAGAACCATGTCAATAACATAATTAATTCAAAAGCATTCTATCTAAGAGTTAGGTAAAGGGTTTTAGAAGATAAGCAAGACTATCATCCTGAAATCAAACAGGCTATTTATTACTTTTGTATTTGGCATACAAAAGTTGGCATGGTTAGCCAAATCACGATATCAAAACCTTAAAAAAACCACTTCATGGAAAGAAGTTAAATTGAGGTTCGAGAGTACTTTCTTTTCACAATGGGAGAATACAGAATAAAATGTTTAAGTAAATGAACTAAGAAAGGTACCATGCATAGTGATATGGTGGAGGAGGAATTACCCATCACCGAATTTAACCATGTTGCTCGGTACACTGGTCACTCCTGAGTATATAAAACTGCCAATGCAAGGTCCAAGGACAATGTTAACGTGATACAGGAAGGGACAGAATAGAGCTCAAAAAGTTCATGCACTCTGCAGTCTGTGCCTTAAGACACAGATTACAAGAAGAGTCTTTTGTCATATGGCTATTGGAATAACATGTAAAAGCAAAGAGTGAAGGCACTTGCAGTATAAAAGAAGGTAGAACTTAAGACATTGGCTGAGAAGAACCAATCAAACACATAAAAAGAGAATGAGGGGAGAAATCTGAAGACAAAAATGATTCAAAATATTTCCTATACCTTAGATAGCCCAAGGTTATGCCTAAATCTGTTAGAAAAACAGAATACCTTTAAGGTACCCCTTAAGGGAGTGTACTCTGTAGATTACTTTCCCAGCAAAGAAGGTAATTAAAGGAAAATAATAGATATTTTGATGATATAAAAGGTAATGCTGACAATGCTGATGCCTTAATTTAAAAGAAGTAGCAAAAGAGCATGACTAGAGGGTCTAAACAGCCCTGGAAAGAACTAGTTTCACAGCATAAATAAAAGCAAGAAGGTAAATCCCCTAAAACCAAAAATAACATTAATACCATATTTGGAAATGAAGGCACCTCAAACTGTTCACATGACCACAAGGATGCCATGACAAAGGGCTATTGCAAAAATAACTCCATTTTCTTCAATATCTCATCTGAGCTGTTGTTGTTTGATGTTGATGATGTTCAACGACTGTTCTGCCTCCTTGAAATAAACTCATGTGAAGACTAGCTAGATAATAGTCCCCTTAAGTATTTTGTCTAGGCACACACTGTGACTCCACAACGAGCCAAATTCTTTTGCAACACCAATAACTGAATTTGCTTTCCCAAAGAGGTGAAGATTACCCATACCCTAGCCAAGGTAAAGACACAGAGAGGGAAAAACCCTAACCATCTGGTGACTCACTCTAGACATCACTAGTTTCCACATTGTCCTGGGTTCAGCTGGCATAGAGTTAATTTTCACAGGAACCTGGGAGGGGGCACAGCCGGGACAACTGACCTGAACTAGCCAAGGAGCTATTCCATACCGTGTGACACCATACCCAGTATATAAATGGGGAGCAGGTTAGGGGGAGTTCTTGGCTCTCAGTGGGGGAAGTGGTGGAGCATCGGGTTCTGGGTGGTGAGCAGTTACACTGTGCATCACTCATTTTGTATATTATTAATACCGTCATTGTTGTTGTAACTTCTCTTCTTGTGTTGTCCCAGTAAACTGTCCTTACCTCAACCCATGAGGTCCCGTTTTTTTTCTTTTCTCCTTTCTGATTCTCCTCCCCATCCCACTGGAGCAGGGTGGGGAGGAGTGAGCGAGCGGCTG
>JAOBAS010000023.1:1541609-1555692 GCA_025311575.1 Elanoides forficatus
CATCCCACTGGAGCAGGGTGGGGAGGAGTGAGCGAGCGGCTGCGTGGTGCTTTGTAACCGGCTGGGCTGAAACCACGACACACATGGGCAACACTTAAGATTTATAGGGAAGGAAGATTTGACAACCTTAAAGATTTTTTTTCTTCTTGTTTTGTATTTTGTGAGGAGACACATCTTAAGATTGCCTTATGCAAGAAGCCCAAGTACTGCATCCCCGAGGACACATACTCTAGTTCTAAAGCAGTCTGAATACGCATGGGGAATTCAGATCACTTTGAAGGTCCCTTCTCTCAGCACCAAGAAGTCTAATTCCTACTGCTGACCAAAACACTGCATAGTGAGCAAACACAAAGTACCATTTCTGTCTCGGAAACTTAAAATCTGTACAAGAAACATAGCATAAAGTCATAGTGGAGAACGGCTTCACTGTTGCTAGTTGAGAAAAAACAGAAATCTACAGAACCATGATGACCCCAGTGCACGTATTCCATGAATGTTTCTGCTGTCAACCGATCAAGTACCTGACCACAGCATCATCCTGCTATCAAGATGCTGCGTTTCTAAGTTAACAGATTTCTGGTGGAGACCAACCTTTATCTCTTTTTTTGTGATTCCAAGTCTCTTCTCCTCTCCTTCTTGTCAACTTATCTCCTGGAACCATGTGTTCTGCTCCTCCCACTGCTGCCCTTGATCCTCAAAACAAGTAAGGCAGACCTTCCACATTCCTGCTGTCACTACTCCTCCATAACCTCATTTGGCTGTCAGGTTTTGCCCATTAAGTCCTTCAAAGACTCTGTGGCAGAAGGCAAAGAAATGCACAGGCTTAATAGAAGAATTTCTTGACCGAGTTTATTTTAGAGAACTTAGGAATTCCAATTCTACAAAACTATGACAAGCCCCGAGACATGCATTCCCTCATACTGAGCTGACTCCCTCTTCAAAGCACCTACAGCTTGACAGAACACTTCCTTGCCTTTACCCAGAAATCATTCCAGTTGAATCCATCACTCATGATACTGACAAACTGGGGGATAAAATGGCAAATGAAATTCACGTTGGTAAATGCAAAGTAACACAGGAAGGACACCCCCTCCCCTCACTAGCTTGGCACAGTGATAGGTTCCAACACTGGATGGGCTACTGCATCTTAGAGATATAAAAGCTATAATGAAAAAAAATTATGCACGTCAATTCTATGCGATGGTGATTTAGTACACAGTAGCAGTCAGAAAGCAGACAGAATTTCAGAAGCTGCTGAAAAAAAAGGGAACAAAAGAAAAGCTCATTACATCATGGTACTAGTTTATGGTTTAGATGTATCTCTAGAGCTGGAAAGGGAACAGGAGAGAATGAGAAGGGTAGTAAGAGGTGTAGAATATTTTCTGTATGCAAGCATTTAAACAGACTAGGAAGATTCAGCTGGGAAAGAATCTCATAAAAGTCTATAAAAATCTAGAAGTGGCATTGACAAACTGAAGAGGCAACAATCATACATCACTTCTCATAACACAAGAATTACAGTATTATCAGGTAGCAGTTCTAAAACAAACAAAAAGAGGTGGTTTTTTTTCCACAGAGCATGCAGTTTAACTGGAATTTTTTAATGACCAAAGCTTACTTATATTTTAAGAACAATTAAACAAATTTTATGGATAAAAACATCCACGAATAGGTATTAAACACAAAACTATGACCTTTCATGCAGAAAGTACCTGTGATGCAGATGGCCAGAAGCTGAGAGGGTATATCTGGGGAAATACGTTTGCCCTATACTTACATGATAGGATATCTAGCCCAGCCAGTATCAGAGACACGGCAGCAAGCTAGACGGATGCCTAACCTGACCCAAAACATCCACTCTTACATCCTTTTTCTGTGTCATCTGTCCAACCCAAAAGAGCCATGCCAAAGCCCAGTCTCCTTGCCCTGTCCCCCATCCTTGCAGAATGCCTATACAAAACCAAACAAAGCATTACTCTACAAGAGCAGATCATGACTTCAAAGTCACCTTTTGATGGCTGCAAAGATCACAGTTTTTGGAAACCTCTTGGTACTAGAAGACATTCTCCAGGCTGTCTGAAAATCTGCTTCTGGGCACATACGAACCACCATAGCCTCAAGTTCTAATGTTCAGATACAGGAACAAAAACTTCACAATTTGACACTTATAACCCACCCTTCACTGTGTCTTACTGAAGAGCTGACTCAGGTTTGGATCCTCTAAAACCACAGAATATAATGAAGTCACAACTCGGGGTCAGAGCATGCAAGAGAATTCCTCAGACAGACTTTTATATTTTGAAAGTGGATTCCTGTTAAAAGACAAAGCCACTGTACTGATGTGCAGTCATTATTGTGTATCGACATCTACTACTGTCTAGATATTAAACTTAAAATTGCCCTGGACCCTGCACAGGGTATACAGACAAAAGCTTCAGCAGACTCTTGTGAAATGGTCAGCCTGCACACTGCTTAGTTTTTGGCCTCTGTAGATTAAGGTCTTCAGAAAAACCAGACACATGCAGTCCTTAAGTTGTTTCTAGGAAAGCAGCTGATCCCTTTTGTTGTCATAATGAGACCGGAATGAGAATATTCCCAGGTGGTGGGTTTGGGTTTTTTTTTAGGAATCTAATATTGTATAGGTATTTATGCCTTACTTGTGTCCTGCTGATCACCTGTGTTTTGAGGGTTTTACTTTCTATTGTATTGTGGTTTATATGGTGAAAAATGATGAAGAGTTTTGTGTCCTCATGAACTTCGGTTTTAACCACAAACTGATGTAGCACACCGCTAAGAAACCAGACCATGCAGAAGGAATTTATTTTTTAAATTTTAAGTGGTACTTTACTACTTCTGTCTTAAAGCAGTGTGTTCTTCAGACGTTATTTCATTCTTCTACTGTGGGAGATCTGCTGCTAACTACTCATATCATTACATTTTCAGAGATCCTTCACTCTTGCGATAGAACAAACTTCAGTATGGCTTAGGTGCTTGGTTATGTATTTTAAACCATTGACACTTCTGCTTAGTCTTGTTGGGAAGTCTGGATCCCTTTCACAGGGGAAGGAAGGCTGGAGAATCTGCCATCCTGATGAATTTCAGTTGCATCCATCATTACTTGGTGCTTCAAAATTCAGGCTCTGTATTTGTTATATCATTATGTTTGGTTTTGTTACATCATTATGTTTGTTTGCAGTAGCAAGCCGTGTAACACATGGCTTGCTTTATTGGGTCTGCTTTGCTACTAATAGCTAGGCAATTTAATTTAGGTGACATCCTTCCTTCCCCGACCCCCAAAATGAAGAAAACCATCCTATTGATGGATTGCATTCAGCATGGATATAGAAACAATGTGAGATAATTCCACCGTAAGACCCAACAGATAACTATCAAAAACTATTTTTACATTTCATATTAACAGCACTTTTTGAAACTGGATAAAAAAAAGTTTGTGATTCTATGATAAGCATAGCCAGTATGGGCTTACGAACTGAAGATACCAAGTTCCTTGAGGACCATGTCCTCGCTTTGTTTTCAAGAAAAGGACATAGGTACCTTACTCTGTTAAAACAAGCTCGGGGTTTTTTTTGTGGTTTCCTAAACTCTTCAAACTCTGTGAGTCTCTGGCTTTTCAGTCATGGAAAATGCTCTTGTGCAAGACAGGACTTCTCTTCCAGGAAAGAGGACTTGCAATGATGACAACTCTGGAAATAAACCGATCGTATCATGTGCTCTGTGCCTCAACTCACAGGAAAACTCATCTTCTTTTGGGGGGCCGCTCCGTGCCAGATATAAATTCTCCAATAAGGCTACATAACTGACTGGTATTTTTTGTTGTTTTGGCAGGTGAATTGGAAAAAATTAGAAAAGATGTTCATGTTTAAATGGGATAAACATTTGTTTGGTTTTGATGCTTGAAACTAAAACACCAGAATATCTACTTCATACCAGACAGAAAGGAAAAGGAAAGGAAAAAGCAAAGGAAGTAGGGATTAGGCTCATGAAACAGGAAAAGGATTTTCCTGGTTTTGATCAGTATTGCATGAAACAAAACCACTTCCACTGTTCTTAGGACCATTTCCTATGCAAGATATGAAGAGGAAGAAGGCACGGTAAGTATTTTTTGAGATAGAAGTCTGGCAAATTTTGGAAGTTTGTAGGCACCTGCTGGACACCCAAGCTTTATTAGCCCAGCCCATGCCACCAGTATACTGCAAAACACAGTCAGTCCTGGCTTTGGTAATTAAAATAAATGACAAGAGTTCCATTACTCTCTACTATGTGCCTGCCTAAGCCCACCTGAAGAGGGTTACATGACTGACAAGGCAGACAGAACAGAAAAGGAAGGGCAAGTTCAGAAACTAAAGGAAGAGAAATCTCAGCTTTGATCATGATGAGTGACAGCACTACAGTTTCATTTATATTATTTATTTTATACAGGACTTTTGTTTGTTGTAATATAACTATTACGCAGAAGGTTGCAAAACCAGTGCTTGCTTTTAAAGCCTGATTATCAAACCAGACAATAATATAAACACATCTGCTTAAGGAAGGTGCTGACTTCCTTGAGAATATTGCTCCTCCTTCATCCTTCCTTAAAGAGCACCTGGCACCAAGACTGGGGCTTACAGCGAGACACAGTACAGGGCACTTCTGAAAAGCATGCCTGTGTTGTTGGAGCTCTTGCTTGATGTTTTAAGGTTGGACTATAATTACCATTGATTTAAGACTATTGGATTAAATTTCACACTTCAGAGAAGAATAAAAAAAAAAATCTCTTAAATGTTTAAAACTGTGAAGCCTTGTGAACGTGTTTATTCCGTTTTTCATTCCATCTCTGCAGTAAGTTTAGAGCGATGTTACTTATGTTCAATAGGTAAAGTAATAAATTTTGTTCTTACCAGTTCTCAATAATTTGGATACATGTTCCTGCTACTACAAATCTTCCACTGCAGTCCAAACTCAGAAGATTTAGAGAGAAGCTATGTGGAGTTAGAAAATAGTTATAAGGGTTACAAACTCTGGATCAAAATTTGCCATAAGCATTAACCTTGTTGCACCCCTCATATTATCACTGAGAGATTAGACCAATTACAAAAGCACAAAATGAATGCACGTAATGCAAACTAATTTTAATGAGAGCTAATGCATGTATGCCTATATGTGTGCATGTGGATACATATTCCTTTATCTTACGTATAATAGATTCTAGAAAAAAAAATGGAAGCAAGCTTTGGACTATGGCCTTAGGGCTTAAATGACTAATGACGGATAGAACTTTCCCTGCTATGAATATGTTACTATGAGAAAGAAGATAGAAACTGTCTAACAAAGACAATTAATGGACTGAACAGCTCTCTGCTGAGAATGACCCAAAAGTGTGGGAAGCTAATGATGAAGAGTAGAAAGGCAAAAGAAGTATGACTACTGCCAATTCCCTCCCTCATAAATTTCACATTGTTACATTTAGATTACTGGCCAGGAGTGCGTCCCGATTCCTGCAGAGGGGACTCAGCAAGGGTTTGCTTTCACAATAGCATCCCTCAGACACATGGAGCTTGACCCTGCTTCCATTCAAATAAATAGGAATTTGCCCATGGACTGAGAAAAGTAGGATACGTGTCTTGAAAATGGTTATTTCATACTAAAGAAAAATTTCAGCCCTGTTCAGTAACTCTTCACCTGTGGTCTTCTACTCTGAAATAAAGATGAATTGTTTCTCTGTTGCAAGATGGGCTTGCAATTTATAAATACAGTTCTAGGTGTGAGGCTCCTAAAAAGTTAATTGTCATCAGAAATACATGATGTGAGCTGGTTTCTTATGTAAAATTTGTTTCTCGTGTAAAATTATGTTTCTTATGTAAAACCTCTAGTTTCAAGGGAGCTGCTTTTGACTGACACTAGTCAAGAGCTAGATGAACAGTGAAGCTCACCTCGAGTGAAAAGAAAGAGAACATGAATGGCAAGAAGTTAAGGGCGACCGAGCCTGACCCTTGCAGCAAAGATGCTGATCGCACAGTGATTCGGACACCGCGCTGCTCTTCTAGCGACAGAACAACTTGAAGACTGTCACAAACCACAGGTTAGAAGCAGAAGAGCACCGAGCCCACCGGACCCTTCCCATTTGCCACCAGTCCTTGAAGGGCTATGGGACAGGACGTGGCTCAGCAGCTACCGCGCTGGCTACTGCCCCTGCACCAGCGACCCCTCTGCAGCCCAGTTACACGGCCACCCAGTTACTGCACGTAGGAATTCACAGATGTGCCCAAGCACAGACGAGAGAGGCTGCAACACAAAGTAATAATTAACGGTCTCCAACTTGTGTGTATAGGATCTCCTTGCATAGTTGGCTTCAGGGATTGTTTATTTTCTGGCTAGAGTCCAGTTTTCTAAATCCCTGCCAATAGTATTTCTAAAGATGAAAATTCAGCAATATCTTAATCAAGGGAAATGCTGCCATGTCACAATACTTTACAACAGGATCGCAATGAATTACTCTTAAAACTCCACACAATCAAAAAAGATAACAAGCATGATTATATTGAACTTGCTTCATAAAAATGGTTTCAGTATTGAGAACAGCCACTCACTGATTTCTCTCATGACTTTTCAGTTCTAGCCCAATCTGTCAGCGAGCAACTCTCCCAAGAAGCCAGATATGCAACCAGTGTTTTATTCAGGTCAGGGCTCCTGCACCGCATATCTATAATGGGAATTTAACTGCTGGTGTAACTGACAATATAATATTTAGAAGAATTAAAGTCTTAATTTTTTTTTTTTTCCCCCCACAAAATAGCAATGAAGACCATCCTGTGAAGATGTTGTTCAGTTTCCATTCACACATGCCCAACATTTCCCCCATTTTGGACAGTGTTAAGTTCTTCATGACTATAAATGTTTGGGCTGACACCGTTTCTGCCTATAGTCTTATGTTGTCTTTTACAGCTTTCAAGTAAATCAGTCAAGCAGCTTTGTATTCAAGTTTTGCATTTTGGGATATTTTGTATCTTTAGAATAGAAAGTTTGGTCTATTATCTTTGCAAAACAAAAAGTTTAGTCTATTATCTTGGCAGCTTTCTGACCCAATGACATGCCATGGCTATATTGAAAAAACAAGACAGGACAAAGAAGCCAAACTTAACTGCGTAAGACAATGCCAGTACTCTGGATTTTAATGCATATTGAACATTCATATTTGCCACTCAAAATGAAGTGTCTGAAGCAGACACAATTTCCTCGGGAAAGTTTACCTCTGTAGAATTTTGCCTATGTTTTTGAACATTAAAATATGAATTACCTGGGAAGTGACATAATGGGAAAGCATGTCAGCCACACAGTTTACAAGACAAAGCTTGGGGCGGGGGCTTTTTTTTTTTTTTCCCCAGAAGTGTAAGAATTGTTGGGCTGGGGAATAGGTGAAGAAGAATTTAATGGATGTTGATGCTGTTAGGACACTACAGGGGAACAAAAAAAATGGAATCTCCCAAATGTTCACCACAAAACCAAACCAGTCCACAATGAGAGATAACCGTGCTTCACTTGGTAATTGGAGAAAATGGTATTCTGACTACAAGCTGAAAACTGTGTGAAAAAACGGCCCTGGAGCTCTCGTGTTTGGGAATGCAACACAAATGGCAAATGTACAATCTATACGACTCAAGTGATTAACTTCCCACTACTTTCTCACATCTTGGCAGCTTTATTTGGACAGAACAGTGGCTTTCTAGTGGCAAAATTAATGGAATACAGGGATTCTGGAAAGCAAGCAAGGAACTGCAGATATCTATGAGCTACGTTCTGGAACACCCTACCTCCAGCAGGCTCTAGGTACTACATTTCAACCCCTCTTAAAGAAAACGCCTGTAACTGAAAAAGTTCCTCTTGAGTGAAACACAGGAATGTCAGTAAGGGTTAAGATGAGGGGTGGAAGGGAAGAGAAAAAAATCAATACCTAAAGGAAAGGGGGGGAAAGAAAAAGTTTTAGTTAGGAACTGGTCTGACTAAAGCATAACAACTCAAAGCAGCAGAATTGCAGTCCAAAGTTTTCCTTGGTAACTTCCAACAGTCTCCACATCAATATGGGAAAGGGCCTTTTGCTTCTTCAGGTAAACTGAAATCCCACTGCCCTTTCTGCTTGACAGGGTGAATCCTTTGTGTAACCCCTATTATGTCACACTTCACTGCTTCTAGAATTCCATTCCTGATATAATCTAAGGGGCCTGAATAGTGTCCATTAGCATAAATAGGATTTTATCAGTAACATGATCAAGCCTCAATTGTTTCCCCAGGCAGAATGAGAGCTGGTAATCCTCCACAGTCCTGCCAGGAATGCCCTGAGATTTGTTGTTTGCAGGCTTGGTCTGCAAGCACGTTACTGTTAAGAGCTTTGAAGCCTAGAACAATGCTTGATGTTTTGTGTAATGTTACAGTCTGATTCTTTATTAGGAAGTTTCTTTCTAGCTACTGAAGTATGTTTAGGAACACATCTCGTTCCTATGGAAATCAGTGAGAATTCTGCCCTTGACTGCAAATACAGCAGGAACAGACTCCCCTTCTGCAACATCACAGGTCCTGGCATAAAGTGACAAAATTGGGTGTGCCTGCTAAGCTTCACTAGCGTGAAAAGGTCAACCTACAAACCAAGAGACTCAAAAGAAGCAGGCAGGCTGCTGCTGGGGCTGCTGCACACGCAGAGGTGAGGTCTCTCCCCGTCTCATCCCCAGAGCACATCACAAATCTGCAACCTTGGCTTCCACCCTGCGCAGCCAGCCAGGCAGACCTGTCCACTACTGTGCTCAGAGCGTATCTCCTGCAAGCACAACGGCCCAGGCACACCAGTCCTACCATAAAAGCAATGCTGTATCATGCCAGCTGAAGATAAAAGGCAGTTCAGAAGCAGCACCTAAGGTCTGAGATGCCACCTGAACTCACTTAAGTACTCAGTGGCTCCTCTCTGTAGGCATTATATATTGACAGAGGGCTCAGAGCTGTAAGTGGGGAACATGCTATCTGGTTTTCCTGCTGTGTATTGATTTCTTGGGGGTGGGATGATCCTTCTTTACATTTTGGCAAGCAGTATATGCTCACTGGGGGTACCAATCAAAGCAGAAATCTATCCTCTGTCCTACGAACTGCTAGCAGATAAACTTGCCTACATTTTTCCAGTTATCAGAAAGAAAAAAAATTTTTTTTTTTCCTCCTGTGCTTTACATCTGAACTGTTCCAAAGGCTGCACTACGCTGTTCTTAGATTTTCAAGGATTCTCCCAAGAGCAGAGGCTTCTGAAGTCTACTGGATATTATCCAGATGCCAAAGCAAAGATATGATATGGCAAAGACAAACCGTTTGGCACGTGTGTTTTGCCTCTATCTCTAGACACTAGTCAGCTTCTTTGAATCAGAATCACACCGTTGGTATTTCCCATCGCCAGCGGATGAACTCTTTACAATCGAGGCAAAGGTACAGAAATAAGGAAGACTTCATACTGCAGAATCTATTGAGGCCAGCAAACAGCTCTGTCTTTGTTTTCACAGCCTTTGAAAATAATCCTTTTGTTTGGTGTTTCCGAAGCAGTAAGGCAGTCTGGTTTGCTCCCTCTCAGATTTGATCTACTCTAACATCTGCGATTTGGCTTCTGCTCTTACCGGACTTGTGGTGCCTATTAACACCACTAACTATTATTACCCAATTCACCAGTATCTGGGTAACTCTTTTGTAATGCCTGTCTTCACCGAGTGCAGTATTTCTTCCTGAATTTTTAAATCCTTATAAAAACCTTCCTGCATTCTATTCCTTCATGCAAGAGGCCACACCGTGTTCAGTGGGACTCTGTGAGGAGGAAGATTTACTTCGCTCTTCAGACTTCCTATAGTCTATACTGCAGTGATGTACAAATTGATCACTGGCAGAGCTATACAACTACTGAACTCCAGTAGTGGTTTGAGCGATAAAAAGATTTGGAAGTAATATGAGCTGATGTCTCTTTTCACCTACCTTGTAAGTAGAAAACACACCCAGGTCCTAAACTTCCAAAGTGACTGGAGAGTTTGTGCGTGTGAAGTTGCAGCCCTGCAACATTAGGCATTTTAGAGACCTGGGAGAGGTTTCCCTCCAGAAAACTTTTTTTAAAAAACAGATTTCTTTGGGTTGTTTCAAACTTGGGCCTTAAAAGCCTGCGTCATTTTGAAATCATTGTACACAGTTCATTAGAAATATGGCAAGTAAATGAAAGGTTGGAAAGGAGCTTTTCTACATCTTTATATTTAAGAAGTCTCATCTTTAAGATGACCAAAACAGAAGAGTTTTACTTTACCTTCCACTGGTATGAGAAAATACATTCTTTGTTTTATCTTAATTTTGCCAGCTAAATTCTGATGAAAGACAAAAGTAAATCTACCACACATAACAGAAAAGAGATAACTTTAAAAAAATCAGTTTTTCATCTGTAAACCTTTCATAGGAAATAACCCTGCCTCAATCTAAAGGCCTAGTTTATCAGAAAGCATCAGTATTGATTAGCATAGTGATTTTGAAAAGTAAGACCAAACAAAAAACCATAGCTGAAACAAGTACATTGTATTTTGAATTATAAACATTTTGTTGTAGTTTATGAAGGACATGATTAAGCTCCCAACTGGAATAATATAGAAACAGCTCTCATACCTTCCTAACATCATTACTCACTCCTGTCAAATGAAGCCATGTGTTTTATAAGCTCAAAAAGTGCACTTGGAAACTCACCTGCCTTTCTCCCTCCTAAAAAACACTGGAAAAGGTAAAAAGAAAAAATAAAATAAAATTTAAAAAAAAAAAAAAATCAAGATTCCACTCTGGATCTTTAGTGCTGGTTTCTGCCCTTGATGAGCCCCTTGCCACTAATATGCATATTTTAAATTCATGACAGCCTTATTTTTACATGCAGAAAAGTAGTACATCCAACCTGACAGCAAACGTAAGTGTTCAGGAAAAGCAAGAATGAGCCATTATTTACTCTCTAGTCCTCAGAGGGTAAGGGCTGTGAACTTTTTCTCTGAAAGCTGTTTTCTTCAAATATATTTAGCAAAAGGAATTTTAAGGAACTAACTAGAAGCAATTCCTCCATTACATCTTTACACTGATCCACAAGAATCTTACCGCCTCTCAGACAGTAATGAGTGATCATGCGAAGACCACGGTGACTGATACAGGAAAAATGTTGGCTATCATTTCTTGTTACTGTACTGCAGTAACATTTTGCTGCTCCGGCAGAGATCTGCCTGGGCACAATATATGCACATAACAATACTCTACACTGAAGATCCTACACTCCAAATAAGCAAGACTGAATGATAAATAGGGGGAGGATGACTAGGGAAAAGATGAAATGGAGGGATAAAGTGACTTGTCCAGAGTAGATCAGTTACAGAGGAAGGAGCTCAACCACCTCCACTAAATACTGGTCCAGTATCTTATTTACCAAACCAGCTGAGGAACTTCCAACACCAAAGAATATTATTTCCACATGCCAGCAAAGTTTAAGCAATATGCAGCTTAAGCAATATGCAGCTTGAATATGAACTCTGTTACAAGCATTTTTGTTTATGGAAACTGGTGCACATTATATCCAAGTTATTTTGGTATAATACTGAGTAAAATACAATATAAACCAATATCATCCAAACCTATAGATTAAGCCTTCACATCTATGTACTTTTTTTCCACTCCCTCAAAGAGAACACCTTTATCAGTGACAGCTCATATACTCAGATGTCTTCTTACAATCTGAAGTGATTATTGTTCTGAAAAATAACTATAAAAGTAATACAGGGTTCTTATGAATTATCTTTCTTGCTGCTCTGTTATCAGTCTTAAAAAATAAAATGAAGAATTTTTTTTTTTTTTCCTCTCATGGCAACTAGGATCTGAGAATTGAACTGGAGTTATCTGTTGTTCTTATTATCACCAGTAGTAAAAGACTGAGCTTGGCAGAGGATGTAAAGCACAGAGTAAAAGCTAGATCACCTTCTCTCTACCTGTATTGACTGTGTAGCACTAAGGAAAAATTTAATAGTTCAGTATGGAAATTTAAGTCAATGACATCCAAAGGAGATGAGACGCTAAGATGTCATTTCTTTTTCTTTCTTTCTCTTCATGGAAATGTCATAAAATTACTTCACTGGTAACTTCATGGGTAACTAAGGGCTGGTAACAGTTAGGCGGTCCTCAGTTCCCAGGAAATATTTTCAGACAGATGTCTCGCTACTAAGCTGCTAAAAAAACAGAATACAAAAGCCAAGGTCACAGGCCTTGATTCTTTAGAATATTTAAGTAAAAGCTTGAAGCGTGATTTGCCTACCGATACCAGAGAACACTAATGCATTTGGAATAAGGCATGTGTTTTAGCACTTTGCAGAACCAAGACAGACTCTTTCTCACAGTATGAGACAGACAGTTATTTTATAATAGTTTATTCACTTAAAAGGAGCATTTCGAGAATGAAGAAAAATGTACACTTCTTAATCAAGTTCCCCCACTATTATAACTTACTACTTCTGTCACCTAAAACAGTCATACCTGAACATCTCTCAGGCAGTATTTTGGTTTAGAACTGCATATTCTAAAACATTTCTTACACACTCCCAATTCTTCTCAACAGAACACTACATATTAAGATGTTTCTTGGAAAACGATGAAAATTGGAACAGTTTCAGATGTTTAACTTGACATATAGTTAAGTTAAAAGTGTGTGCTTGCTCACTCTCAAAAAAGCATTTGAGTCCCTCTCAGGTTGCAATGCTAAGGCAAGTGATCTAGACTGTCATTCAATTTTACAGTCTCTTCTTGCTTTACTATTGTATTATCTCGCTGGATGCATACTCTTTGTCACAGTAGGTATCACTACAAATTTAAGGATGCTAAAGAATCTCCTTTTTACCTGCCTCTGCTGAAGCCAACCCAGGAAAGCAGTGGCTGGTAGTTAGCACAAATGGGATTCGAATCACCGATTTCAGCTGGATGATAGCAGTACACATCATTTGAAGAGCTAACACAGGACTGTGCTATGTTAAATAAAGACTGAAGTTAAAAAGGGGGATTTTCACCTGTATTATTAGGGAAAAGGGATGTATAAGATATGTTTACTCCTCATAACAGAAAACAATATATTCAGTTTTAACAGCACTCCATCTTAGAAGAAGGGTCTTGCTTGATTAGCTCAGAGCACTTCACAGGTACAAGTGGGCAACATTTCCCTTTGTTGAAACAGGGTGGGATATAAAGAACTTAAGAGACCTGTCAAGGTCACACCACAAGAAGGTGACAAAGTTACACAATAAGTCACTACCGATTCCCAGCTCCGCTATAGCAATAAAACTATAGGAACTGCAATACGCCTCTCAAAGGGTTCTGTGCTACTAAATGACACGCAAACAAAAAGATAACAAACATCACGCTCCTCCGCGCTACCCTGTCTAAGGAGTACTTTGAACAAGAGAGAAGTCAAACCATATCTTAGTCTCAGCTCTATAGCTGAAGGAGGTAAGGCAGTAAACAAGTACCAAGAAATCTTGTGTAACTCACACACTTGCTCAGTCCCATCCATGTATCATTAATTAAGGCTGAGGAAATAACCGAGCGTTACAGGAACACGGAATAGGAGCCACAGGGCCACGCAGGTTTTATTTGCTTGTTTTTCTCCTCGGTGACAAAACACGATACTAGTACCAATACGCTTCATGAAAAGAAAAAAAAAAAAAAAGAAGGAAATCGGGCAAACAGATAACCCCTCCGAAGACTCGGAGGGGTCCTGTTGTCATGGAAACAAGTCACCACTAACGAGCCTTCCAAGACACGAGTGATTAATACCCGAGTCCTGTAAATAAATATCGATTCAAACCCCAAACGCGCACATAATAAACCCGCTGCCAGCAGCCTCGATGGCGGGCAAACACACCAGAAGCCACCCCGCAGCTGGCGCCCTCTCCCCCGGCCCCCGAGCCGCCCTCTTTCCATACGGCCCCGGCCCCCTCCCACACCGCCGGGAACGCACAAAGTTTCCCAAACGCGGCGCCGGCCGCCGGAGCCCAACGCGGACCGAGCCGGGCCG
>JAOBAS010000023.1:1566556-1606621 GCA_025311575.1 Elanoides forficatus
GGGAACGACATGACACTCAGATTACATGAGTCACCACTGCCAAGTTTCTTGATGTTACAATGTCAAAAATACTTAGAAAACAGAAGTGCTGAAGCATAGTGAGAAATGCTAGCCCTTAGTTTAAAGTGGCTCCCAGGCAATCTGTCTGGGGTGATCAATTTGCATATATATCACTACTGAGGTATGAAGTCCTGCTTTCTGGCAATATTTCTAACCTATCTCACATGGAATTGGGTATTACAATTAAAATGTGAGAGTATCTTATATTTTGTAAAGGAAAAGAATTACGTCTTAACATGCCAGGTGGACTCGATCTCTGTTCTTGTCACCTACACCATATTTCAGCTCCCCCTCGACATTTCAGAGCAGCCCAGAGATGACGCTCTTTCACATGCAGCTGGCTGTGCCTGATTTTGCCCCTTGCCCAGCTCAAACCAGTAAATAATATTCTGTCTGTGACCAAACCTCCTCTTTCCTCTAGCTCACCCTCTACACTGGATGCAGCCGAAGGGAGATGACATCCCTTTGCAGGCTGGCTGAGAAAGCAGCTGTTAAATCAACTTATCATCACCTAGGGTGTTAGAGTGGCATGAGGGGAATGGGGAAGCTGTAAGGATTTGGCCTGCTGTTTATAAAATAAACAGATTTGCTTGCTTGCTTCTGTTGCAAATGCCACATGGGAGTCACTAAAAACAGGAAGAGTTGCAGAAATCTAATTTGCTTTTCATTGTGTATGCTGTTTGATTACCTTGTACATTTCTTTCTGTTTGCAATAAAAATAGTTACTATCCAGTCATTTTCATTTTAGGTCTCTCTCTAGCACTCACACACCAATATAACATTTGAATTGCAAATACTGTAAGAAATATTTATTAGTCACTTGCTCTGGATTTTATGTATAGATGCATCTATATCTTCCTAATGTTTTCAGTTACTATGAGGCTTTATTCTGTCTGTCTTCTAGCAGGTGGCTTTTAACTAGCTCTGTGTCTCTAAGTGAGGAAGAAGGGAGGAGCAGTAGTGCATGTAATGTACTTTGTCAGAAAACTGTTCAATCACAGTTTTTGAAAGAAACATCCGAGTATTGTGTGAGAACTTCAACGCGCATAGAAAGCTCCCCTTGACTCGCTACCCCCTTGTCTGACACCCATGCAATTTAAATGATTAAATGAATTCACAGAGAAGATGCTATAATGAAACTGCATTCTCCCCTACTTTTCCATCTGGTTCCCCCTCTCCAAGCTTACCTAACTCAAAATGAGGAGCCTGCTTGCTGTGGTCCATTATACTCCAAAAGGAACATGAAAGAGTGTCTGAACCAAAACTATAAAACATGTCAACACCATGCCTACATGTATACAAACACCATGATGGTGCCATCCAAATCCCTGAACCTCAGAATGCAATATATTTTCTCCAGTATGCTAGCTGCTCATGGAAACAGCACAAGAGGAATCAAAAAACCCCCAAAGCTCCCTAACATGCAGCGGAGCAAATTCACACAGGCCTGATAAAAGCAAAATGGGTAAGTCCCCCGTGGGACAAACACTTCTCCCCAGCTTCTTCCAGGGAGAATGTGAAGCATTTTCCCGTCAGTGTGGACACTGTTAACCTTTTCTGAAAAGGAACAAGGCCAATATGGATTTTCACTCCCTTGAGCTGAACTTGCAGAAGTCTGTGTGGCTGTGCAGCTGCAAAAAAAAAAAAAAAAAAAAAGTCCCCTGATAGTAATGAAACACCATGTCACAGAAATAAGACCTAACAGTCCTAGCTTTCTGCTCAGCTTTATGACCAGTATTTCAAAACAACTTATATTTGCTGCTCAGTAGATATTATTTCTTTTGGAAGCCTGTATATACTTATTGGACTTTCGCAGCAGAAACAGTCGTTAAGGTAATACAGCAGCAGGCTAGCGATTTGTGTTTGTCCATAGGGTCTGGCTTATCTTTCATGGAAGTCAGCTGTAGAGGCATAAAGCTGCCATAAACTCAGGACCTTTCTCACTTTCTTAAGATCAGTGATTATGGTGGCATTACCTGTGACATGGCCAGGCAGTGAAAGCATCTGAAGCCACGTAAGTCACAGGCCAATTTCATACAGAAGTCTACCATTAAACTGAGGGTGTCCAAAGATCCCCAACTAGCTAGCTAGCCTTCTCTGCTCTGTGACCCTCCTTCACCCTTTGTTACTATCGTCTTGTCTCTCTGGTTTCAGCAAAGTTACTCATGACACATATCAATGTAAGTAAGATTAGAAGAAAGCCCCTTGATTTCTCTCCTCTGTATTTTGCCTCTACTCCTTTGACAAAGAGGTTCCACCCTTTTTTTCCCCCTTAAATAAGTTGGTAGAATATTGTCAATTTAAGGTACTTTGTGCTGGATGAGCTGTAAACAATCACCTAAGAGGGAAGGGGTCAAGAATACAGATTTTTGGGGTCTTAATGTGTCTAGATCCATGTGTCCAAGTGATGTAACACAACATAGATCCATTGCTCTCAGCCAGTGCCTTGAGAAAGGACTTTCTGATTTCAAATTCAAAGGAGTGTGCTCCTTCCACTGAAATCCATGAGAATACTGGTTTGAACAAATTCAGGATATAGGGCTTGAAGAGTCTGATTTTCAGAAATTCTGGGCTCCAGCTTTTCTCATGGGCCTCAGTTGAAGTGGAGGAAGATAAGAAATGCTGGTCCTAAGATACCAGGTCATCAATGCTTTGCATGGATCGTTTGCAGTGATGGAAAGGGGGTTTCCACCCATTTGCACCTATCACACATTGCCCTACAGAGAGCACAAGCAATGCGTTTATAATCTACAGGCAATACCCATGCTGCTGTCAACCCAGCTCGTGTACTGGCTTTCAAAGTGCACAACATTTTACATTACATCATAGGCCACCCTATATATTAAAAACCATTGTACCACAGTGTAAAACAGCAGAAAACTTAATAAGAAGTTGTTAAATGTTCTTTGAAATTGTTCACGGTGATGCACAGAATAAGAGCTACAGATTAAAGTGAACAGAATATGCTACTGTCATAAAGTCAATGCATGTAGCACATGCCACACTGCAACTTATAATTAACTTTGGCTGTATTTAGGGAATATGGCATGACAGTGCATGGATCATGAAGCCGAACAAAATTCCAAGTGTCTTCAATTACCTGACAAGTGTTATTTTAGCAGTAGGATACCCCATTCCCTTACTGTCTTACTGCATTCATAAACTTAAATCAATATTTTCAGTGTTATTTGCAGTCTAAATGATGATAGATGTTTTAATTTTGAGGTTGCTGTATTAAATTGTGTCATTAATGGGATTTTCCCTCTCTCTGTCTCCCCTAAATGATGTCTCTGTTTTCCCTTCATGATGAGTCTCCTGACTACATTTTCAACAAAACCAGACAGAAAGAAGCTTCTATCGTTTACTATGAAATGTATTTTTAAGGTTAATTTCTTTCCTTTTTATAGTAGGTACACATATAAAGCTGTTTCAGAGCAGCACCAATTGAAACACTATTTGAGTCTAGAAAGATACAATTACTAATGTAGAATCGGCAGGGAGACCCACAGGCTACACAAAATCATTATTTTTGGTAAGTCATACTCATAGTTCAGTGAGTCTGGTGGTTTATCTCTAGGAGGAACTTACACCATGTACTTCATCTACAGGCAAATCTTGTTGCCGATCTCATTCTGTTCGCTCTTGCAGTAGCTTAAATTGGTATCACAATGAAAACTGATGTGAATTCAAGAAACAGCCATGGCTGGTGTTGGGCCTTTCTTCCTCTGAAGAATGTACATATTGTTAATGATAAATTCAAGTTTGTAGCTCACCTTGACTATCTATGACAAAAAGCTGCTAAGGCATCCAACTCCTTCCTTTGTAAGAAAAAACCTGCTTTGCCAAAATGTCAGCTTACTACAGTCTGGAAGAACAAAGGATCCGTGAACTGGCAGGCAAGCATAAGCCTCAGTGCCAGTCAATGAAGAGAGACGAGAGAGATGCGGTTTTTGTTGAGACCACAAGGTGAGCGTGCAGTATTTAAAACGACTTTCCATTTTCATTCTTCCATGTAAGACCGGTTAGAGAGAAGAAAGAAAAAGTTAGGCTAGGTTGGTGATGCTTTGGTCTGAATGAATTGAACTTTCCTTTCACTTACAGAGACAAAATAATATGACTGACTTCATTCACTTTCATTTATGTAAGATGTACACGCACAGTACCTCAGTCTCTGGCAGAAAGTGGATGATTTACGTTCAGAGAGTATCTTCGGTGTATCATCATCAGAGCACAGAGTAGAACATTAAGACATAGCTAACGAAGCCTTTGTGCTTGCCCAGGAAGACAGACACCAAAAAGACATATTGGGAGAATCGTCTTTCTGGCCATGCTGTCTTCTCCTACATAACATTTCTGTAATTTCTGCTGACTAGCATTCAGTAATGTCTTCTGCCCTAATGACCAATATGAGCCCATTAAAATGTATGGGGCTATGTTTGGCAATAGAAGGAGCTTGTTATTTGGTTGAAGTGAACCGAGCCTTTAAATTCTGATTGAACAGCAGTATTACTTGATACGCTAGGCATTGTCAAACATAATTAGTGACTCGGAAAGATAAATACTAAATAATACAGGAATATGAAAATAAACTGCAATATCATGTTATTACCACGTTGTCTTCTATAAGGAACATGGCACTGTTTTAAATGAGAATCCAATTCATCCTCAATATTAAAAAAATATTGAAAAAACACCATTGAACTGTAAATGTGGGCAATAGCACAGCTCCTTATACATTTTGAGACACTCTGTTGTTCATTTGAGAAAGTTGACTCTGTTCTTGACATTTGCTCTTATATTCATGGCAGTAAAGCTCTGGAAATATGTAGAGGCAGTCTCTTAATAGTTTGGCTTATAAAAAAAATCCAAGAACATCCAGCCAGCTAAATAGTCCAACCAACAACATATGCCAACTTCACTGCTAATTGCCTGTTTTAAGCCAGACCAGCTGAGTGTCTGCTACCTTACATTTTTACTGGGCTAAACTCAACTTCTTTTTTTTTTTTTTTTCAGCAACACAGATTGTAAAAGAAAGAATCTGGAATTACTGAATATTTTGGCTGACCAGAACAAAAGTGTTATCTTTCATTCTTTAATCCTTTTTTCTAAATTAAATGTTGGCAACTTTAAAATAATTTTGAAGGTAGAAATTGAAAAATCTTGTTTGAAAACAATTAATTGCAGCTCATTTGTATTTCCAGTATTTTTTCCATTTTTAAACTATCAGCCAAATCAGTGAAGAATTGTGACTGTTGAACAAATGTATTTTTCATAAATAAATCATTAGTAAAATCTATAAGTCTGAGTCACTCCACTCTAGATATTGTATGTCATAATTTTCCAAGACCATTCTTTGGTTAGAAGTATGTCTCACTTTCACCTATTTGTAAAGCACTGAGTGTATATCTAACCTTGAATTATGTAACTGATTGATGAATAATCACTAATGTTTCCATAATTTCTACTACAGTACAGCCTACATCCCAACTGATACCGGACTCCCATTGGGTTAGACTCTGGGCAAACAAAGCTAATCTCCTTGTTTAGAATAATTCATAATACAAGCGCTTAAAAGAGATCAGAGTAGAAGAAGAAAATGCCAAAATCTGCTTTTTAGAAGTTTAGTGCTGAGACAAAGGCAGAGCGAATGACTTCTCTCAAGTTTTGCAAGAAATCTGTAGAAGAGATCAGAAACTGAACCAACATCTCCCGAGTTCATCTGTGGTGCCTTACTACAAGACAATCCTTCCTGGAAAGAAAAGACAAACCACGCTTGTTATTTCATCATTTGCCAAGCTCCAGATGTGGTGAAGCTGCTAGGCCGAGGATCACCTCTGTCTCCATGAGCATGATGCTAACTGCTCAGCTGCTGATGCAGAGGAAGGCGAGAGTCTTCAGTCTCAAGTGAACCGAGTGGTTTTCTCATTGTAATTTGCTATATGTACTGGTATATTATCTTTGCGTCTAAGCCACGGATCCAGATCGGGCTGTGGTAGGCACTGTACAAGCACAGACCAAATAAAATAGCACTTTTCTCAAAGAGCTCAGAGTTTAGGCACTGCTGGTACCTCCAGTACCTGAAGTGCTTATGATTGCAAATGAAATCAGGAGTGTATAGCCATGACGTATGTAAGGCTTCATTATTTTTATAAATAATGACAGGCTCAGAGGCATATGAGGATGTGAGTTTTAATATGCTGATGAAAGGTTCTATGTTTATATTCTCATAAAAAGAAATCTCTTTGGAAGACATTTATGATAACAAGCTCTTCTTTTTTCCTATTCAGAATGTTATGTTCTTTGGAAGATTTCAAGTATTGATTTGCAATAAAATTTCAGGAAGAAAGACACAAAGGGAGAAAAAATTATCTTTAAAAAGAGAAATTACATGGAAATATGAGAGGAAGGAAAGCTATTTTTCTTCTAACCAGCATGCAAAAGAAATGGATATAGTTGTCTTTAAGAATATTTATTTGCTAAAAGTAACCCAGCTATTTATGAGAAAAAGGAAAAATAAGAGAAGATCATCAGGAAAAAATGAAGGAAAGGAGATTTAGCTAAACTCTTACCTTTCATTTTAATTAACAAGAAAATAATCTGGTAAGATAATGGTCTTTGTTTTCTGAATCCAAGGACACCTCCCCCCCCCCCCCAGTCTGAAATTGTTGCTGGCAGCACAGATTGTATATAAATAAATTTAAATTAGAACATGTTTAGCTCTTTCTTAATCAAACTAACTTTTACTTGGTTTATTATTGTTAGTTAATGATGATGAGCTGAGCCATATCACATATAGAATCGCAGACAGAGAGGTGTTGAAAAGCTGTTTCAAGAAAGCAGATACTGTTCTGTTAGGTAGCATCTCACACTTTATGCAACAACTGCATCTCACTAGCAAAACAAGATCTGCAGCAAGAGACATTTCAGTACAGCAAGAGCCTTTTTCCAGGAAGAAGCAGGAGACTGGTCTGTTTAGTTAATATTTGACACCACAGATCAACTTGGTTTCCACTTTTTTTAAATGCTTTGTGGAAAGTTTATTACTCATTGAATATTAAAAGGGCAGTAGCATCTTATGCAAATGGACAGGAAAACCCCTTCACTTGCCATTACTCTACCAAAGACTGATTACTTTCCCATGGGAAGTTTCTCTATGTGATGGCAACAGAGAACTTAGGTTTCTAAGGAAGAGAAGAAAGTGGGCAAGATAGGAGCTTCAGAATAGCCAGGGTCTGCAAGAGCTTTCAATGTCCTGTTCAGGTTCCATCAAAACCCCTGATTTTGATCATTCTAAAACATAAAAGTTACTTAACAATAAAATTGCCATTTTCATCTCACTGACCGAAATGCACATTTGTCTGCCATTATAGCAAAAGCGTTTTAAGGAAAATGCTTGAAGAGCCAGCAGCTCATTAGAGCTCAATTCACCAAGCTGCTGAGAAACAGTGGAAAAGCTGGAAAATGACAGAACTGCTGTCTTCAGCATGAGACAGAACACCATGGTTCCAGTCACTTCTGATTATTGTTCAGGATACCATCATCCTGGCCGTACTCACAGTTGGCCACACACTTCTTGCTCCCTAAGCTCCCTTTGTGATTTAATGAATAAAAAGACTGTTCGCTCTTTCTGTCCCAGCTTTATGCTCAGTACGTGACTGAGAACTGACTGCTGGGAAGGAAGGTCTGCAAACAGCTCTGGGGCAATCAGAACTGCTCCTGTTTTTGTGGCTTTCTAGGAGAGGATTTTTCTGTTGACATGTTGGAGCTGTAACACACAACACAATGTAGACATCTCAGCTGACTCCAAATGAACCATTAAAGTGCCCAAGTGAAGTACCAGGCTAAGGAAACTACATTGCTTGTAGCACAGAGACAGGTATCTAGTTCAGGTATCTCTTTATATTATTGCATGGATATGCATCAACTTAGGCAAAGAACAGTCAAGGTCGAGATCTATTGATCTTGTGTTGGGGCCTGCTGTTAAACTAAGGCTGTGCCCCATTTCATGACAGGTTACTTCTGGGATGAAAAGTCACTACTACACATTTTAAAAGTTTATTTTGGAGAGACTGGAGTGGACCCTAACATGGTTTTCCCAGATAATTGTCATAGCGTGACCACTAGTATTTATATGAAGACCTGTGCCCGTTGGTAATTTGTGACAATCTCAAGAGAAATGGCCAATAGCAACGAAGAAACAGAGATGAGCCTCAGTGTGTAAATCTGAGGATACTTGAACAGGAGTCTTTTCATCTGCAAAATGAGAATACTTGCACATTCCAGACAAATGAAACACGAAAGCATCACTGAGAAAAATCCCTTTTGGATAAACCACTATGAAAACACTGCACTAAGTATATATGTATCATCCCTTCACAAAGTGAAAACTGAATTGGTAAAATCTTCAGAAACAGCATTTAACTCTCATACTCTTTGTGTGGATATTGCCAAAACTGAGAACTCAAAACCGCTCTTGTTCATCTAATGAAATTCTTGAGAAGAAAAAGCAGAATTCATAATAATGGTTTCTAGAGTTCTGCTGCTTGTGGTAGAAGCAATATTGTAAATTCTTGCATGCTTCCAAAAGGAAAGTTACAGTAACTGTATTGTTACTACTCTGTGTCTATTACAAGTAGGAATTGTTAAGTGCTCATTTTTAAGAATCACATTCCATTAGATTGCTTACAAGAAACCTCATTTATGCATCTGCTTTTTCTTTCCTAGGAAAATGCAAAATTAAGTTATCATGACAGCATTTTATTGTGTACAAAATTAGCTCGATTACTAAATCAGAAAAGAATTGCAATAGAAACAGATATAACAATAGTATGGCAAATAAAATCCTTATGGGTCCTTCTTCCTGTACTTAGAAAATGAAGAATGATTAGCCACATATTATAGCAGGACCTATGCCATTGGCTGTATAGTGCAAAAATGTTGATTTTAAGTGGTATTATATACGCTCTATTCTGCCTATTAAACTTGTTCTGTTTATCCTGATTATGTTCTTTGTATATGAAAACTATCTGGAAATGGAGGATCCCAAGCATCTGTCCTTTATTGTTGTTTATTGTAGATTTTGATTTTATATTCATGTCACAACAGCTGTGACATGGTTTCTGTGGATTAGAAGTCTGAAAAAGCTGATGACTTTTCACAACACATGCACATAATAAATCTCTAAAAGGATATAAGGTACAAGTATAGTAAGTTCTGTTCCTACCTAACTTGAGGCCTTGACAAGTTAGACATTTAGGTGATGAGCTTAAATTAGAAACAAGGTCATGTTAGGCTTCCTACATAGTTAATCCATGCTTCCCGAGGGAGATGCAGCCCACCTATGATATGAATCACCTAGCATTCTTCATTGACGGCAAAGGGACCCTACAGTGACCTTGATCCAAATATAGATCCTTTCTAGGTACTTGAAGTTAGTTTAAAGGAATCCTGGACTCTCTAGATAGTTAGGTAAGTTTAGATTAGAGAGGGAAAAAAGGCAAGATGAAATGGGAGCACACACTGTGTTTAAAGAACCCAAGCACATTTGGTATTTGAAGTTTTGATAAGAAGAAAAACCCAACACCTTACAGAAGAACTTCTGTCCCTCATTCTTTATGATCCATTTTGGCCTCTGACCTTCCATTCCAGAAAAGAACCCAAGCCAAAAATAAACACCCCTCCCTCCCACTCTGGTTAAGATGGTCACTTGCTCAGGAACATAAGACCACCTGTCCTGGGTTGTCTCTGGCCAGCACCCACTCTCCAACGATATCCAGAAATACTTGTCTATGGGGGAGCACAAGTATTGGAACAAACACGGAGTGACATTTTTCTGCAATATTCTTCCAGCTTCTAACAGTCTGTGGCTCAGTGGCATCCTTTGTAGTTAACAACCTTCAATTGTATTTCTCTTATATTAACCTGTCAGACATCCTCTTTAAACAGTGTAAACTGTTGTCAGCCACAATTTCCTGGGGCAAGGAATTCCACTGCTGAAACGCATGTTGTTTTAAGACTTCCCTTTGTTTCTTCTGATTCCGTGGTGTTTTCTCTACCATATCCTTTTGCGCTCAGCACCAGGAATCCTTGACTGTCCTTTCCTCCTTCAAAACCTCTGAAGGGTGAGTAGGTAACTATCTGATGCAAGCTCACAAGCGACTGAAAGACTTGTGGAACGTTGCCTCCTTTTTCTTTCTTTGCAGGCTCAGAAGGACAAAATTGCCCAGCTAGAAGAAGTGGTTGAAGCACATAAGACCTCATAAAGACCAATGCCATGGAAGAACGGCATCAAAGGGAGAATGCTGACGATGGATCAAGTGCAAGAGCTGTGTAGCCAGCTGAAGAGAAACACTCAGAGATATGTTAAATCCAAAATATTGGAGAACTTCAAAAGAGGTCATTCTGCAATTGTAAGAGTTCCGGAAAGGACAGAGAAAAGTAGCCTCTGGAACTATGCCCCTCCCCACTCCTTGAAGAAGTTTTTACCCTGTTGGATAAAAATAAAATTGATTTTGATAGGTTACTGTCTTCTAAACCAACATTGAATGCTAAACCTCAGGAATTGATTGGAACATTTTTCAAATTCCCCTTAAAAAAAAAAGAATGCTGTTAGCCTGTGATAAAAAAAGAAACTATGTTAGGGAACACAGTGTATTAAGACAGTATGAAGACAATTATTTTTAAAGATTTAGGCAAAAGACAAGCAAGAACAGAGATCAGACTTTTCAAGGAAATATGCTAAGAAGGGGAGACCATGTTTCTCCATGAACTTTCAGCCCAGTTTTAATTTAAAGTTGGTTACAAAGTGCATCCTTTGCAGAAACCAGAAAAAAGTTTTAATATTTGTATTATTTTGTTTGTTTCTTTGCTTCACACCAAGTTCCTTCTAGTTGTTATTGCTGTCTACCCTACTTGTATATAAAAACTTAACCAGTGGCTGTGACTAACACATCTAGTAACCTTTTCTGCTCCAAGTGCATGCTCTATTATCTCCTGGAATAGGTATAGCAAGTTTACTACATGGCTGAATGTGAAAGAGTCCAGGGAAGAGACTAAAAGCAGTATCGAATTCCGCAGGGTTCTTAGGGGAATGAAATATTGGTACGAAGGATGCATTTGAATTGTGTTATCAGTTACACAAGGTGTCTTTGGTTCCTTTAGCTGTAGCAGGGAGTTAATGACATGTTGGCAAGCACACCTAACTGGACAGATCAATACAGATAATTTGTTTGCAGATAGTACAGCGTTATCTCAGCAATGAAGTACACCAAAGAGATGGTTTCCCCGCAGGAAAGCATTAACTTTGCTTTTGAAAAGGAGTGCCAGCAGAAACCCCCTCTGTGCCATCCTGTCTGGTTTCTAGGAGTCCACAGAGGCTTGCGACTCCACGTGTTGGAAGCATAGAAGAAAGGTGCTCTTGCAAAATGGCACCACGTGATGTGTGAATAACCTGAATGATGCACTGATGGGGAGGCTGAAAGGAAATATAGTACAGGTTGCTGAGCTATGGAGTACTGTGATTTCTACCCAGCTAAAGCTTTTATTTGTCCTTTGTTCATTACCTTCCTTTTTTTTTTAGCACCAAATGCTCCCCTTTTGCTCCTACCCATCTCCTTTCTTCCACAGGCCCAGTCCCTTCCCTTGTTTTCCTGCCCCCTCTCACCCGGGGTCTGAGATTCCCTGTCCTTATTTTCTAGTCAGAGCTCCTCAAAAATGCTCAGACCTTGAGTATAACAACACGGCACACGAAATGTGCTAACAACAGGAGCCTTAACACAAAAGTTTATGATTTGTGGCAATGGGCTTATTTTTTTTCAGTTATTTCTATCTGCCTTTTATATGGGAAAGGAAATAATCTTTGCAGGTAAAGTCTTTTCCTGAGGATATACAGCTCCCACAGCATCAAATGTCTCAGTTCAAGCCTAAGTATCTATTACAAGTACTCATGTATGTGCTGCACTTGGCAAACATATTAAGAGGCAGCAATGATAGGCAGGAATATTTTGACATCAGTTAAAAACCACCAAATTTTCTAAGTTTCCATTTTCCATGTCCCTACAAAGTACTTGTTATCCTGCCATGAGAGAAATACCGAATGATCGAAGAAGGTGCTAAGCGTTGGAAAAGCTCCTGCCCAGGATGTCACATCTTCTCACCATATTCCACCCCTGCCTCCATCTCAAATATGTGTGTGTTAGCTTGTTTGAGATGCTAAGTGCTGCTTTTTCACTGCAATTTGGTATTTAGGAGATGATTGAATAGATATTACCAAAAGTTAAGGAACTGCAAGGTCAGGCTGTGGGGAGCTGAGGGCAACCGCAAGACAGGCTGGGACAGTGTCCTCACCTCCAAGGGGTCAGAGCCATGGTCCTAGTGCAAGGGGAGCTGAGAGGGTCTGCTGATGTTAACCGGGGTCAGCCAAGAGTCCCATCGTTTCCAGAGACGCCCACAATGATGGGGCAGCTGCGTGGCACCAAGCCAGGAAGTCAAGTCATGAAGACAAAGTCAGGATCAGCAAAGTGCACGGCCAGGCAGGGCATTCCTGCAGCATAGGTCAGACAAGGACCAAGGCTGAGGCTTGAGCTAAATTTGGCTCCCAAGCTAGAGGGGGAAGCCCCCAGCAAGGATTCTTGCAGCTCTTTGTCCCAAGCTAGCTGCTTTCCCAGCAGCCTGACCCAACATCACCTGCCTGTGTCACGTCAGCTAAAACCCCATGGTGGGAGAAGAGGTTGCAGAACTTGGTGGTGCCCTCAGGGCCCTGACATCAAGGTGAAAATGGATCTAATGGGTCATTGCTGATGTATACTATGTATAAGCCTTTCCAGCTTTTTTGTTTTGTTTTGTTTTAAATTTTTTATAGATATACATATTAAATTACACACATGGCTGCTGTGGTTGCTTTGGTACTTTGATTCCCTTTATGGGCACATCTGGCCCCAAACTTGTAAACTAGGCAAAACTACAATGGTGTTGGAATGACATCTCAAAGATGTACAGATGAGGAATACCTGGAAGTTCATATACCCAATAGATGGAGATTATTTGTACTTTTGCCATTATCTGGGTTCTGTGCAGATTTTCTTTTTTGCAAGGGCTTGTTAATTTTCTAGCTACCTCCCATACTGCTGCAACTGTTTTCTCTGATAGAGCATCTGTAATGCTCTGAATGGAAACACATCCAAGGAATAGACACTCTGGGGGTTATACACTTCTGTCAGACACGTATTTCAAAAATTTTACAGAGGAAAATAAACTTGCTAGTGAAAACTAAAGCAGCAAACCCCCTTCAACCTATAACACATAGACTATCAGATATATCCTAATGAGAAGTTAAATCAGCATTACAGAGAAATTTTAAGAGACCTTGAGGAAAAAAAAATACAAATTACCATGTTGTAACTGACATTGCAGGCTCTGTTTCCAGATACATAGGAAGCTCTGGCTAATAGCAATATGAATTCCACAAAGTACAGTCATGTCAGGCTGATTTTCTGCTTTATGGACAGGCATTATTTCTGGGAATTAGTTGAAAAAGCAGGCATTTCTTAGCTGATTAAGGTTTAAAGGCCTGATTAAACAGCTGTTTTGGGAAGAACAGTAGCCCTCTGTCTTACCAATCTTACCAATAAGAATTGGTACATTATTAACATCGTCCAAAGATTTCTGATGAAACAAAAGAATCTTTTCAATTCTCAGAACATGAGAACCTGCTAGGTATCAGCACACCGGTGCGGTGAGGCTACTTATTAAAAAATTTCTAGGAGCTATGGTAGTGCAGCACAGAAGCTTTCATCATCGTATGAGAGGGCAGTATGTTAAGAATTTGAAAGCAGGGAAAGCCTGGAGGACATTGTCACAGAGATCCACACATCATTCCTTAAACTTTTTTTCTTAAAAAGTACTTGGACAGATCAAGAGTTATTTCTGGAGAGTGACATTGAGGAAAGCCCTAATATTGTGCTCCTTGACTAAAGCAGGGATGCCACGCTCCATTGTAATTTCAAATGGGTATCTATCTCTTTTCAGCAGCGCTGCCAGACGACTGGTTAGAAACTGATACAGACAGAATGAGTTCTAGCAATGAGCCTGAAAATGCTTTTGAGCTCCATTTTGCATCCAAATCAAGTTGGATTTGTTCAAACTTTGACAGCCATTGACAACTTATTTTGTACCACTGCATGCAATCCAGAGATTATAATGCGATATTTCAGGCGTATATGGAGAAAAGGAGGTTTATCTTCTACCATCTACAAACTTTTGGGTTTCAGCCTGTGTTTAATTCTCCAGCATTCAGACCTTGTATTCTCACCAGCTTCTCACATCATGAGCTAAAGAGTCTCTTGACACTTTCATTATCTTCAGAGGCATTAAGCCATCGTCACATTATTCCCTTCGATTTGCTTCTGAAGCAAAAACTTTGAGAGTTCATCTAGACAGCAGACATTACAGAGTCATCCAATGGGGTATAAATTAATAGTATATACTGATTAATACCCCATGGTATATATACCCAACTCTCCAAACCAGAAATTCAGTCCTATTATCACTTCATTCCCAAAATGAGTCAATATTTGAGTCTGAAATTAATTGGGAAAAATGCGAATTGTTGGAAATCTCCCAGCAGCCATGTAATGGAGAATCTCTCTCAAAGGAACCTCCACAGGGAAATGAATGCAATTAAGGACCAAGGTAATAAACTGCCAAGAAATTTTAACTAGCTAGAGAAGCCTTATTTAAACCCCAAGTTCCCCCAGTGAGGTTAAGAGGGAATGTCATCTGTTCCTGAGCTGCTGCAGAAAGATTTTTAAGTACAAAAATGAATTTTCTACATAAATATTTCTGTATTTTTTGTTGCCTCTCTGCATATACCCTCCTAACTTACTAAAAGGAAATTAATAGCATTTGTAGAGGTGTCCTGTGTGATTCTGGTTAACACCCTCTCTATCGTTTGAAGAAATCCAAATTATTATAGGCAAAGTGGCAAATGTGCTCTCCCTTTGCCAATGCTAAATAGTGTTCTGAATTGCTGCCTTTACTACTGTAGCAATAATTAAAATTAAGAGACTAGATCAGATACTCCTGGACTGTTGCAGGTCCCCGAATGCCCTACAACACTTTGCTAATGAACAGCTGCACCAGCCTGAAGCTCTCTATGAGAGCACGTCACCCCTTGAAAGGGTCCCAGTGGCAGAGCGTATGTTGTAATAAGAGACTTTCTTATGGCTTGCATACAGCTTCATACAAAAATATAAATATCAACTTTATCAGACGCACTATGGAGTTTGAGCTGACAAAGGCCTTTTACTCTAACGCCTGGGACTGTCCAGCAGTCAGGCAGCTGAAGGAACAGAGAGAGACCCAGGAATTAAAGTGGCCTTCAGTAGACAAACCTCTGCCGAAAAATCACATTCATTATGTTTATTTGCTGAAATGTATTATATCAGGCCACAATGACTTTGGATTTTAACGGCTGCAGAGATCACGCCTGCATCGAGTGTATGAATTTACAGAAAACAGAAATAAGCTTGAGCCCAGAATAGAAAAAAGGGTGTTTGGCTGTTCTGAAGGAACAGCACAGAAAAAGCAGCTTTCCACCCTAGAGAGCAATGAGACAAACTCAAGAACACTTGGAGCATGCAGCTAGATGCGATTGTTTAAGAACCACTGAGACTGCTGAAGGAATTTCAGCCCTCAATTTCCCCCCCGCCCTCGATTCACTCCTTTTCCTATTATGCACATCTCCTCTTATTTTATAACTGTAACACTCACTCTAACGTGTTATGTCTATGCTGCATTGTCTGGCCTTGTACTGTCTGCAGCTTTGACAAGCTTTAAAACTGCTTAATTGCATAGTTCCATCTGAGATCCCGGGAAAGATGCAGCATTTGGGAACATGCAAAAAGAAATTGTATTTTTCATTTGTTTTTCTGATTTTGTAGAAAAAAATAATTTAAAAGGCTTCCCCAAACAGGCTAGAATACAAGTTCTCCAAAGAGAATGTGATAAACCTTGTTTGTAATTTTAAAAAATTAGCGTATGCTTTCACACTGCTGTCACCAGGAGATACTTTGCTTCTGCTGAATGCGATGGTGAACAGCGAGTAGCAGCACAAACAAGCAGCACGGCAAAGGCTCCTGCTGGAACAGAGGCAAGAACAGCTCTGATTTTGCAGGAGAACCTATACAAGGAGGGAACTATATTTGACAGTAACAAGAGAAAGAATACTTTAAAAAGGAAAAGAAAAAGGCAAGGCGAAGATATACGTGCCTGGAAGCAGTGGGATAAGTGCCAGGTAGAGACTGAAGACAATAGCACTGGAGTAAGTAAGAACTGAGAAGAGAAGCTGCTAGCTTGCAAACAGGGTCATGGGAGACAGAAGTTTTTGGGAAGACAATGCTCTGGAAACTGAGCAACTGAATGAAGGGAAGATTGAGAGTGTGACGGCCAGCACAGCGCAGAATGTAACACAAAAAGTCCTCGTGTAAAAATAGATGGGTTAGGGAAACAGAAATAGAATTGATGGTTTGGATGAAAGATTAAGTCAGGCCAAAGTGCACAGTTAAGGAATTCATCGAGGATTTTGCCAACCCAACGGATTATAAATCTGAGATTGAAAAAATACTTCTATGTATTTAAAAGTCACATATGCGGCAAGACAAAGTTTATTGTCAAATTAACCATGGAGGAGGAGTTCCTAAGTCTTCTGCTCAGTAAAGCCTCTCAACCATCTGAATTCCTTGTGGGTCACCATCTGAATTGAAAACGTACTTTTATCTGAAAATGAAATTATTTCCTAGACTACTTACCATGGACTCTTGGACCAGTAGTTTGAGAATTAAACCATTTTTAGAGACTTCAGAGGGCACAGGACTGAAGGAAGAGGTGGCAGCAGGAGCTGGGCAGTAAGTTTGGGATAAGGAGAGGTGACTGTGTCCTGTCAGGGGGAAGGAGTAAGATCTGGGACTAGAATCATGGGGAAGAGGAGATGAAGGCAGGATAGTGGGCTATTTTGATCTGAGAGACTGAGCTGGTAGGCCTAAAATGCATACAAAGGACAAGGAACAAGGGAGGGGGAAAGTTGGGCCTAGATCAGAGACACGTAGGAACACCTCAAAATAAGGAGGGTTTGTCTCCAGAAACTATAGTGATCTGAATCTCAATACTTTGATTATTCTTTTGGTCACATTCCTTCAGTATTTTCATTTGGCTATTTTACTGAAGTTAACTGTACCAAAGTACGTTTTAAGAAAGTACCCACAGCAAATCCAAGATAGTTTTCCAAATTTTCCCCCTTAAAAATTTCAAAGCATTTGGATGCTTGTGTTAGTGTTATACCGAGAATGGTATGCTCACACTATGCTGGGAACGACAGCCCCGAGAGAGCACTGGCTGGCATGCAGATTTGCATGTGGTATCTCTCTAGCATGAGTTGAGGGTCTGGCTTGTGTTCTGCATCTCTTTTCTCCTTCCCAGATCTGTGTTTTGCTGAAGTTCCCTTTAGAGTGCTTACAGAAAACTACAAGTTGGGTCAACAAAAAAGAGACTACCACATACGAATAATACATTATATGCTACAGAAAAGATTCGTTAGGATCTTGCACTGTGAAAGAAGTAATCTAGTACTGCCCTGCAGTACAGTTACGAAATAGTGAATATGTACAAAATTAGCTGCTATTAGATGTATAAATTACTCCAGATCAAATGGGTTTGAAAGGCCACACCACTACTAATTTTTCTTTAGCTTAGCGTCCCCATGCTTCTACTGAATTTCTGACTGGTGTGCAGGACGTGTGACACCAATGAGCACAACACTAGCAGCAGCGTTACTGCAGCTACCAGCCCGGTAAAGTCTGCAGGGAGCGGTAATAGCTTTTATTAGAATAACTGGCATCTTTGGGAAAAAAAAAGTGTAAACAAAATCATAGGTACTCACTGGGGTTTTTTATATATGTCTCTCATGGATGCAAATTTGTGATTTTCAGATAAGACATTAGGAATTGGGGACACGCAAGTCTGAACTTTTCCTTTCTTGCTGCCTTTTGAAGGTATTCACCAAAATGAATCACATATGTAACAAATCCTTATGAATTCTGGGTAGGAAAACAAAACTCAGTTCACTGAAGGATAAACATATGCACCATGATGAATTAATCTCTACACAATTTCCAGAAGTACAAATGGTTGGAGCTACAATCCTAGAACTAATGTTGTTTAATCAGGACCAATCTGAAGACAGCTGTCACCTGAAGCCATAAATTCATGGAGACATCAATTTCCTGCATATGATGGAAACCCTACCAGAACATCCTGGCTAGACAATACGCGGCCATTTGTCCTGATTGAATTTAAAACTTTCCTTGTTTGTGTGTTCATAAATCAAACTGAAAATCTAGATTATTATGTTAAGAACATAACTGCTGATATGAGGAGCCTATGCTACTTCTGGCAGGACAAAAACGTAGGGTGAAATCCTGTTTGGATTAAATTAATCAGATTACTAAAAAAAGCCCCCTAATCTCAACGCATTTGGGAAGACAAATGCATGGGTTAAATCCCAGTGAGGGAGAAACATGGCTTCAAACAAGAAAATTTATTAGCCAAATCCATAACAAGACCAAGAATTCAAGTTGATGTTCAACAGTGCAGCTGCAGAGCTATGCTGGCTATTCAATATGTATGCCAGAAGAGTTCTAGTTCCAAATAAATCAATATGATATAGGCTTTGCCTGCAAAAGAGAGTGGCAGTGGTTTCACTAGGATTGTTTCTTTAAATCAATTTCATTAAACATGAAGCAAATCCACATGTGGACACAGTTAAATTGATTTACAACTGGCTTATGTTGATTTAGTTTAATTCAAAGGGTGGAATTTTATATGGCAGCTATACATTGATTTAAGTGCATCTACACAAGACTGCAATGGTTCAATTTAAATAGATTTAAAAGAAGACTTCAGTTAAGCCACTCTTGCAACACTTTAAATAGCAGGTTAGGTCTTACTAAGTAAACACACATAGAGGTGGATGACAGCCACTTTTCAAAGGACAGGAGATTCAAATCAATCTGAGTTAAATTTTATGGAACAGACCTGAGGTTGCCTAATTGTACAAAACTACCAAGGATTAGCTAAGACACTGACTTGAAAATTTTCTTTTTTGACCTATGATCATTGTATTATAAAACTGACCCTACTTTTAAAGGCATTTAATATCTTCCATCAATCCTTTTTTTGTCTTTATTTACTTATTTTTTAAATATGTGTTCAACATCCTCCCATTGCCACAATAACTTTTGTTCGTACTTATGGAAAACTCAGATTCAGTATTCCAGCAGCACTGATCATCTTAGCCTGCCTGTGAAGGACACTTAAACCCCACCAGTTTTGATCATCAGAATGCTTTCCTACAGTGCACAGAATCAAAAAAATGAGAGAGTTTGATACAATACGGGATACCTTTTCTCATCAGTACGTTCAAGTCATGCTCCAGAGTCACTGTTTTTGTTGCATTCCCAGTGGAGGATCTAGGCCATGCAGCAGGGAACAGATCACTGATTCTCATCTGCTTGTAATTCTGCAGTCAAGTTGTGAATCCTCATTTTATTGCATACCTGAACATAAGAGGAAGAAAATACCAAAGAGAAAAGGTGAGTTTTACAATATCCTTTTTGGTAAGCTGGGGTTCTGCTACTTTTTTTACTCAAAGTTTTTTTGCAGTATCTTTGACAGATACAAAAAGAAAAAAGTGAACAGTACTTCCTTGGGATAAATATTCACTGGTCTGTGTACATTAGAATGAACTACAGTGACTGTTCATTGCAATGGTCTCATCAGCACCAGCCGGTAAGTACCAACTGTCTTTGAAAATTAGGCCATTTATTTCAGGGCCTAAATAGGCACTTGGGAACCTAACTTCAAGTATGCATTTCTCAGTGCCATGCCTGCTAGCCTCGAAGATGCACGATCCCAGAGCAGAGACCCAAACTAAATCTCAGTAGTTTACCCTTCCGAAGTCAGTGGAATTTTTAACATTTGCGGTGGTTCCAGTGGGACCAGGATTTCACGCTGTATCTTCTCTTTGCTCAGTTTAATGTTCAGCATGCCGTCAGTGGTTAATCAGTACAAATGGGATTCATTTATTTGGTGAAAGCAGGACTGTGGTGATAGTGATTACCCCATTTATTAGCTCTAATGATAGAAATTTTTTGTCATCTCCCTGCCACAACCGATGAAGGGAATACCACCAATTTGCAATCATTTTATGGGTGAAAATACTCTTCATTTTGTGGTGTTCTTCATGGACCAATTTGTGATATTAGACATGAGGGACGGGGGGCTTTAGCTGGGGAATCAGCAATGTTAATGTTCTTGGGAAATACTCGATTGGCTTCCTTTTTTCGCTGGAATTTTTATGTGTCGTATCATCTCCTTTTTCTTTTCTTTTTTCTTTTTTTTTTTTTAAATACAATGTAATGTATGTCAGAAGGCAGAATAATTTTATTAGCCTCAGAGTTAAGTCATCTTTCATAGTCATGACTAAATGATACGTGGAAAGGGACTGATCTCTAAGGCAAAGAAATTTCCATTTATAAAAGTGGAATTTTAATAAGATGTTCTCGTGAGCCCCCTTCCAGCACGTTTCTGGAAAAGGCTCCTTATGTCATTACCAGTCCCCCAGGCTAACCACTTCTGCACTAAACAGTCTGGAGCAGAACAGTTTTCAGCTGCCAGCCAAGGCACAGTGCTATTGCTGCTCCTTCACGGATCTCGGATGACCCCAGGACTACTCCAGAATCCACATCCAAACAAAAAAAGAACAACACATTTACTGTCTGCTCAGAAGAAAAGAAGTCTGTAATTACTATGTGAACAGTAACAGGATGCATGGATTCTGTCTATAAAGATAAGAAGTTGAATAAAGGCTAGCTGAGAAGCGTTATACTGAACTTTAAAAAACACTCAGAGAAAAAGAGAGGAAGAACAGTGATACTAACAAGAGCAGAGTATGTTGGATTTCTGTCAATATTCTATGGTGTCTAGTGGTGTAAACATGAAAAAACCAATAATAATAATTAAACAAATAAAACATAAATCCTGATTCCACTGAAGTCAGTGGCAAAACTCCCATTAACCTGAACAAGACCAGAATTACTTCCACAACAGCCTTGTGTACTTGTCACTGTACAAGATGCTAGTCAGTACTATACTCCACTGTAATCATTAAAATGTGACTGTTCCTGGAAATATTTTGCTGTTACCCTTCTTACTTTCACTCTGATTTCCAGAGATGTGGTTCCACTTCCCACAGCAGCACACATACTTAACCTAATTCAGACCAAGGGAGTACAGATTTGCTTGAAAATCAAAAGATGCAAAAAAAATTCTACCTAAATATTATAGACTGCTGTTCAGACTTTAGCTGAGAATAGTTTCAAGATGTGGCTGAATATAAACACAATATAATCAAATGAAAAAAACCCGGCAAGTTTAGAGTAGCCATTTCTACCTGTGGCCTGCAAACTACTATAGCGCCATAAACTATTCTTAAAAACCTAGAAAAGGCAATGAGGAAAAGCATTTATATTGCCAGTAAACATAAATTCACTCTGCAGATGTCTGCACTGCCCATGGAAGTTTTTGAGAATCCAGAAATTCAAAGAAGTTGAAAAATCAAATATATTTAAAAAGCAATATTGCTAAACTTGCTAACAAGGTGTCATAAGCGGACTTAGAAAATTAGGATTATCAATATTTATGCAAAATACTCATCACAAAAAACCTGAGTAGCAAACCATTTTAACGAGGGGCTAGAATTTGGATGCAAACCTATTCATCCAAGGTACCTTCCTCAGGCTGAAATCCACGTACATTTCATAGGCAGGGAACCTATACAAGAATGGATTCTTTGTGGTTACTAAGATTTTAGGCTGGTTGCCTAAGGAAAAGAAATTTCTTTACTCATAGTTTTTGTGTGCTTGTTTACCTTATCTTTCCACCAGTAGCTTCTGAGCAGCCCAAGTTCAGCCAAACTTGACCAATAATTAAGTTCCTACAAGTTTTGTAAGCGCAGTCAGGTATAAAGAGCAAGAAAGTACGAGCACCTTGGCAAAGGAGAAAAGCTGCAGTGTCAGTTTTACTTTGCTTGACACCAAAGAATCCACACAGAAAGGAAACGTGCTAAGTGCCGTTGTCTTCAGTCAGACCTCAAAACCACTGCAGGACGCTGACCCATAAAAATGCAGTTTTTACCACCTCTGGCAGTCCCAGAATGATTTGTTCTGAGAACAGATATAAAAACGGATGTATTACTGATTAGGAGTTTTGCTACTGTCTCAAGGGTATTCAGGACCTTAACCTTCCACACGGAGGGCAAAATCCACGGCACACATGGACTAGCGTTGTGCTTCCATTAAGAGCAGGTGATGTAGCCTGGAATTCTTGATCTGCAGTCAGGCTGGGGTGACAGAGTACACAGTCCTGCATTTGTAATTATTTCAGTACTTGTTGATTTACCCAAAGGTTGCAAGTTTCCCGATAGCCTTGTTTTTGATTAGGATGCCAGGCTGAAAAATATGTGGTAATTTATTGGAAAATCTTGGGCTTAATTCTGTAACGCATACTTACTGCCATGATCGGATAGATGTTTATCCCGTTTCAGACTTAGGTCATGTCAATACTTATGTTCACTTATTACAATAATACTTTAAAATCATAAAAGCCAATCAGCTCATCTCAAGTAGGAATGACAGATTTAAACATCTAAATTGAATGGCTACTAACTGAATAAATTGGTTTTAGTGTACAGACAAAATTTATACTTGGAATAATTTTCAAGCAACTGGAGCTAAATTAAAAAAATAGTTATTTTCTTTAGGTGAGCTTAATTGAACTACAGGATCCGAGGAAGTGAGCTAAGTTTTCAGACCACTCCCCCGCGGCACTGTGCAGGGAAGGCACCACGTGGCAGCAGAAGCGGCTGGTGGCAGAGCTGGTACCGCAGCCCAGCTGCTTCCCAGGGCTGACTCCGGCCATGAACCTCTGTGTGTGTCGGGTGTGCTCCACCGCTCCGTTCAGACCAGGAAAAGACAGAGCAAATAGCCCTCCAGGAGAAAGACCAGTAAAGCTGTGTGTGCCCACCTGCCGCGGGACTTCAGCCAAAGAGCCGCTGTGAAAGGAGCCCTTGTGCAGCGGCTGTTTCTTAACTTAGCGCCTTTTCTGGACGCCCTCATTCTTTCCATGCAAATATAATACGCTTCTGAAAAAGATTAATCAATATCAAAACATGCACACCTGTGACAGAACAAGAGCATCTGCATAGGGCACTGCTTCGAAAATGGCCTTTTTGTTTTACATTCACACTTGAATCCGAAATGACTTTCAAGTGTGAAAAGCCCTTGTTTAACCTGAACTATAGACCCACCCACAAAACTGTTTTGTTTTGCAGACTACGTGTTATTTTTGCTCTTCGTTTGAAACCACACGTAAGTTGTGCCTTAGTCTGAGTCGAGGTGTCCCAAGATACTGAGAACGAATGAAGAAAATGATGAGTCAATGTTCTCATCTTCAAGACGGTACCGGGTTGCTCCAGAGCTGGCCCATAATTGCAGTCCTCTCTGGCTTCCCCTCTCTCGTCTCTCAGGGAAAACCACCAGTGTCCCAGTCGGTGCCCAGCTTACTCTTTATGGTCTCCTCAGATCTTCAGGGAGCTCAGGTCCTGCTCTTCTGTGAAGGGGAGGGCAGCTGCCCCCCAGAGAAAAAATAAAAAAGCTCAAAGTAGCTTTTTCCTTCCTTAGGCGGTGGCAAAAAGCAGGTCACAGGCGAGCCCTGCTCTGGAAGAGCAGAACAGCAGCGCTCCCCGTCCGGCGGGTCTGACAGCAGCCGGCACATTTGCATCGTTCTTACCAAGCGTCCGCAGCTCTTGACCCACACATTTATTTTGCCCTGGAACATGGAGGTGGAAGCAATGCTGGAAGTGTCTGGGTACACCTGATTAGTTTCTCTTAAGGTTTTGTATAAACACATACAACTGAATTATTTATGAATTGCTACCTTTTCCCCTACCACGACAAAACACTGTGTTAAAAAAGGATGCAAAACAGTGGCAGACCTTTTATAAGGAAGAAAAAAGCATTTCCTGCGCACTTGCAATATGGTTCCTTAAGAATGCTGAAAGCCAAAATTTCGCATGATATTGCAGTGAAGGAAAACTTGGAAGTGAATTTACATTTTTTGCAGTTTAAAAAAAAAATCTCTGAATGACAACTTTCCTTCCTTCAGTAATTAAGAGAAGCTACAGTTCTCTTTCAATCAGGATGCAATGGTTTTAATATACTTTACATATGAACTGTGGAAAGAATTTGACAATACACCTCAAAAAACCAACTGGCTTGTTTTGTAGTGGTCAAAAATAGCTACAGTCTTTTCTGCAATTCAAAATTCAGTAATTTAAAACATTACAGAGCTCTTGTCTTTAGACTTTCCAATCAGCTCTTGCAACATGAACGATGCCTTATTACTGCAACTGCTACTTTTGTCTATTGAGTCAAGTCATTCGAAAAATGATTTCATGGTAGAAAAACTGCCCTAATGACAATGAATATAATTTTGAAAATTATTTCATTCCATGAAGGATTTTACATAATTTACATTAACTGATTTTTAACGTGCCAGCGATTTATGATCTACCAAACAAAGAAAATACCCAGCAAATAAAAATGCCCTATGAAGAGTATGCATTTACATAGTGAGTTTACATTTAATCTGTAGTTGAACATGCATAACCACAGCCCTTTTCAAAGGCTGAGCTCTGCCCAGGTATGTCAACTATCAGTCGTAGTGACCACTACACACATGCCATATACATGCCAGCTATCTCAGCCCACCGCCGCTGCCCTGCAACAGCACAAAGCCACATAACCCAGCTGTTCAGGGCATGGACCCTGCGATTTGAACCCACCAGGGGACCAGAAGTCCTTTTACTTTGGGGTTTGGCAAGTACAGCAGCCCCACTGCTCTCCTTATCGTCATGAATAGGCAGAGAGAGGGAGAAGAGAAAATATACAGCCATAAACTACAGTTGATCTGATTATTGAACGTCAGGGAAGAACAGTTTGACAGTGCAGCTATGAGAGGTAAGGTATGAGCTGGAAACACCCTGCCTGCCTGCAGCTTTCCAGTACCACTACCAGGCTGACAGGATTCACCACAGCCTTCACTTCCTTACTTCTGTACTTTTTATTTGCTTGGTAAACACCTTTGGGTTTTCTCACCATCTTTGACAGCGAGATTTTAACATCTGTTGGAAATAAATTGACCGAAACCATGTAATCTCTCTTGCGGAAGTTTCAGCTATTGAGGAAGAGTGAGTGGGTACGGGGGAGTGCCAGGAAGGGGGTCCCTCTGTGGACGTACTCTGAATATTCACTTTTGGTTTCCAGGCAATGGCATCAAAGACAGAAACTCCCATCAGCTTTGAGCTCCAGATATTCAACCCAAGCTATGTTGAACAAAATTGATTCTGAAGTTAGTTTTTCAGCTATTATTAATGTTCTTGTTTTCTAAAATATTTATTCAAACAGATAAGAAAACGTATGCCATTGCCACATATCCATCTTCCTACCCACATACTGTCTATCTAGGTATTATGTTATCTGTCTGAAAATTGAGTTAATTCCCAGGTTGAATGAAGTTCATAAAACTTTCAGCAAAGCTGGGCTGAATTTTATGAGCATGAAGCCACATTACAGTTTGGGAAAGAGATCAGGGTAAGCTCCCTGGAATTGCATGGTTTCATTGGAAATCATGCAAAATTTTGGAGGTTCAGCTGTGTCTTGCTTTGAATTTATGAATTTTCTCAACTTCTAAATTAAATTTAGGGTAGGAACTTGCCTGAATTCAGTAGGAGAGCAACGTATCCATGAGCTACTCCTCAGTCCCTCATAGCCCAATGAGCACTGCTTTACACTTGAGATCCAACTATGTTTACAAGTAACAAAGAACACTGTATTAGCAACCATTGTGATTTTAAACAATCTTGTCCCATTTACAGAAAACTTCTAGTAGCGAGGAATCTGCTCGCTTTCATCCTTCAAAGCACAAGCATTGCCTTTTACTGTACTGTTATTTGTGGAACTACCTAGAGCGCAGCATTGCATTTTGTGTGATCAAATCAACTAAACCATACTGATCACAAGCCCTGTACTGTAAACTGGGGTTCTCCTTCGGCTCAGGTTGAAAGGCATCTGTTAGGAAAAGGCAGCGTGCAACTGCTTTGGAGATGCAAGGAGAGAGCTGAACGGACGTCTTGTCCCCCCAGATGTGTGACCGAGAGCGCACATGGCACCAAGTGCTCCTCAGGGAGGAAGGAAAGGTGCTGCAATGTTCTATGGCCCCTCAATTTATAACCAAGCTCCATGCTAGCTGTCACCACTGGCACTGTGAGAGGCATTTTAATGACATTGTGGAACTGAAGGAAGATCCAGGGAACAACAAGCCAGTCAGCCTCACTTCAATCCCTGGGTAGGTGATGGAGCAAATCCTCCTGGAAGTCATTTCAAGACAAGAACAAGACAAGAAGGTGGTTAGGAGTACTCAGCATGGGTTTATGAATGGGAAATCAAGAGACAGTGGGCATAAATTGGAACAGAAGAAGTCCGGTTTAAACCTAAGAAGAAATTTTTCTCTGTGAGGGTGACTGACCACTGTCACAGGTTTCCCAGAAAGGTTGTAGAGTCTCCATCCTCGGAGGTATTAAAAACCCAACAGGACACAGTCCTGAAAGACCTGCTCTAGCTGTCCCTTACTGAGCAGGGGGGCTGGACCAGACGATCTCCAGGGCTGCCTTCCAACCTCGGCCATTCTGTGAATTGCTATAAGGTGGTTTGTTTTGGGATCAAATAACCGAAGCCTACTGCTGCCATCACTAAGCTATACCAGATGTGACTTCAACACATTTGTTACAAACATAGTACAAAACCAGTCAACTGCAGGGCATCAACATTATCTCTTTCTTTAAAGGAAAGGTCTGTGCTTGTAAGAAATAGCTTTTCTAGAAGCATTTCTGGAGGAGGAGAAGATGTGTATCTGTTACTGAGTTTATCTCTGGGTAACTGACTGATAGGTGGAACACAGGAACCCTTTTGTACATCAGCACCGACAGCGCTGGAAGTGCGCCATAGTGGTCAACTGCACCTCGTACAGCTTTTTACCACAACACAGCCTGCAGTCTCAGACTGTTGATTTCAACAAAAATACCCCAAACATGTTTAAAAGTCCTCTTCATCTCTGCTAATCGTTATTAGGAGGCATGTCATTAAGTATCAGCTCCTACTAAGATAGAAGATTGAAGACCTCTTCTCTAGCACTGATAGGATAAGGAGCTGGAAAACCATGTTTTAAAATGTATTTGGTGGGAGGGAGTAAAAGGATGAGGTTGAGGGATTATACAGTATCACACGGAATTATAGGAAAGAAGCTCAGGCACATGCCATTAAAATCAAACAAAGGATCATGCTAAAGGAAATAGCAAACTTTTTCCAGGCCTCTCAAATAGCAGAAATACTCAGGACTGCATTTAGGATGCACGCAAAATACTTACTCTCCTAGCAAGTGATGTCCTTTGGGTGAGAACCACAGCATATTGGCAAGACAAAGAGAAGCTTATACTGCCTGTACTAGTGTATGATGTTACTCTTCCATGAATGAGAGGGTTTGGTCTGCACAGCTATCAATTTGGCAGACTCCTCACACAGCAAGCCCTGCTGTACTGTCTGCAGAAGAGGATCTTTTCTATTCCTTTCAATAGCTACCAGGCCCAATTCTTGCAAAATAAACCCCAGAATCAATACACTCTCTGAAGTAGCTTTCACCTCTGACTTCATCTTGCCCTGTGTCAGGGGCTCTCAAACTACGGCATACAAACCATTTCAAAGCGCTGTGCCTGCACTGTGCTGCAGCTGTGGTAGCTGGAATTGAATCCTGATTCATTTAACAGCACAGACAAAAGTGTAAAGCATGAAGTGCTCAGGCAGCTTGGTGAGGTTGAGCATCCCTGCAAGAGATGTCCTAGAAAGAGCAAGGTGTACTGCGAATCAGGGTTGGGATAGGTCCCAACTCTACGCTATGCTCAAGCGCAGAGCTTAGGATGAAGAAGTTCAGACAGAGCTTCCCCTTCCTCTGCTCATCTGTACAGCTGCTGCCACTGCTGACAATGGCACCCGTCACTGTCGGGAATGACAAAATCTGGTCAAAGACAGTTTGGTCACTATTACTTATGACCACCAATACAAAATGGAGGCAGCAGGGAAAAGTAGAAAATGAATGGCGAGACTTAATTTCCTCTGAGCAGCTTTCATCTCATACATCACACATTAATGCAGCGTTTAAAATTTTAATTCTTTAAGGCAGTAATAGAAAAATTAAATTATGCATTACTAATAAAGTAACTCACAGTGAGGCTAAAGCCTTTCAAGAAGGTGAACAGAGTTTTCAGAGGCTCTACTGCAGAAGATGAGATGGTGGTGCTACCCACGGAGGAAAGTATTTGGAACCCTTTCTAAAACCTCTCAGAAGTGTTTCTGGGTACTATCAGCTGCAAAGGATTTACTACTGGGATGGCAACTGTCAAAGCTAGTGTGAGAGTAAAACTGGCGATAAAGTTGGCTTTGCTGTTCAGGACTGGTTAGTGATCACCCCTCAGTCACAGTGCACGTTACGCATAGACATGGCTTATATGGTACCATTTAGGTGAAAGGGAGTTTCTGCGAGTTCATCGATCTAAAGACAATCAGACCTCATAAAAACTAATGGCCACCCAAAGCACCTTGCTCCACAGCAGAGACATGGAAAATGGAAAACCAAGCCCCACCTGCCAGGAAGACTCTTAGTAGATAGAAAAAGCTCCACAAGTTGCTATCTCAGCATTACAGATATGCATGAGCTTAACCGCCTATGCGTGACATCGGATACATGCGAGGTTAAACATTGAACTGGATGCTAATTGGTCTTCATTTTTAGAGACCTCAAGCCCACAAAAGCCAGTAACCCCTCCCCCCTAAACCCACAACACATTTCACAAAGCTCTATAGTGAGAAATTGTGTGGAGCGTCAGCGTGGGGCTTGGGAGACCTGATCTGCTGCCCAGCCTTGCCGCTAGCTTGCGAACGCCTTCGGCGCCCACCCCGCTCATCCTCATCCCAGCTTGCCCCGCTGAGCATGGGCAGAGCCTCGCTCCTCCGCTTCGCAAAGACCTGCGGGGTCTTGCCACCAAGCGCTAGCGCTGCTCTAACACTCAAGCTTCTGCTTCAAAAAGCACTACTGCTGCTCCCATTTAAATGGCTTGTTCACAGGCTAGCACACGTCGCGCCTGGTTTCACTACAAAGTAATACACGAAGCAGATTCCTTCCTATAGCACAGCTACCTGCACATATAGATGTTTTTCACTTATTACCGTTATCTATAGGGTAAAGGAAGAAGTACCGACAAATACTGAAAGGATCCGTACTAGGGTTTGTATCAGTACAAGCATTCACATGGATCTGTTATAGCCACAGAGGACTATAATAGTTACACCAGCACAAAAACTGCTAAGACAAGTGTAAGCCTGAGGTCATATAATCCAAAGCAAATGAAGTCCTGGAATTTATGGTACTGCACATCAGCTGGGTGCATTGATAATTCATAGCCTTTCACATATGCTAACTGAGTGCTTAGTTTCTTTAAGCTAATTTTACTTCTCAGTTCAGATGGATTAAAAAGATCATGAACACAGTTGCAAGCAGAAATTTGCAAAGCTGCGGTAATTTAATAATTGCAAGTCATAAAGCAATATCCCACTTTTCTTATCCTGTCAGAGCTGGCGTGAAGTGACATTAGTGCAAAAGAAAGAAGACAGATTGCTTCTGCAGACTTGGTGGGGTAGGGACAGGGCCTTTCAGTGGGCTATACCAAGTCGAAAAAAATCAAGCCTCCTCCCTTACTGCAGTAACAAATAATTACTGAACCAAAACAGATAAGGGCAATTACCAATGATCTTGAGAAAGATTATTTTAATATGGAACAGAGCACTGTTAAGGCAATTAAATCGCCTGTAAAAACCCCCCCGAACTCAGCAGGATTTTAACATCTGCAGGTAGGCAAATCTATCAACACTACTGCTGTGTTTGAAAACAGCTGTCGGCACAGCTTATACCATGGTCCTAATCTGTTCCACAGCGCTGCTTTTTCTGCTTTTTTCACTGCTCCTTCTTCCCATAGAACTATACGGGCTTTAGCAGTGGGAGGAAGCGACTCCTACCTACGGTAGTGATAGTTTATGCAGCCCTTTTGTTTACTGTTACGAAAGTCCCTTCACACCCTGCCACACACTCAGGGGAAGTCTGCCTTAAATTCAGAAATGTTTCCTTTTGAACAGGAATGGAGGCGAAGAATGGGAGTGTGTGACAGAGGTCTGGGAGGGAGGGAAGCTTCTCTGCAAATCCCGACATGAGAAATATAAAAATAATTTCAAAGTGGCAAACCCAGAATCCAATTCACAACGCTTACTCTGGTATTGACATTCTAAAAAAAAGGCATTACATAATCTGAATGCAACAAAGTAATAAAAATACAGCTTGTTTTTGTGCTAGCCAGGTCTTAACTCACTTACTCAGATTAGAAGCATCTGGTATCGAACTGCATTTCCTTTACTACATGGGATATGTTTCCCCTCCGTGGAAAACATTTGTTAACATTTTTCAGTATATACTGTGTGAAGCTCCCATTCTTTTTCTTTCAAAATATTGCATATATAGATAATACCCAGACCTGCATGTAGAATATATACATTCTAGCTGAGTCTTCATAACACTCAGGGTTTCCCAAACACAGGGACCAGAGAGGATGCTCTGTTTCTTCTCTTCTCTTTGCACCTATTTCTGGAAGAGGCATCTTGCTGAGGGTTAATTAATACTCAAACACGGGTAAATTGATATGCAAAGGAGCACCCGAAGTGTCCAGACATTTCCAAAGAGGTGGCAACAGAAGTGATTTCCTTGCAGGTGGATTTGCTACCCATGGTCAGCTCATACAGAGAGACACAGGTTCTATAAGGGATTTTACATTATCAGTATCTTTCTAATTAAATGTCAATAGCTTTAAGAGGCTATTACTGCTCGTAAGATTCACTTCCAAGCCCTGAAACTTTACTCTTCTTAACTGTCTTCTCTCTCATACTTTTTTAGAGAATTACACTACTAATGATGGGATTAATATTAAGCCATTTCATTATAAATGGGTTGGATGTACTGTTAATATCTTGAATTAATCTGCATTTGGCAAGCACACCTCTGCCCTTGTCCTACTTTCCAAAATAATTTTAGAATGACAGATTCATTAGCTGTCATAAATAAAATGTCCGCAAGATTAACCTGTGAGATAGGACTGGATACCTTCTGTAAGAAGGGAAACTAAGCATAACTTTCCAAGAATCACAGAAATTAGACAAAGCTACAGGGGGTTTCACTTGCTTGGTTTTTTCCTCACTTCTGAGTAACTGTAACAGTTGCTTTTATCCTAAGGGCTCGGCTCTTTTTTTTTTTTTTTTTGTCTGGTGCTGTATGGATGGTAAAAGTGCAAATTCTCACCCATTTCCCTTTGAGCTTGTCGAACCTAGTGAGCTTGCTTTTGAGAAGGCCTTAGTCTCTTGGCTCGTCTTGTCTTGGCCACGGCTCAGGCTGGGACCCCGCTGACCCTGGTGATGCCACCAAGTGCCCCAGCAGCCCGTGCCCCGCACCATTCCCAGAGCCAGCCACCCGCCAGACTTCCACTGCACCCGCAGCAGAGCTCAGCCTGAACCAAATCACGTTTTGCTTTCTGTAAAGGGGTTAGGGAATTGGACAGCACTGAAAGGAGGAAAAAAAGGAAAAGCTTGCTGAATCATCTTCCCCTTTGCAACGCAGCCAGCTAAATGCAGTCTCCAGCCTTCCGCTTGCCTTGGGGGCATCTGCAGTTGGATCCTGCTTTACGTCAGACAGCAGATGGAGACGTCAAAGGGATAAGAAGTGCTCCTTCCGAGGAAGAAACACCCTTTGAGGGGAGGTGGGGGGCAGGATGATTTCCATGACTCACCTTTTGACAATGGTACAAAAGTAGCGTTTGGGGAATCGTTATTATTGACCATGTTATTGGCCACATAAATCAACAAGACTTCCTAGAACAGTTAAGCGCCTAACCTACTGCGGCAGGTATTGCACTGTCTGAACAGGGGCACAGGAAATAAGGGACATTACTTCAGGCTTCTGCTTAGCTTTGAAGTGAACTATTGCAGACAAGGGAAAAAAAGGGAAGAAAAAAAAAAGATTGATTTTCCTTTTGGCAAATATTTGGCTACAAGGATCTGCTCATCTGTCATTTGTCTTGCCGTGAGAACTGGCCTTTGCAGAATGAAACAAACAAACACTGCTACACTGTATGGCATTTTGTATTGACATAAAAGCCTCACTGAGGATAACAGACATTTATAGAGCAATTCACATGACTTTAAAATTATCAACCTTTGCCTTTGCTTAGCATTATTTAATCTAATAGTTTGCATTTGTTATTTGAAATGTACGCAGAGTAGATTGTGTCGCTGATAGCTACGTGAAAAGCCTGCTGTCTGTTAAGAAGACTCACCATTTGTGCATGTACTAACGTCCTCTCCTGAGGACAGGATTTCATGTGGACAATTACGGGCAGGCTATGTTCCCCACCTATTCCTCAGAGGGGGCAGAGAATGGCTGCACCAGCACAGATTCCCCAGAAGACTCATGTAATTCCCCAGAAGATCCATAGACATGATAGTACAATCTTCCACTGCATGGGGTGGGTTGGAAGTGGAAAATATAAACTGCTGTACTTGCTCTGATTATGCTCAGCTTGCTCCGGTTCCCTTGAGGGTCACTGCCAATTACCGAAGGTTGGCATAGTGCCACAGCTTCTATAAAGCTGCTGTGTGTACAGGCAAAATTCAGGGACATGGAAGGCAGCTCACTCGTACCGAACTCCCTGACAGCTCATCCTTCACATTTCCTACCACCCACAACACTTCCTGCTTTGTGAGCACAGGCATGGTGAAACAGGGAACTGGGCTTTAATTGCCAGAAGTCTTATCCTGGGGGTACTTTCTGGGAAATAACAACTTCAAAGCCAACTCCTGTGATGCACAGCTAGGACTTGGTCACCACAAAGAGAGAGAAAATTTCCTGTAGCTCTTGGAATAATTTAATTCTTGGTGAATCTTCAGCTAAAGTTCATTATCCTTCAGGAAGAATGAATTTGGACCATTAATGTCCACATTCTGATCTTCGCCATCCCCTGTCTTGCTTTGCTTTTGTATAACAAAAGAGATACATGGATAATTTAATTGTCTAGCTGACAATGCACAGAAGAAAACTCCAGGGACAGACAGTTATTTATGCCTGAATGTTGGGCTTGCATTCATATTTATGTAGCTGGATAAACATTCTGACTATCAGGGTTATTATCACACCAAGATTTTTAAAGGCAGCTGATCCATATAGGTTCTACTGAGATGCCACTCAACCCCAGCTCTTTTCTTTTCTTCTGGGGTCCAGGAAGCCTTCAGTAAGTACACCTTTGTGTAAGCAAATGTTAGAAGTGGTGTTTGATACTGAAGCAACACGTTTTACTGGCCAGTGAAAAGCATAAGATTCACAAAGCGTATTACTACTTTAATGCAAGTTCTACGCTTTTTTTCCAAGCAGCATTAACTTTTGAAGTACATTAAAAACCACTGCAAAGCTGGGAATACCCTGACAATCAAAGCTCTCATGAGCATACCCGGTAATTACACTAAAGCTACACCTGAGAGTTATCTGAAATAATATCTTCAGTGATATTAGAGAAGACAAACAGGGACTTTGACCGAATACCAGCAAAGCACAGTCAAGTCTGTTTCTCAGTTGCCTTACCATCACCCAACGCCATGGGAACAGGCCGATTCTTCAGGGATCCTCGCTAGAACCGTGACACACCAGTGCTGCTCTTACAATCAAAACTGTATTTTAACCCGGCAGACGAGCTCACTGTAACACATCCATCAGCCTCCACTCCGGCTTGGAGCACACCTCCAGGACTCGGGAAGCAGCCCGCAGCAGCGACGTCCCTCACCCCCAGGATCAGGGCCCAACATCAGCTCCAAGCCAGCTCCCACCCGAGACTGGCGTCCCTGTTCCGCAACGTCCGTCCTTCTGGCTGCCCCGGGCGCCCGGGACCCCTTTAAAGGCGAGGGGGGCATGTGAGCCGCTCACCCCCGGCAAATGGCTGCCTGTCTCACAAGATGGCGCATCAGCGGCTAGGCCTGGGGGGCACCGGCCACGCGCGTCTAATGCGCTTCAAGGTTTCAAAGAGAAGACTTTGCATCGCGCTGCGAGAACGAGCTCAGGCTTACGTTTAGGTTTTCATGAACGCTGTACGTGTCCTTGCTGGCAGATACATTTACTGAGTGACTTAGCGGTGATGCCTGTCCTCCATGGGGAGGTGAAAACATGACCCAGCAATGGTAAGCTGAGAATGGAAACAATCTTTTGGCTTCAGATAGCCCCTTTCAGTAAGGACAGAACAGTTCTTTCACTAAATGAAGACAGGTATTCTTAAAGAGCTGTTTTCCAGGTTTTTGATAGTAAAAATAGCTCTAACGCTACTCAAAGAGCAGTTTGCTTTTTTCCTTAGGGTGTGGGAGCAAAGCCATACACAACATCACAGAGCCAAAGAAAAGTTTGTTTCAGGTGATGTTGAATGGACTCCGCTCTATGAAAACACTGGCACTAGCAGAGGTACAAAAACTAGACAAGCTTTTGGGCACAAAAGCTTGTCCTAAATTCAGAGGTGGAAGTCACAGCCTTTAACGCTAAACGCAACCGAGTGCAAATGCAAGTTAGCAGACTTCTGTGTGCTTGACTGGCTATGTTAATAATTGTTTAGACAATCTGAAATTAGTTGGTAGCTGTGAAATGACATTAATAAGGACTGAAGCGTTGAGCTGGGTAAGGCTGCCGGGACCAGGAAGCACTGCAGCTCCACCAGCAATGAGACTGCGAATGGCAATTCATTGCTCACCTAAGCCAGGCTTCAAGCAGTGGTGCTTCCTTTTTCTGTGTTGTGATGCTGTGGATGCTGGAGATTCAAGGATTAGGATATGTGACATTTTCACAGCATGAGCCTCAAGCCAGCAGGCTCTTAAATCACCAAGTGTCCAAACAGTTTTCATTGTGCTTTCATCCATTCCCCGCTAAGTAAATCAGCGGGGGAAAAAACTGCCTCCATATATGAAACGAGAATAGCACAACACCTGCTGGGTTGGAAACTGTATTCATGAGGTACGCAAATGAGTTGACAACAGGAGGACATTGTAACTGGTCCTGCAGCATAAACTCTGACGCAGCTAACGCAGCTTTCCAAAGATATATGGGGTTCATGAACTAAAACCTGGCTATTACAGAAGGAAGCAGTGTGTGTTGTTCAGAAAGCCTACAAAATGCAGGAAAATTAGCCTCATCTCAGGGAAAACAAATAAAAAAGATGAAAGCAACAATTCCAGAGTATCAAGAAGGCCTAAGAGGCTTGCAGATGCCCATCCATAGAAGCTATAAAAAGTGTCCAAACCTATGAATATCAGCCAGTGCCAGCCTTTCCCAGCCAAATGCACATTGCTTCACAGATCCAGTAATGTATTTTTACCCACCGTGTTAAGTATGGTATTTGTTACTGGGAGGAGACACTGCCGAATCAGGTGTGGGGAGCAGTTCCTCCACCGGCACCTCCTGGGAGTTCCTCTTCACAGGTGCAGGCATTAGAAAATGAGATAGAGCGCGGCTGTGCCAGGCTGAGGTGCCTAAGCTAGTGCTCAGTCAGAAGCAATAGAGCCATATTAACATAATTCTCCTTTTCAGCCAGGCTAATGAGCCTAGGCAAGGTACCACATTAATTCAGCTTGCAGCCCATAGGTTAGCTTCGTCTCTGCCTGCCACTTCATGCTGTGAAGACATGCCCTGAGATCTCAGCGCTGACCCTGAGCGGGAGGCTGGCCAGAGACCTCCTGAAGTCCTTTCCAGCTTGAATTATCCTACGATACTGTGAAACAACCCATTTTGAAATCTGGTAATGAAAATGCAAAATTAGTTCCTGCCAGTAAAAAGCATGTGCCTGATTTCTGCTCCTTTTTTTCTCTAATGAGAACACTTCCTCTCACAGGTACAGGGCAAAGTAAAGCCTTTTGATCTACAAGTCAGATGTTGCAATATACTGTAAACAAGTTGCCTCCATGGGGAATTAATGCCATTTTGGTGGGATTACTGAAGTAAATAAGTGGTTACCCAATGGAGGTGAGCATGTTTTTGACCATTAGTTTCAAAATGATGAGGAGAAAAGGATCTAGTCATGGATCATATCAGCCAGTGACTAGATACAAGCCACATATCAACAAAATGCTCAAAGATTTTAACTGCCAGAAGTAATTTCTGGTTCCAATTAACTCTTTCTCTCCCTTTTCTTTTTAAAATTTTGTCTGTATGTGAACTGGTATATTGATAATGAAACGTCATTAATCCTTTTCTAGGACATTCTGCAATTAAACTAAATATAGCCATAAAATCCTCTGTTAGATAAGATAATAGAGTACTGCAGCAATAGTCTGCCAGCTGTTAACAAGAGCTGTTAACTCCCTAAGAGAGTCAGAGGGGCTGGGACTGCTGCTATTGAGAACTGTTAAACCCTTCAACAACAGTAATATATACGTAGGCCCAATCAGGAGTGGGGCTAGAGCAATATTTAAGGATACCATGTTAACACCTGCACAAACTTCTAGAGGCCAACATAGCTCGGGTGTGGTTTTAGAAAACACACAGCATTTAACTGGAATAAAACCAGATCACAGCTCATATCCCATAATGGAGATGAACAAAGTTGTTTCGTGACTGTTCAAACAGTGCTGAAATTATTTTCGTTTGTTCTGGTAAATTCCTGAATTAAGTTAAATGTCTGATTTAGATAATAGGAGATGCTAATTGTTTACCTTTCGGAAAGGGTGAACATGACTGATAAGACACAACTTTTTCTCTCCAGAAAAGGCCTAGACACGGTGGTGGAGGAGAGTGAGTGGGTTAACTCACAGCACTCAGGCTACTATTATGGCCTTGTCTACACAGCCAATGTTTTCTGTTGTAGCATTAGAATTATACTGCTGCCATTATATATAGTGATGTGGTACACACACATAATGGACTGAACACAAGCCTATTCACACAGTCACAAGCATGAACACAGTGTGAAGGTGACGAAAAGAGAAAGAAAAAGGAAAAAGAGGAAGAGAAAGGAAAAAAGAAAATAAAAAAGGAAAAGGAAAAAATGGAAAGGGAAGAGGAAGGGGAAAGGAATCTTCCAGCAGAATGAGGATGCCCATGTAGGCGATTACAAAGGTATATGTCTTCTGAGTATGTGTTTCTGAACAGGCAAGGATGTAGGCAGCTGTGGTTCAGGAGAGGCAGAGGTCAGTTCTGTCAGCAGGCTGCACAGGGAGATGTAGTCCCTCCCTTGTACCACAGTCTATTGCAGCCATACTAAGCCACTGTAGTTACATTAGTATAATGATAGCATTTTATTTTCCCATTCTAACTTGTCACAGTATAGCCTTATACAGACCAGTATTGAATTGATAAACTTGGTCATATTGGATGTCTTTGGGTATGAAACATCCAACCACCTAGGCAGGGTTTTAGCCTGGACTCAGTAAGTAGAAAAAAATTCAACACTGAGAAAATCAAATTCTCTAGGGTGCTTCTGAAAAGATGTCAACTGACTATACAGCACTTCTTTCTCCAACACTGAGGAATTTGACTTGGTGGCCACCATTGCCTTATGTTGCAGGGACTTTTGAGGCAGAATGGTCTGAATCTTACAGTGTAGCTATGCAGGATCATGGGAAAAGCTGGGCATGCTGCAGAGCTGAGCAGAGAAGTCCATGGAGAATATTATGCAATCTGAGCACATGGGATATTTGCCAGGGAGATATAATGGATCTGTGTGGATGGGTATAAGAACAGAAAAGGGATTATGTGGTGCTTAGCTTGAAAAAGAGCCAATAAATCCATCATTGTGGCAACTTTTCTTTTTTACATCAGATTGTTTCACTTATCTGGGCTACCAAACAGTTAAATCTACATACAAACAGGAAGAATGGTAGTAGGAGTGGTCTACAGAAGCAAGAAAAAGGTGGTGAGTGTTGTACCTGTTTATAAATTGTATGGGTCACCAGTACAACAGTTTGTGTAATCACGCTTTGTGCTTACTCACAGTTAATGCAGCTATTGTTAAGGAAGACACCACTTGCTGCAAGGTGGCCTTTCGTTTGGTGAAAGATGGAAATTCAACTGTGACCCTTCCTTTTATTTAGAAAGGAGGAAGAAGTGAAGTGGGAGAGTTGGGTACGCAATTAGCGATTTGCTGCTATAAACTTATTCTAAGATGGGAGTGCAAGTTTAATAAGCTGGAATAGCTATCTGAAGCACATGGATGTATCACTCAGGATTTATAATCCCATTGGGCAAGTACTTGCATTGACATCGTATCCCAATGACTATGGGCATATCAAGCACCTGGGCACAAATCACCTGAGTCCTAGAGATGTGTCACTGCATTAGTCTGGGACTGTGTCCAGATAAGAGGCAAGAGTGCTCTCAAAAGACCACATTTCTAAACTGCTTTCAATCTGTAGCGACCTTGTTTCTAATGAGGCCAATGTGTAATTATGAAATATGGGCATGTCAGAGAGATGTGAGTAACCGATTTGAGGAAGAAGAGCCAGGGCAGAATGAGAATGAGGGGAAGGAAGAACAGGGTGGCCATGGACTGCCATGCCTTGCCAGTTCAAAACAGGAAAGCCTGAAGCACTCTGGCAATTTCCTTCAGGTAACCTGAACTTCCCTCTGCCTACGCAGTCGGGGAAAGGTCCCCACGTTGTCCCCTTGAAGGAGCCTTCCAAGAAGGGCTGTAATGGCATGCACAGACACCTTTGCCACGACCACTGTGAATGGAACAGGAGACTCTGCAGGTCTCAGAGGTAGCATCACCGGTATTTGGTTTGGAAGTACATCGCCTGCAGGATTGTGACTTCAGTGCCGCCAAAACGCCCCGCGTGATGACTCATACCCTCTAGGTGCACCCTGCTGCCTTAGCGGTGCAGCAAAAGGCAGTAAAAGGGCTTTGCGCCGTGCTGCACCCAAGGTTTGGCAGCGGCGGGAACAGATGGGAGGGAGGTATGAGCATGGCTGGGAGCATTTGCAGTTTGCAAGGCTGCCGTGTCAAGGATCTCTCTGAACAGAGCGCCAGGTGCCCTAGGAGTCAGCGCCTAGAGCATCCCCACTCCATGGAGAACCGAGTGCCTTGCTCTGCACCCCCAGGTGCCCCAGCCGCTAGCACGGGTAACCTACTGTCCTCTCACATCTCATTGCAGTACAGCTCTGGAGGGTGGAAAAGGCAGCTCTGGCTAAGCCAGATGCTCATTTCTGCTCTCCCATGCTGTCGTGGTTTAACCCCAGCCAGCAACTAAGCACCACGCAGCCGCTTGCTCACTTCCCCCCCACCCAGTGGGATGGGGGAGAGAATCAGGAAAAAAGTAAAACTCATGTGTTAAGATAAAAACAGTTTAGTAGAACAGAAAGGAAGAAACTAATAATGATAATAATAACAATACTAAAATAACAATAACAACAACAACAACAACAACAATAATAATAATAATAAAAGATTGGAATATACAAAATAGGGGATGACAATGCAATTGCTCACCGCTCACCGACCAATGCTCAGTTAGTTCCCAAGCAGTGATCCCTCCCAGCCCCACTCTCCCCAGTTTATATACTGGAAATGATGTCCCGTGGTATGGAATACCCCTTTGGCCAGTGTCCTGGTTTCAGCTGGGATAGAGTTAATTGTCTTCCTAGTAGCTAGTACGGTGCTATGTTTTGAGTTCAGTA
>JAOBAS010000023.1:1606721-1617977 GCA_025311575.1 Elanoides forficatus
GGAAAGGAAAGGAAAGGAAAGGAAAGGAAAGGAAAGGAAAGGAAAGGAAAGGAAAGGAAAGGAAAGGAAAGGAAAGACCTTTTTGACATCAGGAGGCCACCAGTAACCTTTCTAATGCTATAGCCTGATAAAAGTAATGTCATGGTTTAACCTCAGCCAGCAACTAAGCACCACGCAGCCGCTCACTCACTCCCCCCCACCCAGTGGGATGGGGGAGAGAATCGGAAGGAAAAAAGTAAAACTCATGGGTTGAGATAAGAACAGTTTAATAGAACAGAAAGGAACAAACTAATAATGATAATAACAATAATAAAATGACAACAACAACAACAACAATAATAATAATAATAATAATAATAAAAGAATTGGAATATACAAACCAAGTGATGCACAATGCAATTGCTCACCACTTGCCAAACAATGCCCAGTTAGTTCTCGAGCAGCAATCCCCTCGGGCCGACTCCCCCCAGTTTACATACTGGGCATGACGTCACACGGTGTGGAATACTCCTTTGGCCCGTTTGGGTCAGCTGCCCTGGCTGTGTCCCTTCCCAACTTCTTGTGCCCCTCCAGCCTTCTTGCTGGTTGGGCATGAGAAGCTGAAAAATCCTTGACTTAGTCTAAACACTACTTAGCAACAATTGAAAACATCAGTGTTATCAACATTCTTCTCATACTGAACCCAAAACATAGCACTATACCAGCTACTAGAAAGAAAATCAACTCTATCCCAGCCAGAACCAGGACACATGCCCAATTTCACGCTGTAGCAAAGACAGTGTAACAAAGTCATTATGAAATTGATGTAGGAAGGACATTTAAGATTTGAACTAACTGATGCTTTTCTACTCAAAAGATTTCTTTATATTTCTTGAAGCAAAAAGAATGGGGTAAACAGAATACAAGACCTCAAGGCAGCTAGAACCCTGTTAGACATAATTTTCTCACAGTAATTGCTCTTCCAGCCTTTGGGCAGGACATGACTCCTTCAGACATCTTACAGATGAGCTGGAGATTATTTCACACTATATACATGCCAGATTTATACCGCCTTCTCGAAAGAATAAACCAGCTTTTGTACAGTAGGGTTCAATAATCTTGGCTGAATTATCTCTTCATTTATTTGAATTTTGAGAAATCACGCTTAGACACTTCCTGTTCCTGACTTTAAAGAGTCTTTGGAACATTCTAGATAGAAATTGCAGTGAAACAAACCCGAATTTTTATGTTGTTGTTAAAAATAGCAATTACAACTTAGAAATGCACTGAGTGGCTATGATGAGAGATGTCTACTGTTTACAAAACATTTTCATAGTTATCTGATAGTTCAGGATTCTGAAATCACTTGAGAATCTCTGGGAAGTAAAGTTTAATTCAGCCTCCTGGCATGTGCAATTAGTTGGTTGCCTTAGCTACTCCTCAGATGAATCTGTTACATCCAAATTAAGCTTGAGCCAACACATCTCTGTTGGGCTGTTAGTTAAAAATGAGATTGAGAGGCCTGCACATATAGGGTTTAAGCAATATAAAAAAATTCTGGTAATTGTACTTACTTACTTACTCTGCTCATGTTAGTGGAGCTTTATAATTGTGTTTAATACGTTCAACAGTATGAAGATTTTACTCTCCAGATTTATTTGCATTTAGGGATATCACCTTTCTTTTAATGATCTAGTAGAAGTTGATATTTAAATTCAAGAGGTACATCTGTGTGGACAGATTCAGCAATGCCAATTAACTCTGTCCAAAGCAGTTTGCAGCTTAGCACGGAGAGCTTGTTTTAAAGACTATGTTAAGAGAACGGGAGATTGGTCCTTCTCATTCAATCTAACATTGAAATTATCCAGACACAGAAGGTTCAATCCAGTTGCGCACACGTAAGTCTTTAGTGCCCTTGAAATGCCCTCAGGCATCCTGCCTGGCCACCAGACGCCACACCAGAAGAGCACAGGTCTCCTGCAGGTCCCGTGTCACATCTGCCATGCCCATGTCCCAGACACCCTACGGAATCACAAAGGCACCAGGGGCTTGGGATGACACATTTGATATTTTTCTTTGGTGCTACAAGGGACAGCTAGTATATGATTCGATCAATAAGTCAAATAGCTCGTGCGCCTTCACCAAGCCCAGCAGAAGGTATTGCTGACCTGCATAAGCTGAGCATCTGCAGCAGGTCTTACGTGGGGAAGTAAAAGCGAATACTGAAAACATACCAGGGCAGTCCTTGCTCAATAAGAGAGCTATACAGTCTACAAAATACTTTGATTTTGATTTTTTTTTTAGGTAACTAAAAAGCATGTAATAACAAAGCAGTTGATCGTGTTGGGCATCAGAGTTTGAGCACTTTATGAGGATCAAATACATTGGAATGTCCACAGTTCATTACTTTTAAATACCTTCCAAAGCGAGGGTGCTCAGAATGACTGTCCACCTGCCTTTCCCTTATCCATACACACACACATATACAACCCTTCATTCACCCGTACTATGAATTTACTTTGCTGAAACTTAGATTCTAGCTCTAGCAGATATTTGTGGCTATGCCTAGCCACAGAAGTGTGAGTAACTCTACCCGGTTCAGTGGAAGTACCATGTACTCAGTTTTGACATGCATATGACTTAGCTCCTCTGCTCGAGGACAAATACGAGCTGGATATTTCTCTGCTGATTCACACCGTATGAAATCTGCAGGTTCCTGACCACGCTGCTTGCAGTGCCTTCGCTCTCGTCTCAGTTGTCTTCAGCTATGTGTAAAGTCCTGTCTGTAACTGAGAAGAATGGGTATGAGACTCAGTATTTTTGCTGATACTCTGATAAAAGCTATACCTCTCTCCCATAGCCATATTATATACATTAGATTTGATCTGGGCTTTTGTGTCACTTAGTTATCACAATTTATAAACTATGTATAATAAATATATCTGCAAATATTTATGTATGCAAAAGTAGATATAACAGCAGCAAAATATTAGGGCTTCATCTGACGCTGCTTAGTTAGGTATACTCATCAATTTTTATCAGTGTAAATGCATTCATATTAAAACACTGAGTATATTTCTTGAATTATATGTTAGGAAAAAAGGATATATTTATGGTGATGCAAAAATTACACAAAGCTTCAGTCTAAATCAGGACAGGACTCTGAATGAGTCCAAATAGCAGCACTCTTCAGTCAGATCATAACTTTTCCCAAAGTCACTTCTCAGAGTAGAATTGTACTTTAAGTACTATTCAATCCACTTATGTTTCACAGTTATAATTGGTCTCTCTTTTTTTTTTTTTTTCTCATTGCATAACATTTTGCGGCCTCCAGCTTACATTTCTCCTCGACAGACTGAACTTAAATCAAAAGGTCCAGATACTTTTTTTTTTTTCTATGGAAAGCTTAGCAGTGAATTGTGCTTGCTTCTTAAGCTCTGTCACTGACAATTACTGGAAAACAAAATCAGGAAAATGTTGACTAGTCCAAAGTTCCTTTTCAAAACTACCATCTGCAGTCAAGAGGTAATTAACTTGCTATATTGATTCAGAGTTCCTGGGGGGGGGGTGGAATCAGAGTAAGGTATCAGCAAGGCTGTTAATGCAAATTTCTTATTTACCAACACTGCTTGCGAAGAAGAACCTCATACTATTAGTGAAATGAAAAATGTGTTGCTTATAAATTTGAAATGTTTTCATTTAGAGTTGGGTTTAGTGGCTCCTTATTTCTCAGCATTGTTATTAATATGCAAATAGTAAAGCAATCTTGTATAAGCAGTGACCATGATTTATGCTACCTGAGCACATCTTCTGGTAGAAACAATGGAATTTGTCATCATGAAAAAATAATGTATGTGGAGGTACAGAAAAGGAACTACCAGAAAGGGGATATATTGTGTTTCAGATGTGTAGGGTTGAAGTTTCTGTAATGACAATGAACAATACAGAAGTTTTTCAAGAAGATCTCACAGACTCAGTAGCTATTACTGTATCCTGCAGATCTAACTTTGCTTGTGAGATGGTCCCGCTCAGGGGTTTGCAGGGAGGCGTACTCATAAATATCTTGCTAAGATAGGTGATCATGCTTGCATGCTGTGTGTACTGGGCTCCCACTCAACAGCAAGGCTCTCTGGTTCCCGACACATGCCAGGGCACCATCCTGGACATTTCTGTGGCAGCTTAGGTTTCTTTTAATGAATCTTTTCGTGGCCTGCGTGGATAGAGGCCAGCTCAAAAACAGAGATCCAAATCTACATTTTCCTAGTGATTGAGTGGTTCATGTCATCTTTAGTGGTCCTGAGTTTCTAGAACACCATTTTGGTGAGTGCCTGACTGAATACTTAGGAAAAGCAAGGCCTATAAGACACTTGTCTTACAAAAATGTATAGGACATATTTAAATTTACTCACTGCAATTAGTTTCACTCATTTTGGTGAGACTATTTTCTTTCATATCGGACTTGAGGACTTTGTACAGCAAAGGAAAATTGGTATAACACATATCAGATAACAGACTGAATGAAGCATTTCCTCTACTTCCCTAAACCCTTTTTGATACACACAACTGCTTGATAAAAATAAGAAGCCTTGAGAATTACATATATATAGTGTGTGTGAGCACTAGACTGAAACAACACCTAGCACTTTGAGGGATAAAATACCTCCCATATCTGGGATAATTCTTAAAAGAGTTCATCTGAGAAAGCTGGTACCGAAACCATTATTCTTTTTTGGTATTAAGACCCTTAGTGCTGTCCTGGGATCTTGCAGCTGGGCTCACTGCATATTTTAGTGTCTCCATTTAATTAAGCACTGCACAATGTTGGTACAACTGAGATGGAGTCTCAGGGCCCAAGGTCCTGACTCAGAGCACATTAACGTCAATGCAAAGACTCCCATCAACTCTGATGGTTTTAGGTCAGGCTATAAATGAGTTGAAAATCTTGAAAAAACCTTCCTGAACTTGTCAGGGAATTTCAAAGGCATGAGACAGAGGTATTTTTGCTCTTTACAACACAAAGGTGTTTTTTCATTGAAATTAAATCCATCATTCTGGTTATAATATGTCTCAAGACTTTCCAACTTCCTTTATTTTGAATAACTACTGAAACAATTGAAATATGGAAGAGAAGTATATTTACAAGGAAAAGAAAGCAGTTATAAACTGTCACGTGTCATAACAGAATGCAACACATCTACATCACTTAGAAAAGCTTTTTCACTAAAATACCATGTAAAAAAAAGTGGCAAAGGAAATAAGCTAAATGAAAAGATGAACTTAGCCTCTCACATTCATGTTTCTGCCTCCCTCCTATCATCTTCTTTTGTCCCTTTCCCATATGCAAGGCGTCCTAGACTTTATCTTCTGTTTTGGTTTTCCAAAGCACTGGTTTTCCTTTTCATGGTATTCAAGAAACTACTTGATCCACGTGGCCTGACTTCCTGGAGAAGGAAGGGAGATCACTTTGCCTCCGAGAACAATCCGTCGCACGCAGCCATGCCCTGGGGAAGAGCGGTCACCAGCAGAACAGGGAGAAGAGCAGGTCGCAGAGGCAACGACAGATGGGAGATGCTTTCCGCAGGGATCCTTGGGGGTGGTGACGTGGAGTTTGCTGCGGCCTAACAAGCCACAGAAAGCTGGTGGACAGCAGCAGGACTGGAGGAAAGGACCTGGCTTACAGGACACAGTAGGCAAAGGAGGACACTTAGTTACAAAGTCCTTTCTTTCATCCACCTCAGTTTGAGTTTTCTCTTTCTTTTAAGTTCTTTTGTTCACGGTCTCAGAGCTTTAGCTAGTTTGGGGCTTCATAATTTCTTCTATGAAATTTTTTTTAAAAGTCATATACAAAAAATGAGTAATTGATTACATGCCTTTGCCACGAATAACCAACAAAAGTAAGATTTTACATTTGTTCCTTTCTTTCTCCTTTAAACTTCTATATTTTGTAAGTGTAGAAAGTAAGGGAGGCAGGGGGGGGGAAGAAAAAAAAAATTGAAACCCAGACAGGGAAAATTATTTTTTTCACTTGTGTATGGAAATGAAAAATGGTTAAAATGTTTCCATCAAATGACATTGAACACTTCAGTTAAAATGCAGTAATCATTTGTCATGAGCTCTAGTTTGGGAACGTCTTTTTGATTTATGTACTGCAAAGTTATTCACTGAAATAATATGCAAATTTCTAAGCTCTGAAAACAGAAAAGTGAGCAAAAATATAGATTTGGCTCATCGGTTTGTTGAGTATTATCTACTTGGTTACAATGCTGATATCTCACTTGATTCTGGGCAGTGACCCCTCGTGTCTTGCTTTCATGGACTCTCTGGTGATAAGAGACTTGAGCTGCTGAGCTAGAAGTAGAAAACATGATCCACAGGGTCTGGAGACACTGCAGTTATTGCTTCCAGTTATCACACTGGACTGGTCTGAGACAGCGTGTGGAAAATTGCTCACAGCTGAACTGGCCAGAGAAGGGACTGGTACGAACTGCTGTTCCTCTGTAAAGGTAACAGTGATTTATTGGGTTAGGTAACAGGGCTTATTCTGCTGACACCAACCATCTCAGGGACTGCATGCAGAGAGAGAAAGCATTAATCATCAGGACAACAAGATGAAGCTGTTTGTAGCTCCTGTGTACGCTAAGCCAGAGGTATTTTTCCAGGTACCGATTGGAGCAAACACTCAGTTGTAGTTCTTGGCTTCTTGTCTTTGGTTTTAACTGGGGTTCACGACAAAATAAAGAAATGCCAAGTTCAGCCACTATTTCAGGAAGTCACATGCCATGCAGTCTTTTCAGCTCACTGATACAGTGAACATAAACGAGATACAAGTCTGTCAAGAAAAAGCTCCTAAGCAGTACTGCCTTGCTGATGGCCATTTCACATTTTTTTCAGCTCTCCAACTTCGTTCAGTTCTGCAGAGCATAAGCAGAAGACTTGTCTGTCTTTCCCAAGGGGCTCCTTAATTAAGTAAGAAAGATGGATCAACAGTGCGATATAGACACAGAAGAAGCTTTCTGAAAGGTATTAATCAAAAATAATGCAAAGTTTTCAGTGTATATGTGAACAGCTGCTACTGGGGAATCACCGTCCACTCCATCACCAAAATCACCATGATTGCAAATACAAAGTACTGAGAGAGAAAAGACAAAAAGGTGGGAAGATTTGGGAGTAATGAACATGATTAATGTAGACATGGTTATTATTTAACCATACTGATGATATCCAACATTAAGTAGATAACAAGGTCTGGTGCATGTAAACAAAGCCTACTGTCCCTGCAGCATTAGGTCTGAACACTCTGCAGAGGAGGAACAAAAATGTCTCCATTTTACAGACCGGGGAATGGGCGCCTGACGAGATGAAGCTGTTTATCAAGCTGTTCATCAGACAACCCCAGCACTAGGAATTTGAGCTTATGCTTCTTAAGGCAAATTTTACTTTCTATCCACAAGGTATTTTATTCTCCATTTAAGTATGTTCCTCCATAAAACATCCATTATACAAAAAAATCTATATTAGGTCAGAAGAATGAATTTAGGAAAAACACTGTTAAGAGGGATATTGCTTATTCTGTCACATAATATACTGGAACTGCAGAAAGCTTGCGAGGCATAGCCTTCTCGGTACATATAAACGCTAATGGCATTCATTAAACACACGCACTGAGAGGGAGAGTCACAGACCATTGAAATGAGTGGAAAAGGCAACCCTTGATTTTCATAAGTGTTGTATTCAGTTCTGAGAGAGATGGGTTGGGCAAAATCTCCTTTCTCTTCTGATTGATGCACAGAGCTAGCTGAGGGGAACTGCAAACATAGTAAAATCCTATCAAGCAAAACATCACAGGAACCAGGCTGAGTAGTAACGCCTAAAAGGTTTCTTTTACAAATACGAACCTTGTTTCCTTTGTGAAACTCACCATTTGCCTACAGAGCAAGATTTTTTAAAAGGCAAGAAGTAGCAAAAAGCAGGTATAGCTTATGATAAATCAGACCTGAAGTTCACATATCTGATCTGATGAACCTTCCTTTAGGGATTTGAAAATGATCTCGTTGTTTTCGTTAAAAGCTACTGTCTAAGCTGTGTCAGGTTATTTTGCTGCAAGGTAAAATGATTCAATGCGAAGACATTCTGCAAAAGGCTCCTTACCTCAGCACAGAGCAAACTATGTCTTCAGCAGTTTACTATTCATAGCTCCTGACCACGTCAAGGAAAGTCAAGGGCAGAGGAAAAACTGAGATACTAGATCAGGTTACACTGGCACAAGTCATCAGGTGCAGATTCGCAAAGGAACATTTATCACTCGGGTTTGATGAACCAGTTTCTGTTTCAGGAGAAACTGGGATTTTTTCTTCCCTTTTGAGGGTTAACAGGTGTTTATCTAAAGTACTATAAGCCTGGTTAGTGCTGAATGTCTTCAAAATAAATAAAGCAGCCATCCTAGCTGTAGCAATATGTTGACGTTGTAAAAGGCTGCAGGTATTTATGAACAAAAGAAAAAAGAGAGGCAGTTGCTGCACTGCAGACAGGTGACAATTAAATAATTTTAAATACTAGCTTGGAATACTATGAGTAGGCTACATGGCATTTAACATGCTATTGCTATCATGCTAAATACTAATTAAATACTTGTATTTCATATGGTTCTCTCATCCTGCAGTACTTTACCAACCCTTTTCAGCCTTTCAATAACAATTTAACACCCTCATGCCAAGCTGTGGAAAATTATCTTGCAGCTGCAGCATCTGCTCCCAAGCGAAGTCGGTAGCTAGCTGTGTTTGCGGTATTAAAGCCATGCCTTCGTACACCGCTCTGTTAGGCAGCTAAAGGACTGTGGGATCTCTCATTTCCTCACCAGTTTTCAAATGAGAGGTGTTTGGTTAGGATAAATGTGTGCTTGTATTATTTAATGAAAAAATCCCACAGTGACATGCCTAACTTGTTCTCTTATAGGAAATATTATCCTTTGCTGCATGGAGGAGGATGAAAGCATGTGCTCATTTTGGGAGAGAGAAACTTTAGGAAAAGAAGAGCGATGTCATCTTCTTGCTAGTGGTTACAATTTATTTCATGTGATATTCTGCTCTTTACTTATACTGACATAAACATTTTGCTGTGGGTACCTTTCAATTCGAAAGAGCCTAGAAAACAAGGCTGTGTGCTACTCTTTATATTGTTTTTTAAGCACGGAATAGAATTTTTCCAAAGCAACTAATAATGTTTGGTGTCCATCTACTAGTACCTTGAAAGAACGTATTCTTCCAAGACTAAAAAGTTAGACTACTTTAGATAGTCTTGGGTTGCCAGAGTTCCTAATCACCTCTTTTTTCAAAACAAGCAAACAAACCGGAGTAGCCTGCACGCATGGATCCCAACGAGCAAAACACATCCATGTGCTGCGCAGAACATCTACTCATCCTCGGATAAGCAGTCACATACTGACAAAATGCTGCGATGTGGCTTCCAGGTAGTAAGATTACAGGCCTTCTGTGTCCCCACTGTGCCCTCCACACCACTTTCATTTTCAGATACTGTCTTTAATAATTCATTATTTCTGTTGCTTCTAATCATAGAGATCTCTTCCTGAAAGAAAACCTACCTTGGTATTTTTTGGTGATATTTTCTTAAAAATCTTAGCATTTATGGCCTCCTAAAAGAAAACCATTATGTGTTAGAGAAGTGATTAATTACGAATGCACTAACTATTCTTATTCTAATCAAGAACAAGGGTAATAGTCAAAGCCTGAATCTTTTGCAAAATTTGCACAAAGAATGATGCATCTCAGCAGGAAAAAAATGAGAATAATGTTTTGCTTTTATGTCAAATTGGATTTGGATTTTGTGAGCAAGAGGTAGGATGGCCTTTACAACAACTGCAGTGTTTTTTTCAACATTCCACAGATTTTCTTTTTCTGGCCTTTCTTAAATAAGAGTGAAAAAAAAAAAAAAAGTAGATTAAGAACCACTCTTCATAGCTTGCTTTCTCTTAAATTCATATACAATCACTCACAGAAGCCCTGATCCTTCAAAAGTATTCCATGTGTAGATAATCTTGTAATAAATTATGTCCCATTATGATGTTATTTTCTGTATCACAGCTGTAAATAGGTATAGCAAATTAGAGCTGGTAGGCATCATCCATCTTTTCCTCTCCTCCTACAAATGCTGTTTGTGCAAGTCTGAATGCTTCAATGAGAGAATTTTAATTTTGCAAAAAAGGAACAAAAATCCTTAAATATTTAAAAACAAATGCCCTAGTGAGCAGCCCATAAACTGAAATCAACATTTCTGGCAATTCTGTCACTTAAAGAAAAAAATCTGGTTTTGGCTTTTCTTTCATCAGTCCGGGAAGTTGATTACCTGTTTGTTTTTCAAAGGCTTGCATTTTTTTGCAAGACACAATTCCAGAATTTTTTATCACTTTTAGTTGCAATGGAACTCTTATCATTGGCTGATTTTCTTTATTCAGGACTATTGTTATAATACTTTTCATGTCATTAAAAAAAAATTAATACTGAAAGAGGCTCCCAAAGAAAGCTGATTAGTCAGCTTCATCCTTCCTAAGATATAGGGTTGTTTAAAATATTCTTGTATTATTCACTCACAAGCTTGTGTAACTCAAATCTACTAATTTCATTTACATGATAGTATTGTTCCTATTTTATGATCACATATTGAAAACCTATTATTATATTTCATGATCTCATTTTAAGACTGTTACATTAATCTTTGCTGTTCTACACTACTACCATGAATACACTGCACCTACAGCCTATGATTAGTTCTTTTATATTTCTCATCATATTAAGAAGGCAATATAGAGATTAGTATCACAAAAATAAATTGCTGCTACTAACATATCTAAACGTTTTAAACATATACATTTCTGAATAATTGCTAAACCAGAAAGTTAGGTAGAGACAGATGTCGGGATGTTACGTTTTGACTGCCTTTCTCCAAAATTGCTGCTATCCCAAAGATACTCTCATAAGAATGGGAATAGGATTCTGTTTGTATGAGACCTTGACAACAAAAGGCAGATATAGCGGAGCTGACTATAGAAATGAACGGCATCTTGGCATTGGTTAGACATTTCACCACAAATCTCAGCTCTCCATTAGACTCTGGCTTTGACCCTTATTTTCAGTCTGATCACGCATCCGTAGTGGAGTTTTGGGGTGTTCAGTGCACAGCCATCAGTCGTGGAGCAGTGCAGGAGCAGAGGGGACCGTGCTTCTGGAAATCACAGGTTTGGGGAGAGTGCTGAAAGAGCCATTT
>JAOBAS010000023.1:1632346-1687277 GCA_025311575.1 Elanoides forficatus
GGGGGGGGGAAGGCAACCCCTTTCTACATGTCCACCAGCATCCTCATCTGGAAATTCCCAGGAGATCAGAAGTTTGGCCTCACCAGGAACAAGATAAAAATGGAAATGACAGTCTTTCACAAGCACTGGAACTTTTGTGCTACCAACATAAAAACCCCATAGCACAGCATGTAATATTTCCTATTTTTGCACTGTATTTTCATCCTGAAGAATACCGTGCCTTTGGAAACTAGGTTGGAGGGTGGCAACCACTGAGCATGTAACATGCTGAATAATAGGAGGAGGAGAACGCCAACCCTTCCTCTCCTCTCCTGACACAGAGCAGAAGGAAACCCAACTCTGAATGCTAAATGACTATGCAGTGTAATTAGGACTTCAGATTTTAATTCCAGTTCGCACAATTAACTCCTTAGCAGTCTTTGGGGGTGATTCAGGTGTATAAATAGAGATGCCCTGGGCCATTTTAGATGCCCCAGGGTATCTGAGAAGTCTGTAAAGGGCTGGCGGATACCAGGCAGGAGCTATGGGAGACATGAGTCCCTCCAGAGCCACAGCTGGAGGCTAGGCAGCTAGTCTAGTGCACCTAAAATAGCATTAGGTATTTATGGCTGGGCATTTAAATCCCTCTTCTGTTCTCTAGAAAAGTGGACTAATTAATCCATTGAAATAAATTTATCTTTCTAGGTAGTCCAGCAGTTTTCTGCTACCTGATGCTGGCTATGCATTAGCAACTAAGTTTTCATCCAGACCTCCCATGGCACTTTTAGGAACTACTGCACTGATGGGGTACTGGTGCAAAGGAAGAAGCTGCAGCTTTTTGGATGCCACGCAACTATGACTGTAATGATAATATGATAACTATAATCATTAATTATAACATAATTTTAGTATTAACAATTATAGTTAAACTATTACAGCACAACTGAATGAAATTTCAGTATTTTCCATAACCTACAGATATCTCCCTAACAGAAACAATATACGTCTGCACCTCCAGTCCTTTGGATACGTGGGCCAGTACAGTCACAGTACTGGTGCTGGTGTCCTCATCTCTGCAATACCTGCCATTCCATACTTCACACATTCCCTAGAATAATGAGGCCCATCATCTTTTGATGAGACTGTGGGAGTTGATATTCCCAAAATACAACATTACACTATCAGATAATCACTACTACTTAATACTGCTCTAGGAAGACTATTTTTGTGAAAGCTACTGGGAATACAATAGCAACATGGGAAAGTCAATACAAGGAAGTATCTCTCTGTTTCTGCAGGGAATAGAAAATGTAATTAGGGACAACCTCAGACAGCAAGAAATATTAAATACTTTTAAGTCTGCTTTTATAAGACTTCATAAATCTATGGAGCTGGACTAGGGACAGAAGCCAGGACAAAGAATATCTTGCCCTACTACATGTGCAACAAAACCACTTACCAAGGAAGGTCCAGACTTTTTGGCAAGGATCGTTATCTTTGGACAAACTGGACGTTCCAGCAATATTAGAAAATATGCTTGAGGATCTTATAGCAGCTCAGAAATTGGAGCAACATTCTTTCTGGCAATGCTTTGAGAAAGGATGTGGCTAGCAACATACGGAGAAGGTAAAAAGGATCCTCCTGTCTTGTATTCCTCCTTTCATGAATTACCATCATAATTATTTTCCAACAACAGAAAAATGTAATTGATAAGCAGCTTCAGAGATCATTGGAAGAAGTTAAAAAAAAAAAAAAAGTGGTTCAAATCCTCCTGGCAAGAACTTATCATTTTTATTCAGCTTGTCACATAACATTACTGACCTAGGCTGATCTGCAGACAAACAGTGATGTAAAAAGATGCAAATGTAGAATCCTCAAAGCTTCCACTGGAAGGAGGAGGACTTGGAATTCACTGTGTTAATGCATTGTGGAAGACAACTAAGTGTACTTAATTAAATCTTTATGAACTGCCAAGATTTTATGTTCTGGCTTAATCTTCTGGTAAGAAACATAGCGAGTGTTTATTCTTACTGTTTTTAGTTAGAGAGCAATTCAACAGCCAAAACAGACCCTCCAACTGCTGTAAGGTGCCAGTGGTTGTGGTTGCTAGCCCATTTTACCTTGGTAAAAGGCTGGTATTTGATTGGTAGGTTCTGTGGCTTTGCTGAGACCTAACCTGGTGTTACATCTGTATATGAAGGGGGTGGAAATGGTTGCAGGGAAGCAGAGTTGTAAGCTTAATTTTAGGCTGAGCAACCCTGAAGGAGGAACCTGTTGATCCCTCAGAGAACAAGAACAAAGAGTTTTGGGTTGATTTTTATCAGGCCATCATTTTTCTTGGTTGCTACAATGAAAGCAGACTTTTAAAAAGCACGTAGGTTGTTATACAGTGGAAAGCGGTACCGGTAGGTCTTGGAGAGTAACAAGAGCAGCAGTGGGTCTTGCTGCAGCTTCCAGCATTGCTGTCAGCACTGATCTCAGCTACAGAACTAGCAAGGGCCTATTCATTTTTAACAGAGCTGCTTTACAGGTTTGTCAGTAGTCACAGACATGACTGGCAGTTATCACCAGAGCTAGCCTGTCCAAAACGAGATCTTCCAGGTCAGTGTAAGATTTCCAGGACATCACTTGGATAGGTGAAGGGAGACTCATCCTTTTCCACAAGATAATTACTTACTACTTGGTGTACATGGTCAAGCCTAGCCTTCTCAGTCGCTCAGACCTGCTCATTTGGGTTGAAAATAAGAGGTGAGATCCATCTATCCCAGTTCTTGCTAAACTCTCAGCGTATTGCTGCCCAGCAGTTGCTTGCCTAGGTCCCCGGACAGCCCCATCCAGAGTCAGGAGCTGCACTAAAATCAGCTTTTGGCTCCAGGCACCTGACTTGAAGCACTCCAACTGGATAACGTTCACCTGGGAGACCCCTCTGCAGGACAAGGTGGTAGCTGGTGTCTGACTGCTCCTCTCCAACCCTGCCATTAACCACTAGAGTTTCCATTATCTGAAGGAGCCCTCTTCTTAAACTGTGAGCCACAACAACTAGCTGAAGGAAGGGACTGCTCTTCTACTTACGGCTTGCCACTGAGGAGGTTGGGCATGCATAACACCGTCACCATTCATCTGAATGGGTCCTGCGCTTCTGAACTCACTTACAACCTTTCAGCATCAGAGGATGGAGCAGCACAGATCCCCCTCACCCTCCTCCCAGGGTTTGTAGCGCAACTTTGGGCAGTTATACGGGGAAGCTTTAAACCAAGGAACCTTCCTTCAAGTCTCCCAGATTCAGATAGCTTGCAACTGTGAATACTAGAAATCAGGAAGAAAACGGACCTCGCTTCAGAACTCACGTCTGTGAAGTCAAGAAGTTCCCTCCAATTTTTTTCACAGGATCAGAGACAGAAATCATTAGCAGCCTCTGAGCCTATTAATGTTACAGCAGCAGGACTATTGACTATGAACTGGGGGAAAACGCTATACACGTGCCTGTTCTCTCAAGCATATGTGTAAGATGGAGTCAATTGATTTGTTCAGGTTTTGAGGAAATTCAGTTTAAATATAACAGAATGGGATGACTCCTTTCTTCAGTGTAATAAACCAAAACCCACTGCGAGTTCCAGTACATTTCAGAAACCCGCTGAATATTAACTCTCATAGTGTATCGAACAGACTAAGTCTAATACACAAAAACTGAACTACACACATCCTACCAGAATTTAAGATCAGCCTTAATAAGCTTACTCTCATCTAATTGCATATTTCTGAAAATCCAGAAAGTGTCTGTTAAAATTTTTAAGCTATTGATAAAACTGTGGATGTTGTCTTGATTTTTATTTTGAGTAAAGGAGATGCATTAAATTCCTGTAGTACCTACATGTGTAAAAGGTACAGAACTCTGAACATCTTGGGTTTCCTAAAGTCTCTGAATCAAACATATCTGACAAAGAAATCACCTTATTTTCACAATAAAACCTTGGGTTACTTTAAGTAAGTCTCTGCAATTATGAGTTCCTTGATAAATCAGACAATCTGGGAATTTTAAACTTATTGCCATAAAACCCTAGAACCCTGGAATATTTTTTAATATTTTGGCTGACATTTTCTTGTTTATAAAGAAATAAGTCTACCATCTGCTTTCCAATTTAAAGCTTGGATTATAATACCCTTTTTTCAAAGAAAAAAAAGCCCAGTAATCCTTAGCTTTCTTCAGTCTTTGTTTAGCAGAATTGTAATGATTTGTTGTTCCTACTTTATACATAACTTAACACTTGGCCAAGGACATTAGACAGAAATGTTTGAAGAAGTCTGAAATTTTAAAATGTTCAACTCCCTAATGGCTAGCTTTTTGTCTCTATCTGAAGAAATAAGTTAGTGCAAGGTGTTTCCACTTTCTTTAAGATATGTTTATATTTTACTGCTTGTAAGCATAGCTCATGGTTTGCCTCTAAAGTAGAGGAAATACTGCTTTCCAGGTAATTTCATTTCTAATATGGACTATAAAAGGAACATTGCAAAGACTGTGCTGGAAAAAACCACGTTCTGTTAAAAGCCAATGTCGTTTTCAAAAGATTAAGTGCTGCAGGTGAAAGGTAAAGAAAATGGGACTTAAGAGACAGGCCAGCTCATACAGAGCATTATTTAAAAAATTATCTGTACAGCAGTTCTATTGAAATGGAGATAGAGAAGCTGCGGAGGCTGCCAATTTCATCATGTTGAACTATTTAGTAGACAACTCTCCTAAACAAAGCTCACACATTAGGTTAAGGCCGCTTTTTTCCTAAGGAAGGTTGGGCATGTTCTCATCCAGGCTACAGACTCTCTTGCTTGCAGGGAAGCACGGAACAAGTCCCAGTAATACCTGAAGGAACCAGGGGGTGCGGGATGTTCTCCAAACCCGTCAGTACGATGGGAGCCGAGGATCAAGCTCATCTTTCAAGGAAGTTAGCGCTTGCGATACTGCGCTTACTGTCCTACAGATGTAGCTCCTCTTTATCCATGCATAAGCTATGGTACCTTCGCTAAGCTAAGCAGCTGAAGCCTGAGCATCCCAATGAGATGTCCCACAGTGACCACTGGAAATTGCACCTGGAGGGAATGGGAGGAGAGTTCAGCTCTCCTTTGAAGCAAGTCCTCTCAGCAAGTCCTTTGAATGCCTGACTGTTCTGCTGAAACTACTGTTAAGTGCAGCGCTGTTTGTACGGCACTCAATTATCCTTCTGCTATGAAAGAGGCTGAGCCAGGAGCTCTCTCATTTGTTTTGTGGCAAAGGGAAGAAGATAACAGTGACTTATGGTTAGTACTAGAAAAAAAAAGATAAAAAGACAATCAACTGTGAACCAGCTCGATGAGGAAATGCAGGAGGGAGGAACTGCTCTTTCCAAATAATTAATCACTGTAATTGCTGTCTCCCCACACAAATCCTCTCAGGTCAGCTTTATTAAAAAACAAGTGCAATTTTAGGCCTTCAGAACAAAACTTTTCCTCAGGAAGGACAGAATTCTCTAGTGCAGGCTTATAGGTGAAGGAAGATCAACTAATTATAAATTATTTTAACCAATATTTGTCAGTGCACTTAGGAGAACTATCAACAGTTCAAAATGTAAAATGGTGGGATGTATTCGCTGATGTGCTCCAGCTGCTTTGCCTTTCTCTGGCAATACTCAGAGGCTATAAAACTGCCTCACCCTGGCTGGTGTAAGTTTACAGCTCTCCTGCATCACCAAGGCTGCACAAAACAACACGAGTATGCTGGTAAATTCAGCCCAGCATATTAGCTTTAAAGCTTAATAAACTAAATGTAGAAATGAAAAAGCTGCAAGGCTAATGCAGAGATTTAAAGAGGAGGAGACAGGGACAATAATCATGCTTTGCTTCAAGGTCAACTTGTTAAGCAACAGAGGTATCAGAGAGGAGTTTTATACACCTTATCATAACAGCGATTTAAAAGCCCTGGGAAAGTTTGGGAACCATGTGCATGGCTGTTGCCAAAGCAAGGTGCAGGACATGGTTTTTTCCTCCTACTTCTGTCCAATTTTGTCAGAAAATCTAGTTTGAGGACCAATTTGTCTTGTGCCTTATTGGCATTTATTTCAAAATAAGCTTACAGACATCACAAACAGGACAACTTCACAGGTCTGTATCTACCTTTCAAGGATCCTTCTAGAAACACTACATTTAATACCTCTGTAATAGATTATTGGTAAACATGTGCTATCTCTGAGACCACTCTAAGTCGGGGCCAGAACTCATTAAACCTTCATTTTGAAACCTGTGCTCTAAGCTGTGCATCGCTCACCAAGGGTATCAGAGATTACTCCCCCCTCTCCTTTATTTTTATAGCTTGCTAATAAATTTCAAAAGTAAAAGAGCAGATGTTTGAGAATCCTGGCTGTAAAAAGCAACATAAAAAAATCAAAACTGTATCTGCAGCTACAGAAAACACTGCTATCCTTCTAATAAAAAATGACTGAGGAAAACTCTCCATTTTTACCACAGATCACACACACAAAAAGAGGAGAATTTAGACTGTGTTACACTGCGCGAAGGGAGGGTGAGAGAGAGACGCTGGCTGGTGTCCAACACCAGGTTAAGGCAGGGCTGGGCTCCACCACTGGCTTCTGGAGCAGGAGCAGAAGGAGGCAGGGTCACACTGCTGGCTTTGGGTCATCAGAAGAAAAACGTAGTTTTGACTTGATCCTGCACAGTGAAAACAACAGACATTGATTTTTGTGTGTCCTGTGATGTGTGGATGTCTGCTACGACAGTTTGTCACCAAAGTCAAGGTGTATTTGCTCAGCAGTGAGTTTCTGTGGCAGCAAGGTCAATAGGCAAGGCCAGCATACATCCCCTCGACTTTGCGTTAGCCGAGAAGCGTAGATCTTCAGGGCTAGGAGGGACATTTAGTAAAGGGTCTTTAATATACCTTCCTCTCCCCAGGGCAAGATCGACCTTCTTCTGACAGAAATTTGTTAAGCTGCTTGCAAAGGCTCATAGTTGTGGAGACTCCACGACCTCCACAGCTCGTCTTTCAACATATCACTGTCTTGACCATTAAACTCAATCTTCCTTGCCATAATGCAAGCCTGTTAGTATCACCGGCATTGGACAGCTGCAAATTATGTTCCATATATATGGTAGAAGACAATCTGGTCACTGTGATTCTTTCCTACCAGCAGGTAAATGTTAGATTCTATCTAAATATTCCTGACAAAACTGATGAAGTGAGAAAGGAGCTTGGGTGAATGCCTCTGCCAGTGAAGCAGCAACCAACCTTTTTTTTTTTTTTTCCCCAAAGATAGTGCTGCTAATTTGATCTGGCTTAAGCTGTAGGATTGTATAAACTGTTAGCAGTAAGTATTGATGAACTGCAGCTCTCCAAAAATCTCTCTGCCATTCAAAAGTTATAGGCATGGGGATTAAAATGTGTTTGATTACTTACTCAAAAGTTTACCATTTAATAAAAGGAGGAATGAAAGATAGGGCAGTTGACAGTTGCTTGAGGGTTCTCACCTTGAGATCTGATGTTGAAAGATGCTTAGTTCCCCGCAGTGACTCAGCTTCAGTAAAGGCCTAATAAAGAGCCTTTGCTGATTCCACCGCCTACCCTAAAATACCCTGGCTCCCTGCAGGGTTGGGGACAGGGTTACTTTACAAACATGAGTTTATGTCAGGCAATATTTGAACTAGCACAGGTTTGTAGAATTAGGCAGATGGAAAGATTTGCCTTTGCAGGCAGCAAGGAATATACCTTGTTCCTTTTAATTGGCAAAGCATGCAATAAATAGCAACATGGATTTGTGAACAGTAAATCTTGTGACAACACTGCTTTTAAATGGAAAAGGCCTGAGGATGGCTTTTAATGCACAACTTGAAATGTCAGCCTTTTGTTTTCTATCCAGTACTGCTTTACCCGTATGAATAACCTACTACTTGCTTTAATAACATGAAGGTATGCATGAAGTGTTTCTGAGGAACACTGATTCAAATCTAAATTTCAAAAAATCTTTCACTGAGGATTTTCTGTGGTCCAAGGTAGAACCTGTGCTGAAACCAAGAGCAGGAGAGGACTAGCCTTCCTAGCTCAAGAACACAACATCTGAAGACAGTTGTGTCTCCATTCGGGTGCAGAACAGACAAATCTTCCTGCTTTTTATCGAGTTTTTTTTTGGGGGGTGGGGTGAGCTAGCTCTCTGAATAATCAGTTGTAGCTACAAAGATATACATACTTTTATCTCTTAGGAAGAGGAAGCTGAAAAATTACCTTTTCTTTTGACTGCGGAGTTTTTGGTACCATACATTCACATAGGATCAGTGTGGGAGACTTCTGCAGCTCTTGACTGTCTGACCACACCTGAAACCATGCTCGCTAAACTAGAAAACCCAAGGTGATGTGCTCTCCTCTGAGATCAGAATCCCAGTCTCGGGAAAGAGCTCAAATCAACTGAGCTGTCAGAGTCCAGTATAAATTCCAAATTATTTTCATCAACTACCTCTAGGTTACACCACTGGACATTTCAAGCAGTCTTAATAAAATCAAATTCCAAATCTTCAGCTTATCATGTCTAGATCTCTGCTCTCAGATTGATTTTAATTTGTAGCTCCTTGAATTGTTGTTGCTGTTATTGCAGGAGTGTGTCTGAAATAATCACTTTGCCACTCCAGAATGTTTTTTCTATAAATTTTCATGCAGGACTCCAAATGTTTAAAGGTAATTTTACTCTTCCTTGAATCCAGCAGACACCACAAAGCTTGTCTGAAATTCCAAATCTTATTAAGTATTTACTTTTTTGACTCTTAATAAATACTTAATTTCCATTTGACTGATCCTCCATCCTTTTTCACATGTTCAAGTCTTCCACCTGTCTGGCAAGTCTCACAGAATTGTTGCAGATCAAAGGACACACAGTCCAGACTTACTGTGCACTTGTAATTTTAGCTCTCAAGCTTTCCAAGCTTGTAAAAGGCTCACCGATTTTATCCAAGGCCTTTTAATGAAGCCACAAGGAAATTTGTACTTGGTACTCCCCATCACTTGAAAAAGAGCATATATATTGTTGGTATGTTACCTTCCAGGATAACTTTATGGAGAGTGCATAATAAGCCAGTCCTCTGCCCTCTATCTATTTTTAACCAGCTTGTCCTTAATCATCATGAAACCACACAAAACAGGATCTACTAAGCATCAAGACCGGAGCCAGATATTGTAAGCTGTCAATGTAAGGCAACTTATGGCCCTTTGTAGAAGTTCTTGTGACAGGCTTAATACTCGGAAGTCTGGCTGATTTCAGGGCAATCTCAAGATATGCTTTTTCAAAGCAGAGATTTTCTTCCTTTTCACAGGATGGGCGTACTCACCACACCACGGAGGAAAGCAGTGGTAGAACAATTCTCCTGCTGCCAAGGCACTTTTCAGTTCCCAGCTGCCTTACCACTTCGAGCTCTGTCTGGCTCTCGGTGGGCAAATGCCTGACAGGTTTATCTGCAGTAGCTATAACTCCTGTGATAACATTAGCTTCACCCTTCTCTCATCATTAATCCTCAGACAAATGAGGCTTTGCAAGGCTGTCATTTATCGCACACTCGTCTTAGGCCTGCTTCAGCTTTTGAACATCCTATCAATGGACAGACTGCTTTACTAAAGCCCAGACGACCAGCTCTGGTTCCTTGTTCTCACCAATGGTCAGCTCAAGTCAGACCAGCAGTCCCTGCTCATCTCCGGCAGGGACCTACACTGATGCTTTCCAGAGCAAGATACTTAAAGAGCAATTATTCTGGAACATACTCCAAGGTGGAGTTTCACTCTTGCCTTCCTGCAATTCATGGCTGAGCTGAGCACGGATAGTGCTCTATGGATAGAAGATTAAATTGTAGTTATTTTTCTCATGAAAAATAGTTACTCCATTTCTGCTAATTGTTTCAGTACTCATTTTGATCTGCTTTTAGGACCCTCCATAATTATTTCAGATGGGGCATGATTGATCTGGTTTGTATCCGTTAGAGTATGATAGATTCATGTTCCAGTACCAGCGTCACTAAAGGTTTCATCCAAAGGCCACTGGTCTTTTGCACACCTCTAAGTGGGCAAATATGTTCATATGCATCATTAAACTACTATGCAAATGTGCTCTTTTCCTATAAAATGGTGCTTCTTTAATATCAATATTTGAAAAGTGATTGGTATTCAGCTATTTAATCCCTAACCTTAGGTTTCCATTCACAGAAATAATACATGACCATTTACTAATTTGTTTTCAAGTACTCATTTGTTTATTCAGTACAGTCAATATTTCTAAGACCTTAAACCTGGAATCAATTTCCTGTGGGCGTACATTTGCACTCTGGCAAAGCCTGACTGATTTTGTGCTTACTCCTCTTGGAAGAAATTTCTACATTGCATTTCCTCAGGACTGTGAGAAGTAGTTTTGGGGTTTGGGGGTTTTTTTGGTGGTTTTGGGGGTTTTTTGTTGTTTTGTTTTTAAACTATTAGCCCCCTAAGTTTGCACCTAACTTGGACACGTAGAAATGAAGCAGTGCTATTTTTCACTCACATATAAAAACATAATAAATAAGTGCAGGTTTTAAACTCTATGGCCCAGGATCAAATACAAATGGATTCCTGCTCATTCTCCCCTAGCTGAATTATTGCTGCAGTACTAGCTAACAATAACAAAATGATGATTTGTTCTGTTGAGACATCAATAGCTGCAGTTAAAGCCTGAAGTCCATATAGGAAAGAGGTGGGGTTTTTACATCTCATATTCTGTGCTATGAGGAATACAGACCAAGACCAGGTGTCTGGCTCACTCAGTATCTTTGGAACTGTGCAAAGTTGCTCATCAAACTGATTTTACTGGTTTGTTTCCAGCCAATTTACATAACTGGGCTGGTATAACATTGTCAGCATGCACTGGTGCATCTGATCCTAAATCTCAATAAAGAAGTTATTCCTGATGAAGTCAAAGCTTTTGTAAGCCGTTGATCTGCCTTGGATAGAAAGCAAAACATGCCAAAACTAAATTGTGGGTGACTAAGATTCATAAAAAACCCTATTCAAGATGCAATAATTAGAGCAATCAATGCATTTTGATTAACTGATTACCACCTTTCGACTGCCAGTGGCAGAAATAACCTCCTTCTATAAAATCACAAACCCATTCAGATTAAATTGGGAGCAGATGGAAAGTTGTTTTTGTTATTGACATTTCAGTTCCCGAATACCCTTCAAAAGCGTGCGGTACTGCTACATTGTAGTGTAATTAGAATAAAGCAACAAAATCAATTTCTTTTCACTCCACAAATACAAAGATTATCATTCAAAAGGTCAGCCTAGCATACGACAAATATTGACAACAAGGAGTGCATAGCTTTCTAAATGTCCTTTTGCAGTGTTCTGAGCACATACAATTGAGACTGGATACAATTTCATTCAGAAAAGCATTCTTAGTATGAAGAGACTTACTAGGATTTCTATATGGGGGGATCAAATGCAATCAAATGCTATAAACTCATGCATCTCAAACTAGTTTCAGCTGGGTTTTACCTATCCTTTATAACAGAATTTGGACCACAAATAAATCTTGAAAGAAGGCAAGGCAGCTATCATGCATTTATGTTTGCGTTAACTTGCTCTGAAGAGATTCTTCAGCCTTGAAGAAGTTGAATTTGGATTTTGCACATTTAATTTATATTGACCTATCCTGTTTTCACTGAAACGGCAACTACCATCCTTTTGTTTTGGGAAATATGTTAACATGAGTGTAGCATCTGTTGTTTTTAAATGTTCTGTTCTCCCCAAACAGAGGAAGAAAATTAACTCTTCTCCTAGAAGTATTTATGTTACCTGGAAGACAGTTATTTGTCTACATATAGATGCAGTGCCTGCAAAGAAACTGCAGTACTTCAAGTTTTCAACCTGCCCACCAGTTCCACAAACTTCTCAAACTCAAGTTGAGTTTCAAGTAGCATTAAGCACATATATGGATCTTGACCTGAAGCTCATCTGTTTTAACTGGTCCCTGTTTCAAGTCACTTCAAGCTCGTCCTTTAGATCTAGAGTTCTAACTCTGGAAAGGATGCATGTTGGTTCAGACATATCTGCTACATGGATAGTTCTACAAAATTCACACAAAGGAGCATCCTGAACCCTGTTTCCATATTCATGTATGTATAACAGCACTATTAAAACGGTGATTATGTACATGACTTTGCATCCTAATAAATCCGGAGAAGCATTTTGCATTAAGTGGGCAGACACTTTATACAAAGGTTGAAAGTTCAAGGCTTTAAAATCCCAGGGCTGTTTGTTACAGAGCCATGCTGTGTGAAAATCCTGTTTAGTGGCAGTATAATCTCATTGAAGCCTAAGCAGTGCCATTTGGACTCAGCATGGCCAGTGGTTCTAAGTGGGGAACATAAAGACATTGTTAAGATCTGAACAAAAATGGCACTGAAGAAATGAGATGAGGTGTAATCTTAAAAACATTCCAGTTTAACTATTTGTTTTAGAATCATAAGTAAACAATAGTACAAATCCACATTCAAAATAACTTTTTAATTCATCCTGTTTCTTAGGACAAAACTATTTTTAAAATGCATTCCATTATAAAAAGCTTATGAAGTCTAATTTTTTAAAAAAATTTATTTACTGATTAAGCCAAGAAGATTGTTACTAGTTTCTGGGTTTTGAGAGTGCTTTCTAAGCCCTTTCATCACGTGTTGCTTCAGGATGCTTTCTACAATAGAGATAATATCATGTCTCAAAAGGTAAATACTTAATCAAGGGATTGCTCCTCTTAACTCTCTGATAATATTGATTAAATATATTATTTTGTTTGAGCAGCAATACAGAGAATTTCCTCTAAGTTACCTTGCACCTATAATCTCATTTGAAAGTAATACAAACTCCTGTAGCATTTACTGTATAAGAAACAGGTACATTAATCAAACTATGACAACTATTTTCAGCATTATTGTTCAGCAGAGTACAACACCAAATTGATATGAAAGATTTACATTTTTCTTGCTCTAGTACCCTGGCATTAGTACCGGACTGGAATACATTAACCCAAGTACTGCCATTTTCCTTACTTTTTACAGGCTTCGCTGTTTCAGAAGCAAGAAACCCTGACCTGAGGTCCCTTTGATCTTGTTCGGGGGAGAGAGCAAGCACATTCCTGCCCGCAGACTTTAAGTTTCTCTTTGTTGTCTGGGTCTCAGGTATCCATGAGGTGTTCAGGTGCGGAGGAACAGAGCACTGTTCCCCTCTGGACGCAGTGGAGCCGGTTCCGAGGGCCAGCCGAGAGAGCCGGGACACACACAGGGCTGGCTGCAAGACCAGACACCCCCAAGGGACCCTGGAACTGATTTGGCCATTTTCTCCAGCATTTTTAGAAAGGGCTGCAGAATTAAAGCTTACCTTGGCTCAACATCAGGAGATGCTGTTTTGCTGATCTAGCCACCGGGTGTTCGGAGCAGCCCAGGACCCAACTTGACATTCGGTTTACACACAAACCTTCCGCAGAACTTTAATAGGCTGAAACGGATATTCAGGAGATCTAAAAGACCTCTCTGGTCCTCACGTCCTGGTCTGTTAAAGGAGGCTTTCCCAGCTAGGACAACAAATACCAAACTGAAACTACCGTGGAGGTCTTACGCTTGTCCTAGCAGACAAGGATAAAAGATTGCCTAATTACAGGGAATCCAAATATTTACCATTAACAGCAGTTTCTAGGGAAATTCTATGTATCTCAATTAAGACATGCAGTTTGAAAAAAGAGAGATTGGCTTCATTCTTCCAGCACTTCCTTCTCTGCAGGCTGCAGAAGCGAGCTGCTCCAGTGGGGGCTGGCCTTGCCTGGACCCGCAGACTTAGATCCTCCTCAGATCTTACTGCCAGGCATCCTGCAGGACACGGCGGAGGGTGGGCGTTGAGGAACGAGATGCCTCTGACCCTTCCCAAACCTCAGGCAGAAGGGATAAGGGATCACAACAGGCAAGGGCTTTGCTCTCTGTTCCTCCACGGGGATAAATACAACATTCACATCCTCACCCTCTGCCCAGCACCTGTGCACAAGAGTCCGAAAGAGCTCGCTGTGAGTCCTAACTATGAAGTTTCATTTTCAGCTCACGTGCCTCCCAGCTCTTTGGCGTGAAACGCAGCTAGATTGCGCATCGAATTGCACCCCCCCTCACAGAATGGGTAAGGGCAGACAACGTTACAGAAAACTCAGTTACATGGCTTCCAGGTGAACCTGGGCTTGGTCCAACAGCCGGTGCCTGGTCCTTGCAGGGTTTGCATGGAACCTCCCGGGAAACACGCACGCCGCCGTTAGCTCGCTCGTACATCAGAAAGGCAGGGGGTGCGATCACTCTGGAAACCTAGTGCAAACTTAGGGTAGATTTACATACGAAATTAATACAGTAAGTGTCTACTCCAATTATTAGTAAACGGGTGGTACTCTGTAGCCACAAAGGCAGGGCTGCGAATAAGCGAGCTCTTCTGAAATGGGCTGGCATATCATCTCTTACTGATTTCGGGAAAGGACCATTCTGAAATTCATGGAAAGTCTGGCCAAGACTGTAACAAGAAGCATTTTTAGGAATTCCACAGGCCTTTTAAGCTGAGGTGCTGCAAGCATGAAATACAGGTAGGAATGCAGAAATTGTGAAAGTCCTGGATCACTGTATGACCGGTGCTCGGGAACAGCACACAGCTAAACTGTGCGATCCATGCAATTTATTAGCTTTATTATTTTGCAACCCCTCCCTTCATATAATGCAAGCTTATGTTGGTTAAACCAATGCAGCTTCCACTACTGTACAATACACTTCTATAAAAGCCACTTCAACTACAGTTTTGTCCTCAGACATATTTTGTGGCCCTTGAGAAACAAACAAGTCCCTGCAGTCAGTAAGAATTCTGGTTCTTCCCTCCGTGGAATGCATTGAGTATGCAGGGAGTAACATGCAGAATGTGTCATTTACCAGTTTGGAAGGAACAGGGTTATCTGCTTTTTATATATTATATATATATTACAGGCATTATCCCTATTTTAATGAGTTTTCCACTATTTGATTGTTTCTGGATATTTCTAGCCCCTGAAGACACAGAAGCCCACAGAGGTACTGAAAGAGGCCACAGTAGGCAAAGGTTTCTTGTGACCCTGAAGGTAATTTTCTGAGCACAGAGGTGATCTCTTAGCTCTCTAGAAAATCTGAGCAGAGTGAGGCTGCTCCAACACTTTCTTGTGCCATCCACGCCGGCCCAGCAAACAGCGGGGAGCCTTCAGCCGCCAGCCAAGCCAAGGGGCCTCTCCTCTTGGCGGGCTCAGCCGGTCATTGAGGCAGTTGACTAAATGAGGATAAACATATTTAAGTGTAAAGCAAAGGCTCCAAAGTGCACAGATGATTTTAGGCGTGAGCTGAGCTGACTTGCTGAACCAAGACTTTCAATAGGATGCGCATTTAGAGATGCGATAAGGTACACGCCAATGAAGAGGACGGGAGTGTAGCCTCAGGGAATAAGGCAAACACCCGAAGCTCAGTGAAACTTGTAAGAGTTTTTCCACTAGTTTGCAGACTACCTAGTACTGTTGGATTGGATCCTAGCGCAAAACAGTTTAACAATTTAATTAAAGCTGAAGACTATTTGTTCATGCTGCAAAAGCTTGCTAATAGGCAGCACTGAAATGTCAGTAACAAATACTAGGGAATTCTTTCCCGCATTGATATGCACTAATAACACCCATTAATTTAAAAAAGTAATCATTTCAGACCAAAGAGTGGTTACACTTCCAGTTTTAGATTGGGCAATTTGAAATTTTCTTCGCTAGGTGTCAGAATAATTTGTTTTATATAAAAGCCTGAGAGGCAGGAGTGGAGATAGACTTGTTCACTACCCAAATGATGGGGCTTTATTTTTTTAATTTCTAAATCAATCTGCTTTTTTGCAAAGCCATTTACAATTGACTATTAATTTGCATACTCAAAGAAGCTACTAATGAAAGCAATGTAATTTCTTCTTCTCCAGTGCCCTAGCTGACTGCCTAATTCAGTGTTTTGAATAAATTGAACGGTGGGGTGATTTATGAGTACAGAGAATGTATTTCCTTTTTTTTACTCAACTACCATTAAACTGAGTTTCCTACCAATGAATTTAAATTAAAAGGACAACAGCCATATTTAAATTTTATCCACACATAACTGTGTTGAATTAAATGAATACTGCATTTTATAGCATGTGTTGGTACAGTTAAAATGTCTATGAACAGAGACAAATAGTGAAGACTGAGTATTTCTTCTTAACTCGAGCAGTCTTATTTATAAATTCTAAAATCATTTTACAGAAAAATGATCAACATAGTTTCAGCTAAGGTAATTTCACTGGAAAAGTAAGATTTCCTCTTTCAGTTACAAAACCCCAGAGATCTTTCATGAATAGGTATTACTCCCCCCCCCCGCCAACATCTTGTTTTTCCCCACTGCTTTAAATAAAAAAGACACTGCTTTTACATGCGACATAAGGTAGAAAAAGAGTAGGAATGTGAAAACATACCTAACATTAAGTTTGTTCTGAAGAAAGGAAATTGATTTGCCTATAAATGTCTGTATTGATAGAGCAGGAAAAGTTAAAATCCAAGCTTCACACTAATACATGGGAAGGCAAACTTCATTACTTACACTTGACTTACACCAGCATAACTGAGACCACAATCTCATTCTCCACTGGAAAATGTAGATGAATGGCTGATTCCCAAGTTGTGCTGTATTTTCTCATTTTCACAAACACTACAGAAGTACTTATATGGAAAAAATGCTTTCAGGAAGGCTGAACAAATGACTATTCATTACCTACAAGCTAGAGCCATTTTGCTGAGAGTTTAGTGGGGAAGATTCCTCAGATACTGTTACTTACAAAACCAGGCCCATCTGTGGGATTTGAGAGAGTAAGATACTGCTAGTGAGTATGGACACAGATGTTCAAAACATGCTGAAATATGTCCTTTGATTTGCTCCTAGAAGAGACTTGGATATACCTGTAAACTGTTTTCCTTGCCCCTTTCTTGCTGAAGAGCAAAAAGAAAGAATTCTCACAGATGTCAGCAAGCTGGGATACCAAATTGCCATCTTCCCTATGTCTTTTTTTTTTTTTTTTTCCTAGAGTTTTAAATAATGCTACAGGTGTAGTTAGAGACCTACAGACCACTTTCCTTAATAGCAGATTAAATTTTGAATATGTATATTCTGATATGGAAGCCTATGTTACCTTTAAATGAAAAATAAGGTAAGCCCATTGACCTCCATCCCCTGCTTCATACCAGTTTTTTATTGGAAAGAGTGTGTTCACGTAATACCCATACAATTATTTACTTTGGAATTGTCTTAAAAGCTTAAAGCTGAGAAACTTTCCATGCAGATGAATCCTAGAACAATTAATGTTTATTTTTGGCAGTTTTGTCAGTTTTAGCTGCAGTTTTCATAGATGAATAAGAAGTTCACATTCCCTGGGAAATACTCTCTTAGCATCCTCCGTTAACTATCTGAACTGGTTACATTTGATTCACATTTTTCAGCCTTTCTGTAAAACCTTAACAGCCAGAGACCTACATAAACCAAAAGTGTAAGGTCAAAGATCATGGGAAACCAAGTAACTTCAACTTGATGTATGAGCACATGGCATCTATTTCTGAGACTTGCTGATAAACGAAGGTTACAACGATGACTTGGCATAAAATTATTAGGTAGCTCTCTTTAAAGTTATAAAGGTTGCTTAAAACTGGGACATCTTTCTCTATGGCATTTGTACAGCTCTTTACAAAACACTGTACAAAAATAGTACTCCTTTAAACCTAGTGAGTGAAACGCAGATGGCTCTTCCAAACAAAGAAAAAACATAAAAGCAACACAGTGCACAACTAAACACTCATTTTAAAGACTCAACTTTCATTTTAAAGACTCAAGGATGGAAACACACAAGCCACCTAGAGAAGAACAAGCCGCATATTACTCATTTCTTTCAAGTTACATTAAAACATCAGTTCTCTACTGTTGCAAGTGAAGCCATTCCCAATACATAGCATATTATTTCTCAGGAAGCGTTACATGAATGTTCTTTTCTGCACTTTCTGCTGCTCTGAAGACAGCGAAGCATCCAGTTCAGGGATTAAAAGGTAGACAAGGACTAGCCTCAGCTTGGCTGCACATCGCTAAAACTCATCCAGCTGAGAGTTATTTGCAGTATTATGGGGAGTTGGTGTGCCAGGGAGATCCAAGGAGAGACACTTAAAAAAACCAGGCAGGGTGGAAAGCCTGAGCGGTGCCAGGTCCTCCCCCCCAGTTAACTTGTGACACAGGTGAGCTGCTGGACAGTGGAGAGGAGAAATCCTTCATTTATTCTCTCCCCTGAGATGAGATCACAAAATACTCTGTCCTCAAACAGTGGCGAACAGGTCTCTGCGGGACAATGCCTCCCAGCCCCATGCCAAAATGCGCCCAAGGAGCACATAAACCAGCACGTTCTGACTGCCGGCTATGGTAAGTCACATTGCCTAAAGCCTCACGTTATTTTAGAATACATTCTACTGCTTTTTACTGCTGTCTTTCAGGGGTCATTTAGCTTATGAATAACCAAACCATTCATTCTGCCTCCTCTGTCATCTGCCATTGCCCACACTGCTTTATGGCAAGCTCCAGTCAAACTTGTTTTCTGGCAGGTGGCCATAAACTGTGATGATTTGTAACGGCTATCATGCAAGGGTAAAACATAGAAGCAAAGACGACACATTGAGTCACCTCTAATGTACCGATGACACTACCCAAGTATTTAATAAAGCCAAGCAGCCTGGCAGAGCCCAGTCAATTCCCTTATAACTTCCCTTCCCTCTGCTCTCTACAGTGCACATGTATAGAATCATACCTGCCCATAGACGATGCGTCCGTGGCCCTGAGTAGGGAACACAACCTGTGCCACATAACCTTTGCAAAACACAGCAGAGCCCCTTCCTCATTTGGCTCAAAATGACGCATTTTCCCGAGTCACTGCTGCAAAAGGAGAGAAGTAATGTACCCTTGGGCAGGGAAAGGCATCTGCTGGGGGACGCTCACCCAAGCCAAGCCCAGCGTCTTCTCGCAGAACTACCTCCTCGAGCTCAGCGCAGATCACCACTGGTTTGGATGAGAGGATTCAAAACAATTACATGGGTGTCACTTGGTGGCAGGCTGAGCCTTCACCCACGCAGCTAACCTGGCTCTCAGCTTTCCGACAGAACCAGCTAGACCTGGACCCAAGGGCTGGATGACAGGGCGAATATTTCAACCCAATGCGGTCTCAGGCACAAAGACTGTATGAGCCAAATAGGCCACTACATGTAGAGAGATGTTCTAAAATTGCATGGGCACCTGCAGCAGGTAGGAGGAAAGCATCTGACAGTTCGCCTGGAGCAACAAACCATGCTAGAGCTAGTCTGTGTCAGAAGCAAATCACAGTTTTGGACTCTGAACTTGCAGTCTCTGACCGAGCAATTTCATCATCTGTACCAGCTCAAACCAGCAAGCCACTAGCAAGCAGGATTCAATTCATCCTTACTCTCTCCAACGGCAGAGAGGGGGAATATTAAACTAGATTAAATTAATCTGACTGGGTTCAACATTCCTATATCTTGCTTACTCTGAGAAAAACATTTAAGAACATGAAGAATGGTAGCTCGCATATGCAAACACAAATGATCACAACAGCCCTCAGCTGTGAGCTGAGAGCAATGATTTGTCACAAGGGTGTTTGACAGCAAGGAGTTTAATTTTATCACTAGAAAATTCAAACTGTAATGGCATTAGCTATTAAAGAGAAATCTTTAGCCTTTTAAATGTCATAGGGGTATGTGAGGGGCAAGAGATTACGAAATATAGCCCTGCAGGAGGTTAAATGATTCCGGAAACAATGTTTGCTTCTCACAGAAACCCACTTAAAGCAGAAATCAAATCAAATAAACCACCTCTGATAACGTAAAGCTAAAGAACTCTGTGACAAAGTTCATATACATAACCTTCTTCTTTCCTTAGTAAACATGCTGCATTTACACTGTAAACCCTCAGTTAATCATATAGCGCATTTCAAAGAACGAGAGCGATGTCCTGAGCGCACAGATACAAGCAGTAGGTAAAGTGGCAGCAGCAAACCAGGTCCCAGTAGCTGGACTCATGGTTATAGTTGACTGCTCAACTATAAAGAAGGATAACCTTCTCTGCGAAGAGTGCAAGCACGAGTCAACTATTTAGCCATTATCCTGAATTAATTTATAGTATGAGCCCGCTAGCAATGAGTCCATCTACTACATCTGTGTACCTCTACCACTTACGCACCTCCGTTCCTGCCCTCGAGCAGGCAGAGATCTCCCAAAGGTAACTTACCTTTGCAAAACACTACAGCCCTAGCTCCACGTCCCCTGCCTACTCCTGTGTATTTGCAGCCTGCCAAATACAATCCTCTTTTGTCGGAGATTCATTTTGCAGCAGTGCTGAAATCCTTTATTTCTTCCTGTGCCACTACAGAGAAGTGTTTTCATGCAATGTAGTGTTCCATTTAGACTGATACCTGTCAGTACTTTTAAGAGCAGAGGAAATGGTAGCAGTTGTTGAACAAACACCCTAAAAATGCTGGAGGATGCATCCCTCCGCCTAGCACTCCCTTGTCATTTATGACTGCCTACTCATCTCAGGACCAGGATCTGAATTTACGTCTCTCCTGCAGAGGAGTGCTCTAACTTACGCCCTGTTTTCAGAACTATTTAACTTTATATGGCAAATGCCTATAAGTATTGTCCTTAGAGCATTAGGATAACTTTCTAGCCAAAGAATTAAGGCACTCACTTGTGGGTGAGTCACCCAAATTTCAGTCCCTGCCCAAATAAGTTTAATTATTTATACAAAATTTTGAGTGTGTAGTCTCCGTTCTTGGAGACTTTCGAGATCTGACTGGATAAAGCCCCAAACAGTTCCGACCTCAGAGCTGACCTTGCTTTGAGCAGAAGTTTGGACTAGAGACCTTGTGAGGTTCCTTTCACCCTGAATTTTTCTGTGACTACCGAGTTACAAGATCAGCAAGAGCTTTAACTTTAAAGATAAGACTTATTGGTTATTAGGGCACTCCGTCCTGGGAAAATGATAATACAAGTTCTTTAAGCAGAAGGAGTCTAATAGAGCTTAGAAAAACACATAAGCTCTAGGCTACGATGCAGAGATATGGATGAACACTTTTCTTCCTCCAGCATTTCTGTGACTATCAACCTGGACATCTCACTCTGATATTTTGGAAAGTACTGTTAAAAGCTTGTAACAAATTTCAGGATGAATAATTTACAACAATTTTATTATCTGCTAAAACCCTCCACCCAGTTCTATCTCACTGAAGCTTCATCTGTCCCATCACCTCTACTGAGCATGTTGAAGGACCACTTCCCTCCATCAGGAACTCCTGGGATGTACAAATATAATTTTCCATTTATTCCCTACTCAGGGTTGGAAGCAGTACCTGAGAGGAGGGACCATGAATTTGCTTGAACCCCTGGAGCATTCTGTACTTGAGGGCCATATTGTACTCCTCATTCCTTTAGCAGGGGTTGTCTTTAATCGAACAAGAATTTTACATGAGAAATATAGTAGGTGCTTACTTCTGATCCCTGCAGGAAAAAAATCCTGTATTTCCCAGAGTAGGACATTTATGCTCATACTATTTTAGAAGAGCTTATTTAAGGAAAATAGCAAGAGCGTGGGGAAGACATTTAATATACTACTGCTTTTTCCAATTAAATATTGTGAATATCCTTCAGTTAAATGCCTTTTTTTCAGTTACATAGCCATGTAGGATGGTGAAAGCAGAAGCGATTCTTAGAGCTAGTACTTTCTAAAATGTGTGAGAAAAGAATAAAAGATAAGAAAAAAGTCATTTTGCAATAGGTGAAATTATTTTACAGATGAAACATGACGCCTTACCAAGCTGTTCCTACTTGTACTTTATATAGGACGCAAGTAACAGAGGTCTTGGGAATGAACTACTCATCATTATTAACAACTTAAATGGGAGTTTAAAGGGCTTATCTGCAATGAATTATTCAAGAGCTTCATGAATTAACTACTGAACATTTCATGCTTTTTTTACTACAACACTGTTCCACACTGGACCTCCCAGTCAGGTAAAACAAGTTAAATATTACTAGTAAAAAGAGTTAGCTATTATGGCAAAACTGGTTTTGATGAGAATATGAAGGGCCAGCTTTCTGAAAGCACAGTGTTAGGCCAGATAAATAAGGGGTAGAGAAGCAGAACTCCTAAGAACTGAAATGGGACCAGTGTTACTCTATGCAAATGTATTAAAGCAATGGGTGAAAAGTGCTGCTATTGCACTGGAAGCAAGAGAAAAATCTTAAATGCATTATGCTGAGAGGTCTCTTCCCAGCTAAAAAAACCTTCAGCTTGCTCTTAAAAGCATGTATGAAGCAGCTATCAGTTGGTCAAATGGGAAGAAACTTTTGATTTATTTTTTTCAGGAAACAATTAGACTGTAAATGATCATAGAGGTATTGGAACATGTTTATCAACTTTAATGAGTCAAAAATTAAAATGTGGCAACAATTCAGTCTAGTGAGGGCAATGGTATACCTGGATATCCACTGGTGTTTTCCTACCTACTTTTCCTGTGGAAGTTCATTACTGGCAAATATCAGTTAGATAACAGCTACTGTAATTTTTACTGGCTGTATTCCACTTGGGGATAAGCATTTCTAACCTGTTGCCAGCTGGAGAACACAGCAGTTTGAAGGTGTCTTTATTACTTTGCCTTGCTGCTAATAGGCTTCCCTGTGTAATGTTGAAGTTGTGTTCTTCCACTAACACCTGGCCACCACCCCTAGGAGAAAAGTTGGTTTTCATTCTCCTTGGCCCATTTGGTGTTTGGGCTGAGGTTGCAAAGCATTTCTTTCAATACATAAATTCCTACTTTAAGTAAAAACTATAGGGGTTGTTCTTAAATCTACTGTGCCACACACAGCCCCCATGCTAAACACTGTGCGAGTTTAGAGTGAAAACCCAGGCCCAAATAGAAAGCAATTATAATGCAACCCCAGTAGGTACCCTCCCTATGCACAATACTCTTTCCTTATGTATATACTCAGAGATGCCACACTGTAGTAAGAGCAAAAGTAAAAGTCGAAGAAAATCTACCTCCTTTATTTACTGATGTAGCAGGGCTTCGCATCTCTTATCAACATACCGGCCATCATCTAAATGCTTTCATTCAATTTTTTCTCCAAGTCAATAGAGAGAGGATTTAGAATACTTACATATAGCAATTACACACTGAAGAAAGGACCCAATAATAGAAAATGAGATATTTCCTTAAGTATAACAAACAACTGGCAAATTTGTAGGTTATGAATCCTTTAGATCACTTTTCAGGCAAGCTATTGATGATACAGGATGCATGTGAACACAAGTACTGCTGTTTGCAATGTAAGCCTCATACAAGACAACTGTTTGAACAAACTGTGTAGAATATATTCAACTCCTATTTGCCATCAACGCATTTCATTAGCAGTTATTTACAATCCTAACTCTTCCCTCCATTAAATGCAAGATACTCCATTCCTTAAGCCTCAGTTAGTAGCAAGGCAAGTAATTCAGCCACTTTATCCAGAAATAAGTCATAGAAAGGAAGGGAGAGATGTTTCAGGGAGCAACAAATATGCCAAGTATTGTGTCCAAAAATGTTCACAGATGGCTATTTCATATGGGAAAGATACTCCTGCAAATAGATGATGCAAGATGAATTTTGTGCTAAGCATTAAGAAACACACTTGTTCTCGTTATCCTTGTGTGTCCAACATCATAATACAAAAAGGAACAACTTCCCGGGGTGGGGCATTATGCCATTGACACTTCAATACAGGCTTTAGACTATATTTCAAAAGGTAGGGCTTTCTTTACAGCTTATGGTTTTACTTTTTGAAAAAATGTATTTAATTAAAAATTGAGTTTGCTAAGTTTCAGTGGAGCTATGTACACTAAAAGACTGCAGAAAAATCAGGTAGGGTGCTATACAATATTGCATTAACTGGTGAAAAACTTTGCATTAGTGGGCAGGGAGAAGGGATTTTTTTATGGTATGAATTTACTTTCTCAAATTCTGGAATTAAATGGCTTTGAAATGAAATAGTCCGACTGCTTTGATTTTTAACATATGGACTCAAATGGCTTTCATTACAAAGGTGATTGCTGTATAATAGTCAAGTAGCAATGGAGAATAGATGAAAGATGATTCATTTAAACAAAATCAGATTGAAAAAGTTACCTCTTAACAAATTCAGACCATTGTTCTAGACTATCAGTATTTGAACAGCTTTGATCCATATCCTGCAGTATGAGAAAATGTAATTCAGAGAAACACCTAGCATCACTATACTTATTTAATTTCTGAAGAATGGTCCTGCTTAAGTGAGCCAGTCTACACTCTTGAAGTAATTTGTATGTAGTCTACAACACCAGGACCAAAATGATCTGTTACTGTGTGTGTACATAAAGGACACAGTATATTTAGTTAATAAAATCATATAAGTATCTTACTCAATACATAAATTCAGTGACTGTACATGGCTTATAACAGATGCACATCTCCTGCTAATATCCATAAAAGCCTCATTTGTTTGATGAAAGAGTAATTCTAATAGACAGCTAAAAGATAAACAGCAAAAAGCTCAGTGCCATGTTTGTATCATGTATCCTCAGATACAGCCTGCCTATTATAACTTATCTGTTATGCAACATAAAAGGATTCACTTTCTATATTAATGGCCAAGATTCTTTCTTCCCTAAACTGATAACGTGACATTTGAGATCTGATTTAATATTTTAGAGCTACTGCATGCACATACACTCAGAAAGCAACAGGAAAAAATTTATGAGTATATGAAAAAGGTCACAGATGAGAGCAACATACACTAAAGACCACATCAAGGCTCTTAGTGGTTCTTCCCCTCCCCACCCTGATAGAATTAGAGTGAAAGTGCAAGTTCCATTTACCTTGAGTAAACATAATAAATGGTAAAATAACCCAGCGCCGAGACTAAGTTTCAGAGCTAAATGAATGCAGGGATCCAAACGTTATATTCTTTTGGAAGACACGGAGACATCTCTGTACAAGAGAAGACGTAGAAGGGAAGTCCTAGCTTTGCAAAGGGCTTATCATGAAAGCAGATGTGATTTTGCTTTAGAAATGTCCTATTTAGAGCAGGGATAACAGGACATTGAATTTCTCCTCGGAGCTAAGCTTGTTAACCTGTTCTAAACAGAATTTACTTCAGTGACTCCATAGTCACAAAAGAGTAGATTCTCATGACTTGCAAAACTCCCCAAACGTAAGTTTTCTGTAGAAAGTGAGAATACTAGAAATTACAAGGTTAAAAGGAGTAGCATTTTGAAAGACACCTGAGCAATAGTACTATTTCCCATAGCAATGGGTTTGTGGAACATTGCACAGACTAAATGCAAACAAGTCGGTCCAAGCAACAGGAAAAACTTCCAACAGCAGAGAACTGAATTATTCTGAGACAGCTGGCTGTATGGTGTCTATTCGCATGCTGCTAAGAGACGTCAAAAGCTTTTGGTACCTGATCATACCTCTGCAGAATAGGTCTGAACTGCTGTCACTTGAAATTAGTGGAAGGAGCTTTATCTGCCTCAAAGTCTGAATGCTGAACTAGACTAGTCCCTTGGCTTTAAAAGGAATTTGCATGCTGGAATTACGGTGGCTTTATGATTTAATCTAACAAGAAATCTTAAAAGAAAGGCAGTATCAGAAAGGCTCTAAACTAGCAACACTATACTAAAGTATACATTACATTAGCATTAAAATCAAGTTATTTTAGCAGCAGCTGCCTAATAATCCACTCTAGTGTTTGGATATCTGAACTTGCTTTCAGTGTTTTAGGAGTGTCACATCCTAAAAGGTAAGCTGTGTCTATGGTTTTTGTTTTGTGTTTGGTTTGCATTTTGGTTTAGCTTTGTTTCGTATTTTTTACAGCTTCTCTGTAGACATCAAAAAGGAAATTCCTTATCCCTCCCTCACTTCAGAGGGGACCAGTAAAATTAAATATACTTATCATAGAATACTTTCCTCTAACAAGTGTGGAGATTTAAGGCTGTTCCCGACTTTTAGACCTAGTAACCAAACAAAGGTACAGGGGAGATCAGAGAAGTTAGAAGAGACAAATCTTCTCTTTGAGGTACCGTAGCAACTTCACGTAGCTGAGGCTGCCCTTCCAGCTTAAAGGCCCTTTTTCAGGCAAGGGGAAGGAAAAAGGAGTTTCACACATACTACCTCCCGCCCTTCTCCACCTCATTTCTAACTCGATGTTAATAGTCACAAGTTTTGTGCACAGACTTCAACCCTACCTTGGAGCATGTGGAGCCACGCGGCCCATCACCCCTGGCTGCTTCCTTCACACCCAGAAAGGAGAAACGATCAGGAGCAGAACCTGTCAACGCTGGCAACCCAGGAAATTCCTCCTGTGAGCAGCAAGAGGGACAAGGGTGCAAAGCAATTTGAACTAAGTGCTCTGTGCCCAAATCTGACATTTGTTTTTATTACTGTCACTTGGTCTCTGATAAAAGGCAGCAATATATTAGAAATGACACTATCAGCACCATCACATTGCTGCTATTTCTTATAAGCGATTGCAACATGGGACAACACCAAGAAAGAATTTAAAAGTTCTAATTCAATTTCAATTGAAAGCATTAAGAATTGTATGTCATGCTATCTGGGAAAGGAGAAACTGGTAAACATACAACTCAGGAGACTTCCAGGCAGAAAGGGAAGCAAGACTAGGAAGAGGGCGTCTTTATATTACAAAGGTCATAAGCTTCAGACAGCTTCATTTGCAGTCACTGTGCTTTCACACAGTCTCTAAAAGTCGAAGAGAAACACAGCGCAATAGCTTTCTTAAAAAGGGAAGAGTTCTTCCATGCAATCCCATTCAGTTACTTTGATGTTGCATTTGTTTTGAATGGAAACCAGGTATACAAGGCCAGCTACAGATATGTTAAAGATAGTCTAAGAAAATCTTAGTGATTCACTTCACTTTTTTGATAGTCTCCAACTTTATTAAAAGACCATCTTTTGCTTTACCAGAATAAACTTTCAGTATAGTCACCTTGTCCAGGTTAAAAAGAAGTATGGGTGAGGTTAATAAAAAATCAGTTATCAGAATTGCTCTGGATTTAGTGGATTTTTCACTGGCACCCCATCTTCTGCCCCAATGAGAGCATCAGAGTGCCAATAAAGCTGAGATTAATGACTAAGAGATCTGATACAACCGTGGGCCAAGTGCTGTGGAGAAATCTTTTCTGACAAACTCCAGCTGTGCAACTTTCTTTCCAGTAAGAGGCAATAGCATTTGGACCTCTGAAAAATTACTTGCCTGGACGATGTTTTATGAAGGCCCATTTACGGTGTTATAACACAATAGAAAGGATTTAAAACATGCTGTAAACCAACTTTCATTTCAAGTCATTCTTCAGTACTTTGCTAGGATAAATCAGGCCCAGTACATAGTAATGAGGTCCACTAAATGTCAAGTACAGCAAAGACTGCTTATCTCCTTTTAAGTGGTGAGATCATATCTATTCCATCATAGTTTTCCACTGGACACATTTAATCATTAATAGCATTAATTATTACCAACTTTAAAGTTTCCATTAATTAGTGCACCTCTTAAGAGATATAACCACCACTTGTGTGCTGCAAATAACAAATACATATAATAGTTCTCATGGCACTTCTTCAAGTAACTCTTACCAAGCTCTCCTGAGGCTCTGATTTTATGCTGAATGACTACATTTGCAAGTGGTCAGATAGTATCAACTTTCAGATTGCAAAGTAACTTGGAATTTAAATCAGCTCAAATTGTCTGAAAGTCCTTAGTTATTTACAGCTAGTAGGTTCCCTTCTTTGCTGAACACACCTAGCAAACAATTTTTGTTACAATGGTTACGGGACCATTAGGAGAACAGTTGCTGCTTTGCTTAGAGCTAACCCAAATGGTTTTGATGGTTACTTCCAAGGAAAGTAGAGCTTAAGACAATGATGTAGGCTTTGTAGACTGACATGGAAAGAACAGGTTTGATCAGATTGCAATGACCACTTGCTCACAAAGCTACTGACCATGAAGTCATAGGTACATAACATTTGAGGTTGGTGTGTGAGCTCTGCAAAAATATACTGGATGAAACTGTAAAGTTCTATTCCCATTACTCCATCATACAACATGTTAAGAGAGGAGCTGTATTGTGGTTGCATGTCATGAATTCATTTCACTTAGAGTCATTTTACTTCGCTGTTTGCAACACACAGCGAAGTTAAGGTCGAAGTATAACAGGTATCAGCTAAAGAAATAGGTTATCCTTGAAACATACAGAAAGCTACCCTGGAAACAAAACAAGATGATTCCCAACCAGCAATTTTTTTCACTCCCACTGTTAAGTAAGTGTAAGTGAAGTCAATGGTATTATGCTGTCCTAACCAATTTAACCAGCCTCTTCATCATCTTTAGGTATCAGGAACATCAAAACAAATTTATCATAGACTAGAATTACTGCAGTTAGGCATTTCTGTTGCTGTAAAAATGTATTAAATTTATCTGCAGCTCCATAATTAAAACCTAGGCTTTAGAGGATCTTTGAATGTTAGTATATCTTCAAAGCACTTTACAGATCAATCCTTTCAGCATCACTCCAAGAGTGGAAAGAATTACCTTTATTTAATGGAGAAACAAGCTGCAGTACAAAGACACAGTGACTCATCTGCCGGTTAAGTGCCTAGATACCATGGGGATGATACAAGAGCAGAGAACAGTGTGTCCAGAGCAGATCACATCCGCAGCTAGTTTCCAGTACATTAATCTCCTCTCTTTTCTATATTTAATCTCTCATATATTTGTTCTGTTAACCATTTTCCATGCCTATGGTACACTGCTATTCAGTCACTTCCCATAAATGTGCATCTTCCATCTGCTTCCCTCCCTTATATATGACATTTAGTTCCCCTGCAACCCATTATTTGTCTTATACTGGTGGTACCTGAAAGCTAGAAACATTTTCAGCTCCCTGCATGTTTCTGAGCTTCCTTTCTCAGTGGATCCAGGCAGCCAAACTCCTTTTCATTTCCAGTAGCTCTCAGGAAAACTCAGTGGAAGAGAGCTAAACCTTGGAAGTGGGCTCTGCAGTTTCTTTGCTCCTGAAGGATGCCTACTTTCCACTGAGCCTATAAGGGCACAAATCTGAAGCAGCTCTGTTCTTCATCAGCTTGTATTGATTTCTCAAAGCTTTCACATATATTACCAATCTTCAAAATACTTTCTGTGTAGTCAAGAATTCAACATTTTCTAAGTACTCCTGCTAAACCTACTGTTCATTTCACAGAACATTTTTCCTTAGCCACTAAAAATTTAGACCAATTATATGCATAACTCCAGTTCTGTACTCGCATACCAAAAAGATGGCCTCTTTTGGTACAGAGTCACACTGAATAACATCAAAATCCATGAGACCTTCATATGCAAGTACTGTGAAAAACAACCATTAATATTTTTTTGTTTCCAAGTATGTATTTCAGAGTCTAAATTCAGGGAGATGGGACAAAGACAGAAGTCAGCTTGGAGAATGCACACCAAATCCCCTGTGTTGCATAGCACCTTACCAAGACCAATCTTGTTGAGCAACTCTAATTGCCTCCTATTCTACTTAAATCGAGTTGAGATTGCTACTTTTAGGTTAAGGACAGTTTGGAAGAGACTTAGGCAGAATCCCCTGCCTTTTTCAGTTCATGAACAAAACAAGCCCTTCTGTTCTGATGGATAATCAGATCTGAAATTCCACATAATATGTACTTCCTACATGAAATACACATTAAATGACATTGAACTGCCTTCCACCACCCAGTTCCATATCTACTTAAATTCTATAAAAGCACCCTGAGACACAGAGAATGCAGGGGTAAATATATACTCAAAATATGTTAGTTCTTCCTCCTCACATGCTTAGTTCCTTGTCTACAAAGTACTGTAGTATCAGTAAGATTGCAACAAATCTTTTGCTTAAGCTTACTAGCTCCTTGTATCTTTTTTGAAGGGCTTTTCCTTCTGGATATTAAGTTCTTTAAAACTCTGCAAGACACCTTTTCCTCTGTGAGGATAATGTGACCCTAAGGTTTAACGAGCTGAGATGTTACTGTAACACATGGTTTTATCTAACAAGTATTATCTAGACCAACTTGTTTTCCATTGATAGAAGTCTGCAACTCTCAGCATATGTTTTTAGTCCTGTTTCACTGCAGAAAAACAGTAGGTGCATGAAATGTTTATTAACATTCTACAAGTGCTCTTTTTGTACGCTTTTTTCCTAAGCATCTGGTCCAACATTGTATGGAGCAAGCCTATATGGATCTTTGCTGTGTCCTTGCTCATAGGACAGTTCCTAGGATCTCAGTCAGATTATAATCCAGACAAAGCAACAGATCAAACGCTAGACTGAAAAGACTAGTCCCCTGTGCTCTATGGATACCTCAGCAAAAGTTAGTAAAGCAACAGAAATTCAGAACAGCTCATGATCTAGATGACTACCGAGGAAGATCCAAGCAACCAGAAATATATTATGGCAGCAGCACTATTAACTTGCTCTTAAGCTTTTATTTAAATTTAAAATAGTAACAGCATGATAGCAGAAAAAAAAATCACTATATATGGAACAACTATAAATTCATTCTAAAAACATCTATTGTATCACCATGAAAATGTCACACCTCCTCTAATTTTAAAATACTTCCTTGCAGCTTTACATTTCATTACATTGCAGTGAAGTAATCCCCTCCTGCAGTAACTGTAATGGTTATTAGTATGTTATTTGGGCAGCTACTAATATAATGGTGTCATGGTTCTTAAATCAGGCTTCTGAAACTATGAAAAATGCATAGCAGTAACTCTTACATCCTCTCTCAGCACAGTATCAGGTAGTGACAGAAAAATTCATGGAGATAAGTGGCAGCGAAATCACCCATGTATACTACAGTCACATACACAACTGTGATTTTTAAAGATTTCTGTAACCATGAGTGCATTGTTATAGAAAACATGGACAAAACAATTGCCTTAGAAAACCTTACCACCAGCGGCCGTCAAGCAGATTTCACTAAAACCAGGTGAATACTCCAGTCTTTTTCCTATGGTTAGGAAGGTCTGTCCTCTCACATTAAAGCACTTATCCCAGTCTGACCCCTGGTTAAGGGGAGTCCTTACACAGTTGGCTGCCAAACCGCTCACTTGCAAGGCCTGCAGTGACATGTCCGGCTTCCAGGCCTAGAGCTAACTGGAAAACACTAGATACTCTTCTATTGCCCTCCTCAATTTTGCACATGCGTTCTTTGATCAACTTTTTAACCCAGCTGCCTGCACTCTGCGCTATCTTTGGTCAGTTGTGGCTTCAATGTTTGAGTGTTGGGTTGCACTACCTGCAGAAGGGGAGTATGGGATTCTCAGCTATTGATAAGGAAACAACAGACCATCATTAAGCACAAGAAAAGATTCAATCCCAATAGCGTCCTGATTCAAGAATAGTATTTTCTACATGGCTAGAGCTGTGCAAGACCAAGTTTTCTTTCAGGATAAATTACCAGATTCTTTCATCCACACGCGGAAAAGATAGGCTAATGCCCACAGAGAAAGGGAAAGTATCTTCCCGATCATCATAAATATTCACATGGAGCTAATTTACATGGTTTAAATTGTTTAAGCATGTTACCTACTGAGGGCAAGTACTAGATACCCAGACACGGAAAGCAAAGCCTTTCTAAGAGGGAGGAGAGCCTCACAGCCGAGATGCTGAACTGTGACTTCAACTCGGAAGCTGCTGTTGAATTGGGACTTGACTGACTGGGTTCAACACTGTTCTTCTTGCAGACCTCCAAGATGTTTAGGACAAGCTAGAGATTTTCAGTTCATCTCCACTACTGTACTCCCCTTTTTGCCTACTCTCTACCTTCTGAGAAAGCTAACTCCTACCACTAACATACTTCAACCTTGGCTCATGCCCTACCATAATATACGAACATAAGGAACACACAGGTTCACAGGAGGCAATATGGGATGCAGATTTCATATTTAGCTGATCCTTTACAGCCTCACAGGGGCCACACGATTAATGCACTCCGCATTTTGAACTGGCTGGAGCCCAAAGCCTAAAGACACTTTCACAATGGCTGTGTCTTAACTTTTCTGCAAAGTACAGAAAGCATAATGATTCCATACTGTGAGCTGGCTTGGTAACATAGCTGTCAGAATAATGATTTCTCTCTTATTCATCTTCCGAGCTAGGTAGTTCAAACCTGAGTTAGAACAACCTGCTTGCAATTGATTCTGGCCATCATCAATTTAGGGAGAAGTTTAGCAGAGAAACAGCATATCACATTTGCACCCTAGACACAGAAATAATCCTGGATGCCCTAAGTACTTTAATAAAATGACCTGCTCTTTCGCAAGGAAATTGGAATAAAAAATAATGCTTTTCCCTTAAATATCCTTTATGCAGACTAGGCAAAGAATCCATTGAGACAGTAATTAATATTTGGATATGTCCATATACCACAGGATGAGCAAGCTCTCGAAGCATTAAGTGAATCTTCCATCAACCAAGACAAAAAAGGTTTATTATTAGAATAATTGTCAGTTTACACAGTTCATGCAGAATACGATTGTCATCTGCAAAGACAACTCCCTTCCAAAACTGGGAAAGCACTGATCTGATTTCAGCGAAACACTGTAAGGTGAGACGGCAGAGGTACCCATTTCCCCTTGCCCCCAGCTTGCCCATTCTCCTTTTCAGTGTGCTGAGGGGGAGCAAGAAGTCACCTTCCTGGCTGACACCATGGTACAGGTCTGTGAAGACTGGAAGTATAAATTGCATTTGTCTATGCATTCATTTTGTTGTCAACATAAATAATACTGGTCTTCTAGGAGTTAAAGCTCTTTAGGAACTCACATTTGGTATGCTGAATAATATTATTTTATCAACTCTAACCTTCTAACGGCTTATTTTTTTTTCAGCTCACAAATTTCTCACTTCCTCTATCATAGTTTCAGTTGCCTTCTGAAGAGTACATCTTAAACTAGCAGTAGTTCCTTAAATACACACAGTACTGTTATTATGTGGAGTAGAAATACATACAGTAGAAATCCTAGGGAAATGGCACTTGCTGTCTTTTCAGAAAAAAATAAATAAATCTTTGTCATTTGAGACCATGCAGATGGCTTCCTGACAGAGAAATCTAGATTAATTTGCTAGTCGGATTAAAAAAATTAAATCTCTAATTTAACACCTGCAACTTTTCTGTACAGCTCTTACAAGTTGTTTTTCTGGCATGTATAAAAAGCTTTCCAGAAAAGTCACTAGAATAACAACTCAAAACGTATTTTGTTTTAATGCAAATTCCAAAATTCTGTCAAAAGGCTTCTCTTTGGCAATGAGCATTAGCTAGAGTATTACACAAAAAATTGCTGATGAACTGAAAGTTAAAACCTTGCCAAGTGTTTAAGAATGAGCACTATTACTAACTTAACTAAGACCAAAATTAATAAGCAATTTTTTATACCTACAAGAAGGACTATAAATAGCATTACCTGTTAGCATGTCAGTTGTCACCACTGATGTGTCTAAGAAACAAATAATAATGGGTTTCAAAGTGGCTGCCTACTGATCAACTTATTCCAAGCTCCACGTACATTCAGATGAACTGCAGATCAGAATGAGCATCACTTCATCCGAGAGCAGATTCCCTTGGATGCCAGTTCCGTAACGCAGTCCAAAATAAAGTCTGTCTCCGTCCTCACCTTGCCAAAAGTGAAATGTCAGATGTCCTCTAAAGCCACCTGTCTCCAAGTCACCTAAAGCACCACTCCAACTCAAAACCAGATTAAACTCTTAAATGCAGGTTGAACTGATAGAAAGCGTTTGGTAATCTGCCATCACAGTATCAGTTCATAGGGTTTTTCTTTTCCTAACCAAGAGCTCCCTGACTGTTTCTCTTCTTAGGTTGTCTGAAAAGGTTTATATTTAGCACACGACCCCTTTCTACACAGGAATTACAGGAGACATTTATGAAGATTTTAAAATTCAGAATTGCAGCCTGTCAGTTTTTGCTTCACACAGCTCTGAGCCCAGTTGTGAATTTGTGGAGGTGGAGGTGGATGTGTGGGGGAGTTGCAGGCTTCTTTCTCCTTCTTGCTGATGGGAAAAGATAGGCAGCAGAAAAGGATATCGGGTTTACAACATCAAGACAGATGGAAAAGGCAGCTCTAACATGCATATCACCATGGAGCACAGCAAGCAGAAGGTGATGTCTCTAAGGGAGAGCCTGTACATCACAATGACATCACTCAACAACCCAAGGGTTGTCTAAAACTACATGCAATTTTAAACACCAGTGTTGATGAGTACGAGATGTGCTTATTTTTTAAAACAAGAAATGGGTCAGAGCTCATCAACTCACGGATATTTTTATGATCCATCCAATCAGGAATTCTGAAAACAGAAGAGCTTCTCCTGAGCATACCAAACAAAGGAGCATTTTAAGCATAAACTTTAAATATGCTTTATGAAAGGCTGCACATAATGCACATAAACATGTAAGAGGCAGTTAAAAAGATGCCTGCTTTGAAAAGTCTAAACAGGTAGTGCTGGAGCATGACAGGTTTATATCCTACCTTCACATTGTAACTCCTAGTTCACTCCGGTATTTTCAGGATGACTAGACCCAACGTTTCATTACATCAGAAGGTCTGATCTGAGCTTTTAACTACAGAATTTCTCCTGTATTTAATTTAGCAGATAAAGTTTTCCTGAGATCCAGTGGAAGAAGCTGGATATATTCAGAATATAAATGTGGTGTAGTTTTTCTTTAATTTTAGTTACAGTAAGGAAAGTTAGACATTGAACTACCTTACCAAGGGACACAGTGCATTCTTCATTGCCCAACATCTTCAAGGCTAGAACGTCTTTTTACAGCACTCCACAGCTCTGAGGGCGAGAGGGAAGGGCACAAGGGCCAGGTGCTGCTCTCCCTGAACACCAGCAGGATTTTGGCTTCTAAAACCAAGGGATGCTCTTTGGGTAGCAAGGCTGGCTGGGGAGAGACGAGAGCTACTTAATGAAGTGGGACAAGAGCATCTTCAACAGATTTGCTAACTCAGTGAGGAAGGCTTTAAACTAGGTTTACTGGTGGATGAAGGCCAGAAATCAAAGAGAGGGAATAAGAAATCGAGGACATGGGGGTGGTACCCACCCAAAAGCATAACAAAGGAAGCTCTTACTCTTCCTGCAAAAGTGATGTAACCACAGAGCCACCCGAAGTACCTGTATATGACTATGCAGCACATAAAGAGGATGAGTCAGATCTGCATGAACCTGCAGAGTTATGGAATGACACGAAACAGATGGGACAGCTCACACAGAGCCCCGTAATGGGTGGACACAGGCTCTTTAGGAAGAACAGGCTGGGAAGACAAGGGGTTGTGCTCAGCATAAATGCTTAATGCATAGAACTTTGCTACAGGATTGGTAGCAGGGGGCTGGGAGCTTAGGGACCAAAATTAGAGAGTATGCCAAAAGGGATAGCCATGGTGGAGGTCTCCTACAGATGCCCAGTCAAAACCTCCTTTGAACAAAAGGAAGAGGCCTCATAACATAGGCCTTGATTCTCATGAGAAATTCTAACTACATAATGCTTATGGAAAGGGCAATATAGTGAGATGCAAGCAGTCCAGGAGATTTATGGCACATGTCTGGGAAAGTTTATGCAGCAGGTGCTGGACAGGCCACTAGAAGTGGTGGTCTGCTGGACCTTCCGCTCACGACTAAAGAACTTGCTGGGGATGTTCAGGCAGTGGTAGCCTTTATTACAGTGATCATGACTTGCAGTTTAAGACCCTAAGGGAGTAAGGCAGGCAAGGAGCAAAGACCCTGGCTTTCAGGAGAATGGACTTTCATTTATACAGGCGGGTGGGACCCTGTGAAGCGTTGCCTTGGGAGGCAAAAGGGCCCAGGAGAGCTGGCTGATCTTCAAGGACAACCTTGTCAAATCACAGGAGAAGTCTATTCAAGTGTGCAAAAGCGTGAGGAAACAAGCTAGCAAGCCAGCTTGATTTAATAGGGAACTCCTGAGTAACTCAAGTACAAAAGAATATATGAAATTAGAAGCCGAGACAGGCTACCTGGGAGGCATAGCAAAGCATTGCCTGGGCAGGCAATGACAGAGAAAGACAAAGTTAGACTGAACCTGAAACCAGTGAGACATGCAATGGACAAAGGCTAGTGGCAGAATTTTGTGAAGAGTGCTACCCACAGTAGAGAAGGGCCAAATTTGGGACCACTTAATCAACTGAATATACCCAGATCAATGAGACCAGAAGTGATGCATCTAAAATAGGCTAACATCATTGCAAGACCATTCTATGATCTTTGAAAAGCCATTGCATTTGGGCGATGTTCCCATTGATTGAAAAAAGACAAATACCATGTCTTTCTTTAAATAAGGCAAGAAGGAGGCTCCAAGATACTACAGGCCAGTCGGTCTCACTTCACTCGCTGGGAAGATTTTGGAACAAGTCCTCCTAGAAGCCATTTTCAGGCACTTGAAGAATAAGCCAGTGATTTGGAACAGCCAACATGGATTTAGTAAGTGGAAATCACACCTGACAAACCTGTGATGAGATGACTAGCTCTGAACCAGGAAAGAGCAGTAAGATAAAAGCAGTCTTGAGTTCAGTAAGTCTCCAATGTTGTCTCCTGTAGCAACCTTGTAGCCAAACTGGATGGCATGGGTGGACTACAAGATGCATAAAACCTGGCTGGACTGGCAGGTTCAAAGTTACACTTGAAGGCAGTTAGTTACCATTGGTGTTCCTCAGGGTTCAATGCTGACACTGATGCAGTTCATTTTCATTGATGTCCTGAACAACAGGATGAAAGGCACCCTCAGCAAGTTCAGAGATGAGGTGTAACTGGGTGCATGATTGATGCAGTGGGAGATAGGCTGCTCTTCAAAGGGACCTCAAAAAGCTGGAGGAGTAGCAGAAACCTCACGGAGTTCAAAGATACATGCAAAGCCCGTCACACGAGACAGAATAACCCCAGTTTAAAATTCAAAACAAAAGCCAATTAAAAAAGGGAAGACTCACTAGCAAGACACACTTTGCTGTAAAAAATAAATGAGAGTACAGGTGTTTAATACCACTTTTGCTCTACAGCTCTGCTAAAGGAGGGTAGCTTTATGGTTGGCCGATTCAATAGATTTTTGTGGCAGAAGCTACGTTAGGGAAACTGTCACTGCAGTGTATGCTTATGGTAAGTGCATTGCAATGGGTCCTGTAGGTTGCCTGTGAGAAGCTGCTGCTTTGCGCTGCAGTCTATGGGAAACTACGATAACAGATCCCACATAGCAAACTAACGTAAGTCTAGACCAAAGGTCACTTTTTCCATTGCCACTTACCTTGGAGCCCTTTTCAGTATAAATGCCCGCTGAAGAGGCCAGGGCCTGCCCACTGAAGATACTGTCAATATCCGCCAGATGCAAATACAGTTTCACAGTGTTTCCAAGCTTAAGGTCAGCTAACTGTAGATTGCTTAAGTTTAAGGCCATTGCCTTACTTATGGCAAGTACTCCATTCTTCCAACTCTTATTTTCTTTCCTCATAACTCTAGAGCCTAGACAGGAATTCCTTTAGTCATGCCACTTTTGTATAGTCTTTCATTTTCTACATGCTACCATGTGCCGAAATCCTTTCCCCTGTCATTTTTAAGCCATTAAACTGCCACTACAGCAATTCAAAGTATTGCTTTAAAATCCTGTTAAAGGATTATGCAAAAGGCTTTTGACAATGCTCTAAGGACAGTACATTAGGCTGCAATATGAATGTGTATATATATGCATAGGAAAGGAGGGGAGCAAAGCAGGGGGAAGATTTTATGAAATTGCCTGATGCTAAACATGAAAGAGGAAAAGCTGTCACCCTCGAAGCCTAAGCAAAGGGTCAATGTAAATGAACATAGACATGAATGAAACTGCTCCCAACTGAAATTGGAGGGTCCTCAATAACCTTACAGTGGGTGGTCTCATTAATCTCAGTGGTTCCTCCCACTTACAAGCTGCATCACAAAACTGGTAGCCTCATTTTATCCCAGCACTGCTAGAATTGTTAAAGGGCAAGACTGAAAATTATTGTAAAGCTGATGAAAAAAAATGTGTAGACTATTTTCAGCCTAACCACTCCACAGCTAACATGTGGTCAAGGCATTTGAAGTAAATGACATGAACAAAAGGAGGAAAGAAAAGGCCGTTGAGAAATACTTATACTGGGAACAGAGTTAAAAAAAAAAAATTCACTTCTAAGTGCAGATCTCTGAGAAGTATCTACATAGCTCAAATCTAGTGACTGAAACTTTGCTTGACAAGTGAAATTTATATCATAAAACACTATAATTGCCTTCCTCATCAGGAATACAGTTTTTTGTCTAGGTTAGTGGAAGTTGCACTTCTGGGTATGATTTTAAAACGCCACCGCAAGGGTCTACCTCATCACTGAGATCTTCCTCTAATATTTGTAACTGTGAGGAATCAAATAAGAGCAATACTGAAGAAATATAGTTGTGAGTTATAGCTCCAAGCCAAAAAACATAGTATCTATATACATACAGGAAGATGCATATAGATCTTTATGTAACATACACATCACATGGAAGATCTTTTCCCTTGCTATAAAAAGTTCGAGACAACTACTGCTTTTAGTTAAATTTCTCTATATTAGGTATTCAGGCTGCTGCTTCATAGGACAATAAATCTATTTTCAGCACCTATTCCTGAATCTAGAGTGCCAGGACCAGCTAAAGCAAACCAACAGAAACTCAGTTTGCCAAGACTAATCTGATCATAAGTTTCTGAATGGCTCTATCTGTCCCGCAAAACCTTTTGTTGTACCCTGTGTTGCCTGCTCACTTGTAGCCAGCATATGGCTGGCGTAAGTGTTGCAAGAAATGTAGATTCAGTTAACATTCAGGTTACTGTAACACCCCTGATCTAGACCAAATGCATACCTCCGCACTGCGTAGAGAACCCAGGTCTGGTATCAGTGAGTATGTCTCCCTAGACAGTATTTTCAATTTAAGTACAAACCTGAGTTCATAAGGGATACTCTTCCTGAAAATATTGCTTCTATTTGCAAACATTTATAATAGCTACAATCTCTGACTATAACAGATATAGACACAAGCCACTAAAAGGTGTTCTCTAAGTAAGAAGCCCTGTCACATCATACACATGTATATGTAAGTACTCACTTTAATATTTTACTAACTAAACTTATTTTTAAACTTGAGCTCTCAGCTGACAGGGGTACATTCACAGCTCACCGCTGCATTGTTACCTGCAAGACACCAACTTACAATGAATAGCAAGCCAGGTGGCAAACTGTGACAGCATATGGCCCCTATTCTTCTTCTCCCTAATCCTTAGGGAATCATTTTGTTCCTGCCACTTATCACCATGACCTACACTTCCACCACTCCCAACACAGCAACAAGACTGTATCAGTCTCATCCCAGCTTCTCTGCTATATGTGCATTTGCATATGTGAACTGTCTTTGTATCCTCCAGGCCAAACCTCCTTTGTTCTGATTAAAAGAACGTAGCTAGATTTAGCCACTAACTAGCCAGGAGAACAACTAAACTAGGAAGCTTAATCTACCACTGAAAACTCTTAAACCTGGATCTGATTTTCTGAGCAATATTTTCCAGTATGGACACAATTTTACTAGGCTTGATAGAGTCAGGGATCCTTAGAAAAAGTTCTATCACCTGTGCTACCTAGGAATTCAGAGTAGAGAAGGGTCCTCCAAACAAAAATTCAGTTGATCCATCCTTCACCTGCCCTTTTGTCCATGAGGCCTTCCATGATTCTGCTTAAAGTTTTGTGGTGCTATCAGAATAAAAGCAAATAGCAAAGTGTGGGACACCTGGCCTTTCTGGTCTAAAGCAAATGTAGTAACAGGAGATGAACCTTCCATTCATTTAAAGGGGACACTTCCAAGTTTGTTTTTGGCTGTGTATGCTCAGAAAGGTAGCAGGGTCTATGTGCAGACTTCAGATGAGTACTCTCATACCCTTGGAAACACTTTTGCACTGACTAGAACCATGCACAAAATGAAAATTCAGACCAAAACAATCTTTCAAATATAACTTCAGGTTTTCTCTTATGCTGTGCAATAGCAAGGGAAAAAACAAGTTTTCATCCATGCAGCACCATTTGTGATGCTTTCATTAGAAGTCAGAACTATAAAACCGAAAGTCTCACTCTCTATATGTAAACAACCAGCTTTTCTTTTAAGACTTAAGATTTAAGAGTCACTTTCAAATTAAATACAGTCCCAGCTGTCATTTCTAGCTATTTAATCAAAGAGGTTTCCTAGGTACATAAAGCAGGAGGTGATTAAGTTAAATTAGAGCCTATATTTACAAGCATCCCCTTAAGCAAGCAGATTTTCTGCAGCATATATATATTCCTAAGGGTTGTTCAATCATAGTATCTGAATAAATGAGACTGCTAATGGATGAAGTGCACAGCATTAATCCCACTTCAAGACACCCTGCTCCCTCTTCAGCAACACCAAGAGTTACAGGTTGATCAGCAGTATAACTAAAATGCCCAGGGGCAGCTGAGCTACTGCTTTCCATTTTCTTTCCTCTTATCCCTTTCCATCCAATTCTAGCTACAAAACAAGCACATTTTTAAACACAGCTTGAGGCACCAGAGGTGACAGCTCCTTCCTGCATCTGTCAGCCTCGTAGTTGGGACACTTACTCCAGACAACCTCACTGCCTTCTCAGGAGAAGGAAGGGGAAGCAAAGCATGTTGCCTCTGGAAGAAGAGGGGAGGGCTTCTCTTTACCCAGTGAGGCACTTCCACTACAGAAACTGCAGGAGGATTAACAGGAGCAGGGCCCAGGACCTACAGGTCCAAGAACTGAGTCCACCATTGTTCATTTGCCATCTCTCAACAAATCTGATTTAAAAATGCACTTGCTTTCCACACTGAACATCCACGACACTGAGAAAATTTAAAGACAATTTGAAGACTCCAAAGCAATTGGCTGCAAAGGAAAATCTTAGAGATAAGTCAGATATTAAAATTATATTCCTAATTTTTCATAAAAGTCTTGCCAAAAAGGAGAACAAAACTCCAAGTTGTCTTATTTTCAGTTCTGCTCTTTACCACCGAAATTATCCTCTACCTCATAAATCACCCTCACAGTATTCTGATTATACTGGATAAAACAATAGAGGAAGATGTTTGCTTTAAAATTAGATACTTGCAGTAATTTCTTTTTCAGATTCTATTATATTCTACATACATTATTGAATATGTAAGTAGAAATTGTAAGTAGAAATATCTGTTTTAAGAAAAACACCTAGCATATTAAAATTCTAAATAAACATGAAAATATCTTAAACAATATAGACAGCTAACAGGCTAAACTGGATGGTATGAAATCCTTAACTGTCAGGGGCAGGTGAGAGACTAACACCATTCATGATCTGCAGGCTAAGGTAGTCCATCCACATTACAACATTCGGAGATCTCAATATGCAGAAGTAAAGCAAGAAGAGTCTACGCACAGATCGAGTTCCCTTTTAGTGAAGCAGTGAAGACAACCCTAGCTTGTGAAGGGGAGGCGTATATCACACTGGCTACTGTCGGTGGGCTGAGGGAACAGGGGGTGTCGAGAGATGCTTTTCCTTCCAACCCACCACTCTTCCTCCCACAGACACCAGCTGACCCCATGCCAGACATTGTTCTCCCAGAGATCTCACAGGCTTCTCTGTCCTTTTGTTGCCTTAGGGTCTTACATAAGTCAAAATGTTCAAAACACTCATTTTCATGGCATTAAATGCCACATGGTATTGAGTCACTTGAGCATGCTGTTAGGAGAATAACTGTTCTCGGAGGAGAGGGTCTGTTGTCAAATTGGCCGGCAGATATCTAAGTCCCAAAATCCAGGAACAGTTATTCAGTATTTATGCTCGTTTTTGTAACACACAGCCTAGGAATTATTTCAGAGCCTGAATCCCCAGTTTGCCTGTTGTATCCAATAGCTGGAGGACAGATGGAAGGGAAGATGGCCAATTAGCAGCTGGGTCTGACACCCAGAAGATTCCTCGCTCATATGGGTCTGCACATTGCCACAGGTAAGACCTGTGCTGGCAGCACAGTGGCATGAAGATGTCAGCCCTGCCGAGAAGGGGCTAGCCTGCTGTTAGACCCATGAGAAACATGTCACATTTGATTGAACCAAAAGTCACTCTTTGTAGCAAACATGGAAATTGAGAGCTCAGTGGTTCCTGGTTCCACTGTTCTCATAATGCAAAACCTTTAGTATAACCTCTGCTTACACTCACCAGCTGCCCAGTTAACACATCTATGAAGCCATATGTCCAAAGTACAGGCCACAGCCCTGTATCCCTTCCCTTCTGGGTTACAACACCCCAAGCCTCTTGCATACTCCTATATTGTATCAGTTGAATGCTCAGAAGTCCATGGGATCTGATGGGATTCATCCGAGTACTGAAGGAGCTAGCAGATGTTACAGCAGGACCTCTCTCAATCAGCTACCAAAGGTCTTGGGAATCTGGAGAGGTCTCTACTGACTGCAAGCTAGCCAATGTTATTCCAGTTTACAAGAATAGTGTGACGGAAGGCCAGGAAAATACAAACCTGTTAGTCTAACCTCAGTTCCTGGAAAAATTAAGGAGAAGATCACACTGGGTGCCACTGAAAGACATTTAAAGGACAATGCCATCATCAGGCACAGACAACACAGGTTCACAAAGGGAAATTCCTTACTAATTTGATGTCCTTCTATGATAAGGTCACCTGCCTAGTGGATGAAGGGAAGGCGGTGGACATAGTTTTCTGGATTTTAGTAAGGCTCTTGACACTGTCCCTCACAGTATCCTTCTGGATAAGTTGTCCAGCTGTGAGATGAACAGGTACATGGCATGATGGGTGAAGAACTGGCTGAATGGCAGGGCTCAGAGTTGTAGTGAATGGGGCTATTCTGGTTGGCAACTGGTCACCAGCAGCGTCCCTCAGGCCTCAATTCTAGGGCCAGTTCTGTTCAATATGGGAGTGGGATGGAAGCCCTTACAGATAAGCCCAAATAGCCCATGGGCTGCGAAGAAACACTAGGTACATTCTTTCTTTGTTTCAGTAAATATTCAGAGATTTTGTTTTTACATGTCAGGACTACTCCCTCAGTGGAAACCAAGGGATGATCTACCGCGACCTGTGTTACAGCCCAGTGGATGCCACTGTTCAACCCCCTGCTCCCAGTCAGGCAGAGAGCAGAGCTGAACTTAACCCTCCCACAATGTGGGACATCCTCCTGACTACAGGAGCACTGTCTTTCTTACCTTTGTTAAAGACACTCAGATGTGCACCAAAACACTTCCCTTCTACCCAAGCACCAAAGGTTAAACATAAGGTTCAACCCAAGAGGAATTTTTCAGCTTTTCAGTTCTGTAAGAAAACAAGCATACTTGCAAACAAGCTCAAAAAAATCAGTTTGATCTACAGTATTACTTCTCCAGGTATTTTGAGCTATTCTCACCCAGGACTCACAACAAATATACTGACTTAGACATTAGGACAGGGTATTCAGATGACAGACAGAAGCAAACACCTAAGTTTTCTTGAATTGACTGCCTCCAAGTGTTTTAAATCTACTATCTCTTTGATGGGCATTTGTACAAGTTTCAGGCACAAGTGAGCAGAGAAACAAAGTTAACCTCAGCATGGCAGAAACATATGTAAAATTTGTTCCTGATTACCATTCCTAATATGTGCTTAAGAAGTTCCTAATATGTACAGATATAGAGTTTATTTCCCCCATCAACATGTTAATTGTCTATCTTTATAGCTCTAACATTTATACATAAGCAGTGAAACCCCAGTATAATTTCTCTTACTGGGCTATATTCTACACTTCTATCCACCAGAAGAGAGCTTTGCTTGCCTATAGGCTGGCTTTAGTTTTTGACCAGCATCAATCCACTCATGGCTGTATTCTCGCAGTATTCTTTCCTGTATCAAGACTGAGAGTAGCTTTAATATCCAGGCTTAAGGTAAGGCAGAAGTTTATTCAAGAATTTCAGAAAAACCAAGATTAAGCAAGTGGTATACACTGCAGTTGTCACTATCTCCTGTCAATGCTCAGGACTGCTGAAGATGTTACTTCTATTCCTGTGTCCACAAGACAGTGTGCCACCTACATTTACTGTATTCCTACTAGTGGTATCTATCTACCTAAAACATACTGCTTTATTTATAAAGGTTGCTTCATAAGTTGGTAGCAAGAATAAGATCTGTTTAACTCATTGGCACACATTATCCACTAAGACAGGATGAAAAAGGCTTTGCTATGCCTGCTGTAGGGCTGTGCCTGTACTTCCTGACTTATAGAGGGAGTTAAAGAGATTAAGCAACAAAATGTGGCAACACTGCCAGTATTTAGAGGTGATGGCAGGCTTTAGGGATGAACAAACTGAAGTTAATATTCAGCCTGTGGCTTGAGATAACTCATGGGACAGCTGAAACTTACTGTTGGGCTTTTTGATATTTTAAATAGCCAGACGACATTGACGATACCTTTTCCAAGAGCTCAGAACATAAACACACACTAACTCTCAAAAAAATTTCCTGAACAGTAGAGCTGGCAACAGTCTTACAAAACTCCCCCCCACCCCAAGAATATATATATTGCTATCCAAGTGTAGTTAAAAAATCAAAACTGACAAGGAAGGGAAGAAATGTGACTTAGTCAGCTCTACTGAGGAGCGAGCAGCTGTTCCCTAAATACAGAGTTATGCCTGCTCCAGAGGTGGAGAACTCTATCAAATGTAAAGGTTTACTGTGTTCACTCTCATCCATTATTTGCCTTGCCATTGTACAATGTTTGTTTTTTATGATGTATCTAATCTTGGGATAAACATTCAGCAAATACAGCATCCTTTTTTCTTCCCTGACTTTTCTCCCTTCTAGCTGTTTTCAGTAAAAACTTTTTTTGCCACAGTATTTTGAACAGGAACCTATTACTCCTTTTCCTATCACTGATACATGCCTTTTTCTCCAGTTTTGTTCTTTAGTTATTTTGGGGGATCATGTAACAGCTTTTCTTGAGTGCTACAAAGCTCCAAGCTTTCCAATTCATTCCTCAAGAGCTAGAGCAGAAATCATTGGACCCTTCTTTTCCACCTCAGACACTCCTTTCTTTCACATTTTATGTCAGACTAATTGAGTTGCCAACATCTCAAGGGGCAAGGATGGCAGCAGCTATGCAAGATCCACCTGGATGTGGATCAGACTTTTCCTAGAACAATTATACATATTGTGGAAGCTGTTTCAAGTTTACACTCTCAATTGCTCACTATCAGAACTGGCATCCACTAATTCTCAGGGCACAGCTTTGCCTTTAGTGGGAGATCATTTTTAAAACACTTCTGAACAGAAGTTTGGGAAGAACGTTCTTTGCATTTGTTGGTTTTCAAAATTGCAACAGCAATTCTTACACAGTCTCATGTAATTTCCACAAAAGCTCTATGTAAGTCACTGGATTATTTACATCACGCTCTTCCCTTAACATCACTGAATTCATTATTTCTGTTTTAAACAGAGCCAAGACCCCTGTCATTGCTACCTGCCAAGTCCATTGACTATCCTGGTCTGAAAGGCTGTGAATCATTCTTGATAAATTAAGTCCTATATCCTCCTTCATAAAGGAAACTCTTCAGGGTTACTGAACTGTACAGCAAGTGAAGCCATGAAAGTAGATGGCATAGATATCTTAATCACCATAAAGATAACCTCTCACAAATGAGAAGATTTAGGCTCAAAATTTAACTTACATCTCTCCAGATCAAGAGAGGTTCTAAAGATGCCAATTAAGCTTGCAGAATAATGAAACACCAAAGCTACAATTACATGTCTAGCCACAGCTCTGGTCATGACTGAGTATTTCTTCATATGATCTCTTGGAAAACACTACACCATTCTCCACTTAAAAGGAAAAGAGCTTTATCTACTCTTTCAGGTAAAGAGCTATCAGGAAGGCAGCATCCATGATGGACATTACTCACCTAGCAGGTTCCAAGGCTCATAGGACAGAGTTTCTTACCGCAGAGGCACACAAGTTATTCTTCTCTTGATATGTCAGGAGAGGCTTAGTTCATTCTCTAAAGGAGCTGAAATCCCTCCAAGCCACAGTTTTGTAGCAATGTAGGCTCTCAGCTTCAGCCAGCCTTGCTCTATCCTATATATGACAGTCAATGTGCAATCTCCACCTGACTTTCAGCAGGGCATCAATGCTAAAAGCTTAACCCTACACTTCACTTGAACTTCTGCTGCTGCACGTCCAAGTTTCTGGCCTGAACACACTTTGAAAGGGGAAGATAGTGCTTACTGAGACTCAAGCTCACATAATAAATCAAAGATCAAACTTCCAAATAGAAGTTCCTAACCACTGATCTATAAAACTGTAAGAGCGTACAAACAGCTACAATCTCTTGAGCTCTTGCCAATCCTGCTACCTTTCTGCTTCAGAATTAATTTTTTCCTTGTTTTATTATACGTATATTTAACCAATCTTTCCTTTCTGTCAGACCCCTGTGGCAATAGATCTTGTGCATTTACTATCAAACTAAGTATAAAATATTAATATCTTATTAAAGATTTAGTTGAGTCAGACACGTTTTCTGCTTCCTTTCATTTGAGGGATTGGTGGGAAAGAATGTTGTTTTGTTTTTTCAATACCAATATCCACAGGGTATAAAGCAGTACAGACATCCTCTGCTTTCCACTGCTGACAATAATTACAGTTAGTCAATCTTACCTTCACTTAATGTTCAGAGATTGAGTACTTGTCCGGGAAGGGCCTTGAATTGTAAAGATTGAAGGGATTCTTTTTCCCTGCAGAACAGTGAAGTAATGGGGTCCTCCCAGCTTTCAAGGTTCTTTACTAGCTCTGGGAATTAATTGGTAACATAAGCATAAAGCAGACCTTTAACTGGACCATTTAGTGCTGTGGTAGGACAGGTATTCTTTGTTCTCACAGGTTTTCCTGTGTGGAGAAAGGTGGCAATCAGGAGATAATTGCAGTGTGATGGTACAGTATTCATACACGGCAGGTATCCTTTGGACTAGGGCTGCCAAAACCAGAAAGGCAAGAGACTTCCAGCTTTCCCTCCCCGCATGGCCCTTTGCTAGTTGTGCCATTCTTAGAGCTTTTCCTTGGAGCATGGTGAGGGGAAGGTAAGCAGGCGAGTACAACAAGCCAAACAAAATTATTCCTTTTCCTTCTTCTGGGGCTGCTGAACATTGAGGCTTTTAGCTGCTGCTTTCAGAGATAAAGACTTACCCACCCTCTTTCCCATTTTTACCAATAGGCAAGCTTCAGAGGAAAAAAATTCTGATTTTCCAGGTTTCTCTTTTGGCTGAGGTAGGAGTAGGAACTGCATTCCTTTCAGGGTAATTCAGAGCCTGCAACAGCAAAGAAAGCCCCTCAGTAAGAGCAGAGGTAAAACCAAATAAAGGCTAATGAAAAGAATACAGATAGGCAATCAACAGATACCAGAACAGTTGTATCACAAGATCTGTTTACCTAAAACCTTAATATTGCAATATCTGTCTACAAACCCTCCTTCTGTAACCCTAGAGAAGGAAATGAAATAGGCTGACCTGAAGCACAGCATTGATAGGAAGCAAAATGCAAATGCTCTTAGTTGCCTCCATATCTGGAACCTAGTTAAGAGTGCAAGGTGCTTCAGTTCTTTTTCTTTTTAGTAAAAAAGGCCACGCATGCAGGGGAATCGCTTATAGCCAATTCATCTGAGTCAGAGTGAACTGCTAGACAGAGTTACAGTTTTTCTGTAGAAGGGGAAAGGGCAGCTATTTGAAGTAAAGCGTTAAGGGTTCATGTGTACGTTTTTACTTCTGACCCAAAGGGCAGTCACTTCTTAATAAGCCTCTAGCATGCTATAACAAGATAACAAGTGTTAAGATGCCATATAGCTTGTGTTGATGCATGCGTGAGAGACACAAAAATAATCAGTATTTGGTGAATACCTCCTGTGTGACAAAGGCAGACAACAGAAGTGAATAACGTGCGTAAGTGATGTCTCTCCCTTGTGATCTCACCATAGCATATATATATGCGTGAAGCTGAAAAAGCAGTCTCCATCTATGACAGTTCAGGCCTACACGAGTGTAGAAGACAGCCAACAAAACTTTATGCATGGAAATACACAACTCAGCAGGAAGGATCTCTTGTCTATAGCTGCAGTTTTGCAAACACATCTGCAAGGAAGTAATCTTACTTGATTTCAAGGGTAATTCTGAAGGCAGGACAGAGACATACCTATTGGTTGTTCAAGATGAGTGCACAGATGTGTGCATGTAGTGTATTTATTTCCCCATCTTAATACAGCAAAGGACACTATTCCTTCTCAACAGGCTGTTTCCATTTTTGCTTTAGAGGATTCCCAGGAAATACATGAAAACTGAGCACAATATTCAGGCATCGTAGCAAAGAGACATATGGAGAGAAGGAGTGTTACTTTGGAAGCTGCTTTTTTAACCAGACAAATATGGCAGCTGCTTTAAAACAGTTCACAGGTTTTTAAGTGCTGCAAATAGTCTTGAGATGCAACTCTGAAAGGGAGTGTGAGCAGCTGGTCAAGGTTCAGAAAAAACTGCATTTGATCCTTCAGCATGTATCACCTGCTTTTTTTCCATGGCTGTGAATACTAAAACATGCACAGTATTACAAATAATTGAAAGTGCAACACTTACAGTTCTGTATCTGGAGTCCAAGTTCCCAGGATTAGGTTTGAATTAGTCAAAAGAAAAAAATTAACCATTTATACAATTTATGAGACTACTGATGTGTAGACAGTTTTTAGAAACAGAACAGAGTTCTGCAGAAAGAAAAATCTCTACATGACATATGGCAGCCATTATCACCTAATGTGCTTCTGCAAGGCACTTTACTGGGCATGGTACGGGGATATAAATAAAATGGGGACTAAGTCTAAGCAGATACAAAACCTGCTAGTACAGACAAATTAAGGCCATGGACATTACTTTTGGCCACAAAATGCCCAGGGATTTAGTAACAGTAGATACGCACAGTCTCTACATGTACTAGTGAGTGGGGGTGAAAGCTCTGTGTTACCCTTGCAGTAAACAAAGCCATTCATTTGATGTGTGCTACTGTAAAACCCCCCAAATGACAGAAGTGGCTAAACACCTTAGCAGGACACAAGAGCAGAAGCAGCAAACAGACAAGTAGTATTAAAATTGACGTATAACCTAAAGTAGTCCAGTGAGAATAGTCCAAAAGGAACAGTGATCAACAGCAAGAGGGAGGTGCTCTACTCAGAAAAGGAATCCAGAAAATAGCAAGTTACCCATTTCTTCACTGCAATGAAAAAAGACATCCCAGAACTTGAAACAAAGAGCCCATTACTGCATATTAAACTGGGCAGAGAATGACTATTTCTACTAGCTGGGTAAACATAAGTAAAAAGTTTCAAGTGCAGATGACCATGTTATCAGGGTGGGGGTGTTTTCAGATGCCTGTAGTAAGACAACACTCACAGAACCATTATAGCACACAGCGGCTGTCTGGGAAGACATGGCCATCTTCTGCCCCAATAACAGACAGCCAAAGAGGCAGTGTACCCATGCCTCAAGTTCAGCCTGGGCATAGTTGCAGTATTTGTTTAAGTGTTCCAAACCATGCTATGAATGAGATGGATGAAATGTGGTACAATCTGCTTTTATTCCTACTTTGGGACAGTTACCTTTAGACAGACAAGTACTTACGGTAAAATCTGCAACCACTGCTCCTCACATCACTCAAGCCTGCCTGCCATGTCCTTTATGTTAGCAGAGAGAGAGATAGATGTTTCCTCCCTGTGAAGCTTTCCCTTACTGATCATGAATATCCATCCCTGTTCCCCTCAGAGCATGTTAATCTGAGTGTAGCTGCACACACAAATTCAGACACCTCATTATAATCCATCAGGCAACACAAAAATGACAACCCACATCTTCTTAGAAGATAGGGTTCAGTTTAGAAAATGTAGTGTGATCTTTGCATCAGAGGGCTCTCTGATGGAGATTACTTCACCACTGTCCTTCCAGTAGTTTGCTCCCACTGCTTCAGAGAGACCTCATCTTCTCGTGAAAGAGCTGCTGTAGCATCAGAAGTTACAGTGCTATGGGGAAAATGAAGTCATAGCAAATGTCTCCTGAAAGTGAATTCTGTGAATATAACAATGCAATTATGAAGCATTATTCTTCAAATACATGAGATCCCCAATAAATTGGATACTGTAGACAACCTGAGAATTGCACAGGAATTAAATGCTATTTATAAGTCACTTTGAGTCTTATGTCTTATATCTCAAAATTGACAAAATGGAGAAAATCCAATTGTTGGCGAGAGCTGGTAATTACTCCACATGAGGTGGAGATCCAAGCCCCAGATGGTTCTCTAGTTTCATGTGAAACTGAAGGCTGTTTTTAATTCAAGAAAGAGCTTTCAGTGGCAATGCTTACTGAAGTTATTCCCACTCCATGCATCTTACTTGTACCCCTTGGCACGACACAGCACCTGCCTTAGCTTGAGCAGCCACATTGTGAACAGGGTCAAGGAACTGATCCAGAAAAACAAACAGACAAATGTCAAAACATTGTTGCTGGTACCAACTTTAAGTGCAATCACTGAACACCCTCCAGTTTTGGAGAAATCAGGCTGTTAACTGTGACAGTCAAGCCTATCAACACAACCACACAACTCAAAATCCCAGTATTTTACAAGAGAATAGTCCTCAAACACCCTCTTTCACTTGAAGTAAGGTTCGAAGTTAAATTCTAGCCTGATCCAGACCAGTGGAAATATACTCTGACTTCAGAGCCAAGAGTTCACCCTCATGTTTTCAGGAACCATTTGTGGTACATCAGAAGTAGATCCACATGGATTCCCTCTTGAGCTCTGAGGAAAACTCAGAAGCATCCAGAATCCCAAGGGGGATAAAACAAAACAGGAAGTTCTGAAAGTTTATTTCAACATTTTGAAATCATTCAGTTAATTAATCATAGCAATTTCCTAATTGATTGTAGTATTGATGTAGTTGATGTAGTTCTGTTTAGGTTCTTGTTTTCCAAAAAGGATATTTGGACACAATTGTCACAAACACACGAAGTTTAAATTGAAACGGGAATAGTTTACAAGAAAATCCTTTCAACTCTAATCAGAAGACAGTAACTTCAGAAAAATATTCAGATTACCACAGGATGTAACTTATTAAAAACATCCTTGTCACTTCCCATAATAAAGCTTCCTTGGACACCATACTTCAAGGAACCTTAAGTAATTTTCAACTACAGTAGCTTGGATGAACAATTTTCAACTTGCATATTTTTCATGAAAAATTAATATTGAGTTTCTGGCATTTCTCCAGTTTGAATATGCATTGTAAAGCTGTTGGTTAAACAGTATTTCTAAAGGTTATGACATGCTGTGTACTACCAGCTGGAACAAATGGACCTAGACATTAAGATCACTTTCCACCTAGCCAAGAATCAAATTAACGTTTCTGCTTTTTACATTTTGGTTTAATTCACACTCCCCAGCAGCAGGTGCTTTAATATGAAGTATAAAAAAAAAGTTGACTTCACTAAATTTAAGCCACTGAAATATAGGCTTACTAAAAGAGCAAATAGTCAAAGAAACGTGACAAACAGAAAACTTGAAGCAAAAACCCACCAAATGAGCTAGTTCACTGCTTCTAGCTAAGCCACCAGGGTGCCCATAGCTCTGCGCCTGACCCCAGGGAGGTGCTTCAGAGCACCCAGATTAGACCCAAAGACCCCTCCTGTGCACCCTGAGCCACTCAGTACATTGTATGTTAATAGGAGACACAATGGGTTCCTCTATTCAAGATGTAGAGCAGAGGTTTCTAAAATCCTTCAGTGATCAAAGGTTCATTTGCCAGCCAAAACACAGCAGCGACCACCTACACGGAAGGTGCCAGGAAGAAGCTGCACAGGTTTGAGGTGCTTCTCATCCTGAAAAGCTGAACTCCCCAGCCTCTCACTCCCTTCCTTTTTTCATAGAAAAGGTGTTTACACATTTTCTCGCCTCCACCCCAGCCTACATGGCAAAAGTGACACTGCAGAGCCACTTGAACAAGAACAGCTGTCCCCAGCCAGTCCCACCCAGCAAACGTGCTGATGAGGAGGTCTTCTCCTCAGAGATGGAGGTGTAACTTCACCCAGGCAGAGGTTACCACCACATCTGAGTTCACAGCTTCCATGTCCTTACTTGAGCACTATATTCACCTAGCTACTGTTTTAAAAGTGCATCTCCCTTTCCCTCTGAGTTTAAGGACTGACACCTGCTCAGTGTCTAAAAGCAAGGCATTCAAAAGAAAATGCAAATACCAGAGCATGGTCCCCTTATATTTCCCTGAAGCAATCACATGCTTGTCCTCAGAGAATAAGATAATCAGTTTTGAGATTATTTTTGCTTACTACCTTAGTTAAATCAATACTCAGGGTGCTTCTTACTGCCATTACTTTTTGAAGACTTCGGTGCTGTGGGTCTCTATTCACCATGAACAATCCTGTTACAGGGAACCCCCACTTCCAAAACCCCAAAGCCACATAGCAGGTACAGCTGAGAAGATACTGTAGAGGCAGCTGCCAATTCACTGCTTTGAAAAAGTTCCCTGGAATACCACACAAACTAGATGCTTAGTAAAACTGAAGCTAAATTGCATATCCTAACATAATGATAAATTACTACGTGGAGGGTAAAGAACTGAAATCTAAAGGCAACAGATCCAAATGACAGTTTGTCAGGCATTCCCACTATGTTTGTTTTTATGGAAGCTGAACTGCACACAGTTCAAAGTCACTAAGATGCTTGATCTACCATTCACATGTACACAGCTGCTGCAAATAAAGGACATTAAATATAACAGGGAGGAGGAGAAATGAATAGGAGCCAGAAAAGCCAACACTTTTCTTAAGTTTTCCAGCTAGATGTTTATTTACATTATGTTAGACAGTGACCAGACTTCTGCAACTGACATTTTGTTGCCTGTAAACGCTCTGCTTGTGCAAGCATGGTATGTATTGTTTCAGCTGTGAAATCCACTCAACAACTCTGAGTACATTCCCAGATGAAAAACATCTTACTAGGCTGCTTACAGTGTCTAAGGATATGGTAGGTTTATCAAATGTATCAACTGAAAATGGTATAAAAGCTCCTCATGCCCTCCTTGGCTTGCCCAATAGCCAAAAGAACCCATCCCAGGTGTCCTTGGTAGCTCAAACAGAAAAAGAGAGGGGATAGACTTTGCTGTTTCTCCCAACCTATTTACTGTAATTCTGAAAGGGACAGATCACAATTCTGGTAGTGTTTACAACCTGAAGATGGAGGGCATGCCCAGAAACAGCCCTTGACATCTACCCCAGAAGACCTCAACCATAACTGTTCCATGCCATAAGCCTCCATCCCTCCATGCAGCTGACCTGTTAGCAACAGGCTGGCAATACAGAGCTGATCTTCAGCCAAGGAATCCAGAAAAATCACAGGACTAAAAGATGCAGAGGCCTATTGCATGTCACCGAGGCAACAGTCCTCTCCCTTTGCATTTATTTCCCAGCTGGGTTAAGCGCTTCCCCCTCTGCTGTGGGGTAAGGACCCCATGGAGAAGCCTGAGCACCTACCTGGCACAGGTACTTCCACTAAGAAGCAGCATGGAAGAACTGGGTGCTGTAACATGTGGGTACTCTGAACAGCTAAATGTTCAAATCCTCATTTCCAACTAATCTGCAGCAGGTTCAGTGAACCAGAAAACTGGGCCAGGTATTGATTGGACTAGTGTGCCACCTGAATACTTCAGGCTTAGATTGTCAGCAAATAGAGGTGGGGGAATGCATATCAAAAGGAGCGGCTGAAAGTGGATTTATACTTCATCATAGTTCTGAGACCTTCGGAATCTAGGAACTTCATTCAGGCTCATATCCTTTTGAAATGGATACTCTGAAGAAGCACTCAGGTTAAGGAAAGCTCCAGAACAAGAGTTACCTACATAAATGTAATGTGGTTCCTTTGGGCCCAGTTATTTCTGACACAGCAGGTACTGTTTCTTCCAGGTGATCCCCAAGACGGAGCATAGTGGATGTCTGGTGCTTAACAGGTGAGCAGCCGTCCATATTTTCTTCTTCCCCTCACTGAATTAACAGGCCAGGATTTATTTATTGTCACACAATTTAGATGATTTAATGATTTCCTGATGAGCTCTTCCAAGGACTCGGCAGATATTAATTTGTCTTCACAAACCCCCTGCAAAAGTAATTTTAACCACAAGCTTCATATAGAGAGCTGAGGAACAGATAAATTTAGAAGTCCAACCTGAGATACACAGTACTTTTTCAGTACCAGCCACCTCAAAGAAAAAAAATAATAAAAAATAGAACTTGCATGAGCTCCTACAACAAGAAAAGGAGTCCCAGCCCTATCTGACTTCACATCCTATCCACATGGCCAGTTAACCTCCTGCCCCTTTTCTCCCTTCTCCTGTTGTGCTGGTTTGGGCTGGGATAGAGTTAATTTTCTTCATAGCACCTAGTATGGGGCTATGTTTTGGATTTGTGCCGAAAACAGTGTTAATAACCCAGGGATGTTTTTGTTAGTTCTGAGCAGTGCTTACACAGAGCCAAGGCCTTTTCTGCTTCTCACCCCACCC
>JAOBAS010000023.1:1687291-1711737 GCA_025311575.1 Elanoides forficatus
GGGCACAAGGAGTCAGGAGGGGACACAGCCAGGACAGCTGACCCCGACTGACCCAAGGGATATCCCAGACCTTAGGACATCACGCTCAGTATATAAAGCTGGGGGAAGGAGGAGGCGGGGGACAGACACCTGTCAGAGTGATGGCATTTGTCTCCCCAAGTAACCATTACACATGCTGGAGCCCTGCTTCCCTAGAGATGGCCGAACACTTGCCTGCCGATAGGAGGTGGTGAATGAATTCCTTGTTTTGCTTTGCTTGCGTGGTTTTTGCTTTACTTGTTAAACTGCCTTTGTCTCAACCCATGAGGTTTCTCACTTTTACCCTTCTGATTCTCTCCCCATCCCACTAAGGGAGGTGAGTGAGCAGCTGCATAGTGCTTACTTGCTGGCTGAGGTTAAACCACAACGCCTCTAAACACACTTGCTCTTCTGCTCCCACCTCTTCCTGAGGCTTCTTTCTTGTCTAGTCCTAGTTTTGACCTTCCACGCTTTATTGAGCAATCCCTGATCTTCCCCATTGCCGTTCTCAGACTGGTCCGGACTCCTTCCTGCCTGCACAGCACTTCCTCATTGCAGGATCCATATTCAGCAAGTCCCAGCAGCCTGCTCCCTGGCTTTGATCTTGTGCCTGCCTCTTCCCAGAGCAATATCCGTTCTTGCTGGCTCTCCAGTGTGTTTACCACCTCAAACCACAGCTTCTGCCCCAGGCACCAGCTGGGCGCCTCAGCACCCAGCTCATGGCTTTCTCCCCTGACTGACAGCCAAGGCTCAGGGGTGAAGAAAGTCACTCAGGTACGCTGACATGCCACACACTAGCTCAGAGCCAAGCCCTCACCTCACCTCGCAACCTTGTGCTGCTCCCTGGAGTCAGTCAATAGCCTGAGAATACAGCAGGAGAAATTTGTCCCTTTCTAATTAAGGGGTAGTCTGCTCCACACATCCTCACTTTCATATTGCAGTCACAAACACAGTTGCACTGATAGACTGTGAATTGACAAGAAACTCCATAACACACATCCGTCTTTGTACGTACAAAGCCTTACAAACACTTATCAGCCACTCTGAGTTATCAAATACTGAAGCCCTAAAACCACAAAGCGTCCATAGGGCTTCACATTGCTAACATATAGCTCAAGACTAGCAGACGCATGTTTAGGCTTAACCTTGCGGGCATCAGGACACTGAACTAGTGAGCTACTGCCCAAGGGAAGGCAAGCCAGCAGCCAAGGGCAGCCCCAGGACAGGCTGGACCCTCACTGACAAGCACAGTCCTACCGAGACTGAAGATGGCAGCCAGAACCGGGTGCTGGTAACAGGGTCCATCAACAGCCCCAGGCACTGCAAGGGGATGAAGCAGGTCCAGGGAGTCTAGCTCAGAGCGAAGAAGATGGGTCCAGAAGCAAGACTGCAGACAAGTCCACATAAGGGGTCCGTCCAGGACATACACCACCCACAGCAAAGCACAAAGTCCATCCAGCAGAGCAGTACTGGAGACAAGCACAGCTACAACAAAGCAAATGGCCCAGGGCAGAGCTTAAATGGGGCTTCTGGGCCCATGCCTGTGGGCAGAGGTCCCAGGTGAAGCTGGTCAGGGCTATTAAGACCTGTTAAAGCCCACAGGGCCCTGACACCAAAATGCACTGAAATGTTTTAGCAATCCAGGTGAGAGCTGGGGGCAGTTCTGCAGACTCCCCCAGGCAGCCCCTGTGGTGTCCAGGGCAGCCGCCGGCACTGATGCACGTTGCCGTGTGTTGGTTCCTGTCCTGGGTGGAGGATTTGAGGATTTGTCCTGTCTCAGTGTCGTGTAAACCCCCACCCCCCCGGGGTGGCTCCTGCTGCAGTGCTCACCATGATATACACAGATAAAATACTTGCACATAGTCGGGAGAAAAGATGCAGAAACAGTTGCGTCAGACAGGATTTTGTACCCACGTGAGGCAGGTAGGACATGTTTTGTATGTATTTTAAGAAGATGGGTAGCCATGGGCCCTGTATGTGCTGGGGTGGCCGCAGAGGACAGCGGGACAGCTGGGTGTAAGTACCCTGTGGTTCAGGGGTCTCACCAAGCCCAGGTGAAGGTCTGCCGCGGGGATCCCTGCACCCAAGACCCCTGTTGCTGTCTGGACAATGACCCCCATCCTGCTCAAGAGGTTTGATTCCCCATGTGAGCACTGCTCTACTCAAAAGGTTACAGGTAGTTTGTTGCTTTTTTTAAAGAAAAAACTAGCTCTCTGTCCGTGAGTGTCAGCGCAACATCTCTCTCCCTCACCTCTGCCCGCGGTGTGATCACCGACCGTCTCTGCTCAGTCAGCTGTCTGCTAACAGACAGGTGAGAAGTGCAAGACACAACCCATATTTATCTGGTACTTACAAACCATTAGCACTTTCCCAAGCAATATTGCTCAGTAACTGTAATCACATAAACAACGGATGCTAGCAAGGCCGCTTTGCATAAGTTTAAAGCAGATTTTTGTGCACAGTGACCATACCTCAGGAGTATTTAGCAGTGCCAGGGCTCCTGCTTTTGTGTTTGGCTTCTCTTTGGTTTGGGGTCACCTGTCCAGATACCTGCTGCTGGTCCCTTGCAGTCGGTCTGTGGGGACAGTGCACGTGGAGCAGAGCTCACCCAGGTCTTGAACACGCTCGCAGGAGCCAGAAACTTTTGATTTTTAAAAGTGGAGCTCCTAAAGCGAACAAAGTCCCTTACCAAGTGTGCACAAAGTACAGTTGCTTAAGGATTTGTTATTTGGCTGACTAGGACAGTGCTTGCACAAAGAAAAAAGTCACAGCTGTATCATTACTTGTAACCATCTGTCACAGAAAATTGTACATGCTTTGTCCAAAACCTAGAAGGACTAGAAGGAATCTCTCAGTTCCTCGACTGAAACAACATTTTCCTCAGTAAGAGATCAATAGTTTTGGTTGAAACGTTCTGTGTCCTCATCCTTTCCTTCCCCTGCACATAAATTTAGTCCAGGCTGACAATTTTGGCACAAATAGTCAAAATGTTCAAAGTTTGTAAGCAACTGGAAACAATATGTTAACGGAAAAAAAGTCACCTTAATATTAGACTGTTAGCCCCGCCTGTATCAAAAACATTTTACGTGTGCTCTGATATCAGAATGAGCTCTCCCACACAGTGGTTTCTTCCATTTCAGCTTCTTTTTAGAAATATACAAAATATGCACCTATCTATATTCTCTTTAAGCACACCACGGTTAAGCACACCAACGATATGCAATGTCAGAATTTAAAGAAAAAGAAACTGAGAGAGCTACTACATTATTTTCTCTTGACTTCTCATTTTGTACCCTTCTGGTAACACAGACAGCTTTATTCTCACTGAAATGAGATGTGCACTGGATTAATGAAAAGAGCACTCTCTGGTTCTGCTGCAACCAGTTTCATTCCCACACTCTGACATGGAAGAATGAAATAGTTGTGGGACTTTGTGGGTTTTTATACCACTAATAGAGATGCAACCATTCTTTTCCCTAGAATCCCATAGTTCTGTGTATATAACCTGGTTACTATCTATCAATCACCATGTAATTGTCTCTCTTGACACTAACAGCACGCTTACGACCACAATGTCTGAAAACCTTAGGCATTTTAAATGTAAGCACAAATTTTTATCTTCTTTAATCTGTATCTTATGCTGGTGCATAAAGTCAGGAGTAGCTACTCGTTTCCTCACATGTTATCTCCTGCTGCATGAATAGGTAAATTCTTCTTAATTTTTCTGGTATGGTTTTTTACTTCATGTTCAGCTGGAAAGCGATTCTTCATGGAGTCTAAAATCCCTGAAATTAATACTGTTGCCTGGGACACACACTGGCAGATAGTTTTGCCCTTTGATTTAAAAAGGCTGATTCAAGGCATTCAGTCAAGAGATGAAAAAACTGGTTTTGTTCTTGAAAAGAGTAAAGAAAAGTATTGAAAGAGAAACCTATAGAGGATGGTGTTTCCACGCACCATGAAACCTGAGATCTAGTTTTTTAAAGGTGTGAGCACCAGAGTTTGGAGGAGTCCTAATCCTTTATGTTTTCACAGAAGCTGACAAACTAAATGAAAGGAAACACTTCAATTTCACAGTTGAACTCCAACAGGGGATACCATGTCTACCATACATTATTAATTGCCTGCTAATGAAGTATAAAACAGTATTTGTGTCACCACGTTACTGAAGACATAACTGTGAGCAAAGCCTCTGCTTCAGATCGCTTCTACTATGACTTCTGTAATTTGGAAAGCAGTTTGACCAAAATTAGTTTTTCAGCTGACCCAAATAATTTTCCAAGGATGTGTTGTTGCCCTTATAAATAATATTAACATCAATAAAGAAATTAAGCTGGAAAGACAACACGACCCCAGTACAGACCTACCTGGCTGATAGATTATAAATCACTAAAAAAAGGTAAAGCAGATTACACCAACATTGGCTTGGTTTTCTCTTAAGTGTAACTAAAAATAATCAGGAAATTGATACCTCATGTCTGTCATTGTACTCATCACTTCATTCCCTCAGTGTGTGGTGCACAGTCATCATTTGGAGTACGGCATTAATTTTTAACAGCGCAAAGTGTAAATGTACCGTCAAAGCTTCTGCCACAGCTTAATGGTTTCATGGCAGCCTCTGAGCTAGTGGCTGCATTGATTTGTGGGACAAATGTCTCCTGCAGGTGTTAGAAAACATCGAAGACCTGAGCACCTAGACCTGCTGTGTCTCCTTCTTCCATTCAGTCTGCTCCCATTCTGTGTATCGAGAGAGGCTCGGAAAGGCAGAAGAAACAGAGAAAAGCAGCCACCACATTTCCCCAACCTACTCAGCAGTAGCACGTCGGCTCCCCCAAACCTTACAAGGGAAAGGAAGGTTAAAGCTCTGACAAATGCAGACAGCACGGGCGTAGGGCTAAGCTGGCAGCAGGGCAGAGTCTCAGACCCACACCCCACTCACAGGGCACCCATCGCCTGGGCATCCACCGCCTGCCTCCTGCACATCACCAGAAAACCTGTTGCGAGAAATCGGGCACTGTGCTGAACCGTCAGCAGCGAAGCACTCCAGGTTCTCTGTCGGCGCGGATGCTGCGGCAGCATTAAACGCTGTTGACAGCTTCCTTCCCACGGGCAGGGGGAAGATATTTTCAGAATGTGAGACAGTTTTATTACGCCCTTCTCTTAAATAATTCTGAAATACTTTTGTCATTTTTGTAAGTTATTCATGCCTTGGGAGCGTAATCCTGTTAAAAACAGGAGGGTGGCTCAGGCACATGGGCTGCTGATATTTTAGAAGGCAGCTGAAGAACCAAGATTGCTCAGGAAATAAAAATGATAAACACAACTTCCTGAGCTGCAGGACAACTCTTATTTCCTAACATTCCCTGAAAAAAATCATAATATTATAAAATACACAGCCATTCTTCTTTAAAAGTAATCTCTGGGACTATTTATTACCAGAAGAGATTTTAGAGACACCTACCAAATTTCCTAGAGTCCTGGGGAACCTGACTGACAGACCCTTAAGAAAGTCACATGAGAAAAAAAAAAACTGCGAGAGTTCTTCCCAGCAGGGTTAGGGGGGTACATGGTAAGTCCCAAGCATGCAATTGTGTACCTGGTCCTGATTCAGGCTCCTACGGTTTACTGCAAAACAAGTAATAAATAATGACTTTATTGTTTCTGACCTCCATTGGCAATTTCTTTTTTGAAAAGTGTACTGAGCAAGGAAAGGCCAAATCTCTATGGATGGATTTCTTTGGTTTCTGTCTTCTGTATGCATACCAGCATTAAAAAAAGACTGACTGGCCCCTACCTCCCAAACTTGCAAACCAAAATAGAATAGTCTTTTTGAGAGGGAGAAATGCTTTTGCTTTTATTCAGGAGAGTCAGCAAATAGCCTACAAGGCCTGAATTACAGTTAATGACCCATATGCTTCTCTAGCATTAGGGTAAAATCCAATATTTGTATTTTTACAATCTTACCGAATTGATCTAGATGGAATCAGAGTAGCTGGAAATTATCTGGAATGTAAACAGCTGATGTTCCTGGGAAATTGCATCAACATTTGTAGCCATTTTGGGAGAAATACTAATTAAATTGCCATACCTCTTGCTGGGGAGGGGATATAATTTTCCTGGTTTCCTCCTAATATACTTTGAAAGTTTACACTGTCCATTTTTCTTACTTGTTAGGAAATCTGTTACCCCGCAATAAACAACTGCAAATTGGTGGTTTGGTTACTACTCATACTTAAGTGTGTCCTAGATTTGTTGCTGAGTTACACTGGACATTACAGAAGCAATATTGATCAACTATTCTTAGCAGATACAGAGAAAGACAAACCTGCTGAATTTCTGACTTTCCTTTTCTTCTTAGTTACATCTGATCTAGTGAAGTGGAACTAGCTAGCAGTAGTAATACCTTGCTTTCATATAGTACCTTTGTCCTTCAAAGTCAAAGCATTAAAAATATATATATAAAGCAAAATGAAACTATTTGACCAAGGTCACAGCGAATATCACTAGCAGGCTAAGGAAAAGGATTTCTGAGTCCCAGAGCGTCACGCACATTGGAGCAGAGATGGAAATCATCAGTTCAGAAGGAAATATCAATCACTCAGGGTTGAATTAACTTAAAGGGGAACTCCCACCTCTTTCTCATATAGATCTGTTAAATTTCCTAGCCTTTACAACACTAAGTATTTTCATTTACTTTCCGATTTGTCCACTCTATTAATATATATGTAGTCTCAAAGACAACAGCGATGGTGAAAAGTATATGCCTGCAAGTTCATAACGGGTCACCAAACTCTTCAGAGTTCCTAGGCATAAGCACAGTGCTAAAGTAATATTTTGCAAACAAAGCAAGAATTAGAATTCCTTTTAGATCTGCTTTCAGACATTACCTGGATTAACACTTCAGCCTCTCTGCCACCCCCTTGGGAAATTTTCTCACATATTTCAGACTTACTTTAAAGCCTTTCTCTGGAACCATTTGGGGGTATAATCGAAGTAAATGGGAGTCTCAACTCAAAAAAAGTGTCTAATACAGTTTAGGACCTACTACAAGTAATATAATAAAAGTAGGCTTTTAAGTAGTCTGCAAGCCTGGTCTGGATATTAAGACTGAAATTATGCTGTGGCTCTGTTTCTGACCACTGGAGTAATCACCTGATCTTTCTACTTTCTCCCTCTCCTCTGATTCTTTTTCTCTCTAGCTTGACTATTATTCAGGGCAGAGACAGTCTCTTCTTTCCTGCAGAGCACCTAACCCAAGAGGACTTTGGACTACATTTGGGATACTAGGCTTCACAAAAGAAAATGATGAGTTTGGTCATGTGTTTTTTGACATCATGGCCTTTGTTTGTCGTGTAGACACTCTTCCTGAACCAAGTTTTTAAAATGCATTAGGAAGAACTATCGAAGTTAACCTTGTTTGTTCTGCCTGTTAATTCAAGTCACGGTCGTTAACATTCAGCTAAGAGCTTTTAGACATGGCACTAGGCAAAGATACAGTACTGCGACTGACAGGCTGAGGCTAGCCATGCAGTTGGAAATTTTAACTGGTGCTAATTCCCAACAGAAAGACTTTCATGTTTCATTTTTTTCAGCCTTAGAAGTTGAATGATTTATTGTGTCAGAGCCCTGCAATGCTATTCACAACATCAATTCCATTGCAATTTCTTCTTACAAAGGGCTGCTTTTTCTCAAGCTTGCTTATTCTTGCAAAATGTTGCCAGTGCCAATAAATGACAGGTTGCTGTAAGTAGAAACAACTGCTCTTGTGGGGGCCTCCTGCAAGTACACCAATGAATATTGAATTTCGCACCTCTGACATGACTAATCCTTGGGAGTACTTTATGATGCCTGACACATATTTACAGAAGAGGCACTTGCAGGCAATTAACTTAAGCTGTGCAGTGTTTCCAGATAACTTGACTACTTTAAGAGGTTCTAGATTAAGGTTGAGTATCGAAAGCAGGGACAGGTGGTACTTGCAGTAGTTCATTCTGTTAGCAATTGCTTTTTCATTTATGTTTGTATCTCAATGTCGGGATTCAAGGACAAACAAATATATCAAGGTAATACACTTAAAGACAAGATGACACTTGAATATGTGTGTATACTTCATAGGCATACCTACATTTGTAAAGTTTGATTTTTCTCAGGTCCTCTCTTGGCAGCAGTCTAAACATCTGGTTTAGGAGAATACATGTTTTGCCTTTATTTTAGTGTTAAGTTTCATTCCAGATTCAGCTAATACTTTAGCAAAATGAGGTCATATAATAGGAGAATTACCAGGGCTTATTCTCTTCTAGCATCAGTGCATACAGTAGTGTACACCAGCAAAATACTGTTCACGTCAGGGGACTAAATCCTTATATGCACCTGTGCAAATGAAAGAAAAATCAAGTTCCCTATGTAGGAGTAGGAAGCTAGAATCCCAGTCCCTTGCTAATGTGGGAGGCAGCTTAGCCAGAGCAATAGTTTTTACAATATGAAGTTCTCAGACTGCCAGAACAAACTCTGTAGATTGAGCAGCTAGGTCTGAGTTACCCTAAAGTAATCCTAATTTACATTTAAAATCAGCACTACCAGGAGAAAAAGAAGGGGTTTAAACCCAACTTTTTGGTCCCCCTACCTGTCCAGTCCTACTCTCAACATCCTCATTCACCCCTTAAAAATGGGTATGGAGGTGACTGAAAAAACAAGGTGCACAAGATGAGAAAAAATTTAAAATAAAGCAATAAATGAATAAAAATAAGAAGCTAAAAGTGTACATAGAGAAGACCGCTGAATAGCATCAGTCTGAAGAACTGCCAGGGACAATAGAAATAAGAGATTCTCAGTAGCTGAGGACAGAGACATGAAGGAATAATGAAATACTTATTTTTAGTCACGTCTGGTTGCTTATGTAAGTGATCTTGTAACAAACAAGAAAGGCGCTTTGAAGTAGAATTCCACATAAAAGAGATTGTAAAGATTGGCAGAATAATGGCATACCTAGTTACTGCTTCCCTTTTTGTCTTTGCTAATTGGTGCACTGTACAGGGCTGAAGCTAATTTGGGTTACAGTAGTACTAGCATTGATCTAACAGCATTAGTTTTTAAAATTTTTTATAACTTTGCGGGGGGATATAAAAATTCTGCAAGACCTTCATGTCTTGCTTTCTCTAATTTTGGAAAACAGTGCAAAACCAGTGCAACAAAAATAGTGAAAACCACGGGGCACCTGGGACCAAGCTGAAGATTCAAGACATTCAGGATAATACGGCATCCCCAAAATGGGGGATAGCGGGGCATTCCTAAATCCCTTGTCCATGCTGAGATCAACTGCTGGCAAAGGTGCCCCAATGACTGACCGCACAAAGCAGCACCGCTGATCACGGGCATCGCTTTGAATCTGGCTGGTTTGACTTTCAGTAAATTGCTTCTCTGGACCGTAATCCATAACAAGAGTTAAAACTCTTCTGTGAAAGAAGTTGAAAGGCTTAGTTAGAGTCTGAATACTTTGGAGATGAGCTCCCATATGAAATGCTAGGGATTATTTTAAAAGCCTTCAGTCTGGGAGTTGCTCATGTGGCCTGGTTGATATAACAACATATATAATGGGATAGCAGCAATTGTTTTTAATATCTTCCTATCTCAAGATAAGAGTTAGAGAAAGTCCACAAAGTTTCTTAGTCTTTGTAATGCTAATCTCCCTAAGCAGCAATAACTCCTAACAGTAGAAAACCTAGAATAAAATACAGAGGCAAAGTCAAACACCACCAGGGAAGAAACTGGGAGGGGTGGGGGGAGCAGGGAGAGATTGCTAAAACAGTCTGTATGGAGATCATACAATAACCTACTTTAGATTTTCTTGCTTTTTATGGGTATCTCTGGGCAACAAAGCAGCTTCATATTTTTTCAGAGATAAGATTTTTGTGATTATTAAGTCTCTTACCTTGTTCATATGGCTCTTTTCTCCTTCAAGGTAGAATCATTATTATTGTTCTTTAAGTACTAACAATATACTTGGCGTGAGATGAGACACGCTGTCCTATGCAGCTAGGAATTTGAATAGGTAAACTATTCAAATCATGTACAAAGTGCAATGAAATACCTTCCCTGGGGGATGCCAGAATAAAGAGGTAAAGTGACCTTAGCCAGAATCAACACCAGAGTTAAATTTACAGCACTGCAATCTTTGTATGTCAAAAAGTATTTAAAATACTTTTTTTGCTTTGAAACCAGTAACCCTGTGCAAAAATACAAGATTAAAACTGGAGATTCAAGCATTTTTAAAGAAATGTAGTACTTGATATCAGCCATACTCCTGCATAATTCATAATCACTGATTTTCACAAAATGACTCTTGTATCAAGCTTGTAACTTCTGCATGAAGCTCTAGTCTGTCATTACAGTTTAGGAACACAAAAAGCAACAGAGACAAAAGAGGCAAAAGTAGGCATCTGAGTCAAGGATATGCCTCTATGCTGTCCCAGCAGAGCAATTTCTTCAGTAAATACGCATAGAGGTAAGCTAAGAAACATCTCCAGTGGAAGATACACAACGCTCTTCTGTGAGCAGTTTGCAGCACAGTAAGGTCCCTTCCCTGCCAGTATCGCTCAAGAAATGTGGGGGGTTTTGTGCAGGAGTTGCTGCGTACAAGCTAAAGTGAAGCACTGCACAACCAACATGCATGGGAGAGAAGAAAAATCACCAAACTGCCTTCCATAGATTTCCTTTGAAAACAGACCCCATTCAAACTGAAAACAACCAATCTAAATTCAGAAATAAAGTTGTCAGACTTTATTGGACTAACTGATGAATAGGAGCAGATTTCGAGCAACAAGTGAACGTACCCATCTGCTCACACACCTGAGGTACGAGCACCCTTCGGCGACACTTCACCCGCGCATCGTGCACAGCTACGTGGGATATGACGATTACATTCTCCTCCTCCGAAACAGACCTCCCACGGGTCTGGGAGTTTCCACCACTGAGTTCGGCCTGTTCTTTCCTCCACCTTTGCCTTCTGTAAAGCTCTTCGTTAGGTCCTCATAGTTTTCATTTCATCTTGAACGTTGTTGGTAGGTTTTATGGAATGTACCACGTCTTATCACATGTCCCATCTCAAAGCAAACGCATTCATTTTGAATTAGGCATTATTTAAATAAAACCACCCCAGCAGCTTTGTTCCAAAGTAATCAGAAGAAGGAAAACCAGCTGACAAAATGGAAACCGCAGTACGTTCCCTGAAATGAGTAGATGGGGAACAGATGTCATTGCTGAAAGTGAGAGGTTAACCTGACATAAATAACGAAAGGACAGCAGTAGGGAGTCCAATCAAGGCTGAATCAATGCTCTGATCTTGCACAGCCTGACAAATCTTTCTTGCTATTTATGGCTTCATTCCTCCTCAGCTCTCTGGGATTGGAGGCGGCAATTATGGGAGAAATTGTCAGGCCTTTTTTTCCCCTTTTTGTCACTGTCCAGGTTGTGAAACCTGTCAGAGATTGCTGCCGAATGAGGAAATGGGAGTTCGTCAGCTGGGATTTGAACATCATGTCAACAACTGCACAACTCTGGTTTTGCATTGTCTTTGACATGTGTATTCCCTATTAGCTCCTAGAAAGGGCAAAAGATGTTTGTACCCTTTTTAGAGCAAAAGACTTATATCATCCAGAAACTTTATTCTTGCTACTTAATAAATCACCTCTTTGTGCCGTAAGACCAAAGCTGTGAATTCACTACCAAGTAAAAACAAGAAAACTGAAAACAGGCAAAGCATTTTTCTATCTGTAGATAAGTACTTTTGCTGTAAAATCCTAAATACGGTATTCAGAAAAGAAACTGAATAGAGCTAAAAAAAATAATTTTACAAGATCATCTAGTTCATCTCTCCACTAATGGGAGATCACACAAGGCCTTGCCTGACACTATAAATCAGAAAAGCAAAGCACAAAAGATGAATTTTACTGAGAGCTAAAAAGCCTTTTGGCATGAATGAGGTTTTTTGCCATATCAGGCCAGAGAACAAACTGTTTCCTCAGCCCTCTTTGGAGACACTGGATTCAAACATCATCCTCCAGGCACTTTTTTCTTCTCTTCCTAGAAGGCATCTGCACATTGTTTCCCAGTTCAGCCTCACTGACCCACAGGGAAAATTGCTGTGACCTCACTCATGATTTCGAAGCGTGCCAACACTTTTGCCGAACACAAAGACATAGTTTATGCACAGACTTTTCAGGAAGGAGCCTGCAGACAGGGGTATCGCTGCGTCATCTCCTGTCAGAAAAATACCTTTACAGAGGGGGAAACCTCTCACAAATCACTAACAGCTCAACATTTTCCCCTGAATATGTCTGCATCCTTAGTAGAAATACACCTTTTAAAGGGTAAGTGCTCGTGCACACTTCAGTGAACAGCAGTGAGCAGCAACGGGTAAAAACTGTAAGGCAACATATTGAACATGCTTGCAGGTGGCAGAATTGTTTTACTTTCAGTTCTGTGTGATGGCTCTGTCCACTCGGAAGACAATTAACTCTATCCCAGCTGAAACCAGGACACCACCATAGATAAGCACAGGCCTTCAAAGATCTGTGGGAGCCTGGAAGAGAGACGAAGTGAGTACATGTATTTGTGTGTGTATGTGTGTGTGTGTGTGTGTTTGCGTGAGTGGGAAGGGATAGGGAGCGGGGCAAAACACTCAGACATCTCTGGCAGAAGCAGAAGCTGAATTTGGCATGCAGGATCTGAATAAGGCTCCCGTTATAGGTGTATCACCATAGCTTTTATGCCTGTAACTGGTCAGGGCAAAAAGCATTTTCTAATTCCTCTTATCAACTACTGAACTACAGCATCCTCCAAGAGCACGTACTCACCCCCCTTAATTTTGTTTGTCTAAAAATACAGCCATGATCATCTGGGATGTAGCTGCAAAGCATAAATTAATGTATTTCCATAGCATCAAAGAGCAAGGCACACACAACAGAAGGACGATCCGTGTGTACTCGTTAGAGGCAGCTGCTGCTCCAGCCTGTTCCGATGGCTGGGCTGGCACAGGCATCAGCGATCACTGTGGACATGTCTGGGAGGGCATTTTCTGCCAGGTGAAGGATGCATGGCTTAAAAGGCAGGTGAGACCAACACAGAAAATAAGAGCAAACTTCTTCTGGGAGCTGGAAGCCAAAGAAAGAACCTTTGGGTTCTCTTCCTATAATAAATGCAACTTACAGAGCTTTAGCCTGCAGTATTGGTCTGCACAATGGTGCAGTCGTATTCTGCACTGCGGATGCTATTACAGGTTCAGTATAGACTTTCCGTATTGATTACATGTTATTTCTCAATGCTTCTTTCCTCTCACACTTGGGTAGCATGAACAGGAATACAAGGCTGCCACGTTCTGAAGGTCAAGGCTTTTCACACAGCTCCTTCATCTCTAAAATATTCAAATTTTTTACCATAATTTCCAACCTCCATTCACCACATTTTTTGTCAGTGAACCCCATATCGTTACTTCCATACTTTCTTTCAGTTTTACTCATGCCACCTGCTTTACGGAGCCCTACCTCCAATGCAACAGATATTCTCCAATATTTTAAATTTCTGCATAGTGCACAAATACCGACCCTGAACATTTCAATAACATGCTCCTTCCTCTTCCCCATTAGGAGTCTCTGAATAAACTCCAGCTAGTGTGTCTCCCCGTGTGCATACTTCAGTTGTGAAATCCTTTTTGTATAGAACTTCAAGCACGTAAGAATAAATTGCGTGAGGTATACCTCCTCAGGTATACAGATCCCTGTGGTTCTTTTTCCCAGATTTCCTTTGAAGTAACGTCCCATTAAATACCTTTGTTCTACTGTTTTCAGGAATTCCCCATCCATTTACTTTTTGATCCTCCTTATGCTAGACTGCTTATGCAATACTTTTTTCAGAAGGGGAAAAAAAATATAAAAGCCTTGGAAGAAGCTTGTTTAATAGCATTTACACCTCTTCTACAAATCCTTATTTAAAAACAAGCCTAAACCAAATTAAAGTGTGAGAAAAATCAAAGAAGAATTTTTAAACTCCTGTGATTTTAATGATCAAACTAACTGTGGGATGTTGCTGCAGTGCAGAAAAAAGACAAATCTAATTGCACTATGAAGCAAGTGAGACAGGTTAAAAGGAAAATCAGGACAAACCGAGGTAAAGAAATGACAGAACCAAAGGAAATAAAAATTAATGAGTTGGGCTGTAAGGGAGGTGGGGATGGATGGAAAACTAAGATGACTGGCATGGTATCAGGGAGAAAACCTCAAAGTTCAGAGACATGTTTAAACATTTTTGGACTTGCTGAAACCTAAACATCCAAACCCACTGAGTTAAGTATTCTAATAGAAGACATATTCCCTGCGTAATTGCAAGTGACACACAGAGAAAACGTGACTTTCAAAGTAATAGTTCTTGTAAACTATTTAATCTTTGCTTTATTAAAGGCAAAAGGGAAAAAAGTAAAATGACTGTCAGAGAAGGAGCACTGTTGTAGATGGCATTTAAACATCATGAGCCTCATGGATGAGTAATGCGTATATTCAAGAACTGCTGCTGAATACAGTACAAAGGCTATTTCACACTTCTGTGACCTTTTTGCTGAGGGAGCTGCTATTTTACTCCTCAATAATGAGATTTCTTTAGTGCTTAGAAATTCAGATTGAATTGGGAAAGCCACAGGAGCCCTGATACAAGGTGTTTTTACTGGAAGAATTATCCTTGCATTCTATAAGTGAAAGATCAATATTAAATTAGGTTTTGCATTGAAAGAATGGTGCTGTTTCTTTGCAGCAGGCTATCACTTCATGTCATACAAATCAGCATCTTACTACCAAGAAAACCCCTGATAGCTATAAAAACAGCTTGAAAAAAAACCTCCCAAATGATCCTTGGTTGTTTTATCTTTCCAGTAAATTAAGTGAAAGAAATGCACTTTATCCAAAAAATAAACTACAGTCAGATGGGAACACTGACTTCATATCTGGCTTTGCAACTTCAGCCTAAACACAAACCCAAACTGCGCTGAAGTATGAAATTATGTCAGTGGATCCCACTGAGCAGGCACTGACATCAGAAAATGCCAGCAGATACCCCCTGGTACTTTTGTTGGCAACCTCAGTAGGAACAGTCTCTTCTCGTGGCTCTCCTGAAGCACACAGGCAAAGTTACATGCAGAAATGTATGCTGTGTCTGCACACGCCTTATCTTATTTTCCTGGTAGCTCTGTTGTACACTGGGCTTGAAAACAAGGTGTAATAAAGGTATTAGTGAAAATAACACCTATTACTACATGATTTCAAGGTCATTTGCTGTAGGGAATTTACAATTAACCTACCATGTTTCCCATCTGTAGAATAGGAAATATTTTGTCTTAACTCCTGTAGGTTTTGTTAAGATTTAGCTCTGGAGGGATTGGGAAGTACTCAGGTATTCTTATGAAAGGACCCATGTAAATTCCGAAACATATTTCTGACTCTTGCTGTTTGGAAAAAGTATATTTGTTCTGCCCATTTCTCCGAAAAATTTACTAAATATATATTTCTAAGCACGAATTTATTTAAAACTACCTTCTATGAGTTTGTACGATAGGCTTCAGGAATTCATGGGGATGCCAGCCATTGCACTGCCCTGGGTGCCGCTTGCCCATCTTTGCTTCCCTCTCAGCACTCGTGGGGACAAGGTTATCACCAAAACACGGGGAAGCCGAGCAGCACAGCAGCTGCACCGGCAGAAGCGAGGAATGGGCAGCAACGCTGACCTGCTGTCTCTATTTCACAATCATTTCTTACAAGTTGTATCAGCGCAAGTCTTGAATATGGGACTCTGCATCTGCCCGAACCACACTGGAAACACGTTCAGAATAAGGCACAGAAGCCAATCGTCAGAGCGGCCCCAGGGGATAACGTCCCCGACACACCATGGCATCAGTGATGTGGTCAGCCACTAAAATGTTTGCAAATACATTTTAATTTAAACCTCCGTTAGACTCTCCTGAATATTTTATGAAGGGAGCTGAAAAGTTTTAATTATCTCTCAAAAGCAATGTTCAGTTTCTGACTTTCTCCTAACAGCTACTGTTACAGTGGACTCCTGAAACATGAGAGCTCCCAACAGCTTCAATGACCTGCCAGGTTTGTAAAATCATAAGCTTGAGCAGTTAACAAGTGCTACAGAAAGTTCTTGGATATGCATCTAAAGGTTACGTTTAATATGGGATTTGGCTTGGTAGGCCTAACTGGGAGTAGAGTTAAACCAGATCTTAATTCTTATGAAATTCAACCATCTTCGGTGAGGCCTTGTGTAATGACTGCACGCAGGTCTGGAATCTGACCTTGTGACTAACACGCAGAGCTGACCCAGGAACGAGAAATTAATGCCCAAAGTCAGAACACGAACCTGCAACGTCTGGCCCCAAATCCACACAAATGGTATGCGTTGGTTGCCCTGACAGAAACAAGCAATGACTGCTTGGGTACTGGTCTTGGGTACCTCAAGAATAACCTCTCTGTTGGAGACAAAGTGCAGGTCACCTCATCCAGAGACACCCTACAGACATCCCCCAGGGCAGAAATTCCAGAATACACATGAACTCAGCCAACTCCACTCCTGTGTGCAGGACATGGCAGCACGGTGCTGCCCTTAGGCTACCAAGCCCTGCTGAAGGCACAGCTGTGTGGACCAAGGCAGTGGGACTCCCTACGTAACGAACCAACACCACGTGGCACAGTGCAGGGCCACACGTCTGTATGATGAAGTATCACGAAGCGCCATGAAGGCAGGGTCTGGTTACATTCAGGCTGCGCCATGTCTCACCTAAAAAGCCCTGAAGAAAGGCAGGATCTGGCTGCCTCCACCTGGGGAATTCCTGCGGTCATTGCTAGCTGAGGGATTTTTGCACTACCTGCAGTATGTGCATGCTCTTTGAGGCAAGGCTAATTAGTCTAAGTAGGGTACCATGTTAATTCAGCTGTGCAGCCCTGGGACCCGAGCTTGCACGTCCACCCAGCATGAGACCCGGGCACAGATCCCAATTCAGGGCTTTGCAAGGTGAATAAAGGGACTGATTTAAAACTGTTTCATATCTCTGCGCTTGGCATAGGTAGATGTATCCAGTCGCACTGAGAAAAACTTGAACTCACACATTTCTGCTGATCACTGACATTATTCCAGACTTTGTGCTTGCCTACACTGGATTGCAGCTCCCCAGTAACAAACTAAAAAAACCTGAAAAGACAATCTCAGAACAAAGTGGTAGACATAAAAATCCTACAGATTTTTCATCCAGAAAATCTTGCGTAGCAAAAGGAAGTAACTCTAATTAGTAAGTTTAAGCTATAAATCCCGTTCTTGATTTCCTGTCATATGACATTTATTAGCTTCAAAATACCGCTGTCAAGGAAAACCTTCAAAGCTGATCACATTCAAAATCTCAGAGGAGAAGGAGATTTGAAAATGCCATGAGTCTTGTGCCACTTGCTCCCTGCACATTGCTCCAGCACAGCTCTTGAGTAATCTCATGAATCTTCTCTCATGTCATCCTTCCACTGGTGGAAGCTCTTGTCTTTAAGGTAATACTGATTAAAGCAATGTAAATGAATATTCAGCAAGACTCAAGAGCCTTTTCAAGGATGACATACTATTAAAATACTATCCATTAAGTGTTGAAGAATTCCTTCCAGGAGGGGCTTGGTAGGAAGTGGGCAGGTAAAGGAGGCTCAGCGATGACCCCTTATATTGCCTCTTCATTAATGCTGTATATGAATCGGCATATATGAACAAGCCACTGCTCACAGTCCGCTTACCACACCTCCAGGCACCTACTGAAGAAATGCCGCAACAAATGATATGCGCACGCAGGACACTGTTAAAAATTAACCTGCAAAGGAGGCTCAGGGACAAAGCCACATGCAGAGATCAGACAGATCAGTGCTGCGCATGTCAGCTTCCTAATGAAATCAAGGTTTCTAAGAAAAAAAATAACTCAAGCAAACACTGCAAGGATGCATTCAGAAGCCAGTGAAATCCAGCTCCCACCTGGAAGAATCCAGCACTGCTACCTTTACTCCTTGTGTCTAAACTTTGAAGCTTGTTTATACACAAATCTCCTATCAATGCGAAATGACACCAGCACCAAAAGTGCAAAGGAACAAACTTTGATGCAATTTTGATTAGCAGAAAGCACTGCCTGTTGACTTGAGTAATTTTAAAAATTATTTTCCTCTTACAAATGTTATGAAAGACATAGAGGTGGACAAGCCGCTGCTAGCAGAAACTAACCTCAGCCTGGCTTACATGCTAAAATGACAAAGATGTATCAGAAATGAGTACAGAAAATGAAAGAAAGGGCAGTTTAATGAAGCCAAACTCCCCAGCGTCAGCCATGCACCTCATATGCATTGGTGCGACTAGTGCCTGGACTGGTTGACACTACTTATGAAGTAGCGTCAGATGAGAGATTTAGCTCCATGTTTATGGCTGTGCTTTTTCCAACTTTCAATATTAAAACAGAAAAGAAAAGCTTACAAGCAATATGCACAATTTCTCATTGTAAAGGTCAACATTTCAGTTGAGTATGAATGTGTGGAAGTGTTCAGTCTAGTAAACAATGTCTTTTTCACCTATTCTACATATGACAGCAGAGAAGTTTGCTGTGTAAAATGACAAAATATTGTGGACTGAGGTTTCTCTCATAAATTTAAGAAGGAAAATCTGTTTACAAATGTACATATAAAGGAGTTTTAATGCCTTTACTAGAGTTTATTAATCTTTTTTCCTAGCACATATATATTAAATACCCATTGGCATGAGGCATTGAACTGAGATGTCTAAAGCAAATGTGGAGACACACTATAGCCCTTGTCCAATGAGTTAAGAGGTAGAGAAATACTTGTCTCTCTGGACTCTCATACATGAACTTCAGAGAAGCCAACTAGACTCCCCACATGAGCACCCCAACTAGGTGAAGAACCTCAGACCTACTCCCAGCCTGAGGTGGACTTCATCCAAGCAGTGATGTGCACAGCACAAATGGAAATGATGCAAAGTGGCAGTGGACCTCGCAAGCACCTCCTGGTTTATGGGATACTGGCATAACCGAGTTCATATACAACATGGAAGAGAAGAGTGCAGAGAGGATTCTGAGAACAGTGGTTGCCTAGCCAAAGCTACCATTTTTATGGCTTCAGAGGCTGCACTAAAGCTGCAGAGAGTGCTCTTTACTAGCACAGTAAGTTCCAGAAAGAGAACATGGGGAGAGCTGATACCATACCAGAGCTAATGTTTGGAGGAGAGCTAGCTGGAATGGCTCTGGAAGGTGCTATTCCCATTTCATGTGAGCACATGCTGCACCTCAGCAGTGCTAATGGGGTTACCTCCACAGTTACCTCCACGCTGAGTATAAGATTATTCCAGCTTGGGCCAAATTCCAATAGTAAAATGTTGGACTCATTTAGGGCATAATCCATTATTGCGTGCTCCTGTAGATTTTGCAGAAACTCCCTGGGACTCCTGATCTGCAAGTCTGTTTTACCACAGTTCATTTGCACACCTCTGTAACTGACCATCAGTCAGTCTATGACTGACTTCGGCAAAAATAATAAATAAATCAGATTTTTTGTGTTTCTTCTAGAATGAAAAAAGAAATATTTGCATGCCTTAAGCATAAATAATCTGTAAATTCCTTCAGTTCAAAATGTTTAATGATCTTGGAACCTGGCAACACTGGAAAGGCATACCAGTAAAGGCAAACCCGGAATATTAGCTATCTGCCAACAATGGTGGGGTTGGAAACTCTGCACAAAACCAAACCAACTAAAATGTAGAATATGAATCACATAACAGGGTTCATTTCAGAGACCTTCTGGATACCACATGGAGAGTTAGTGATTTTTAGCTCTGTCTGGTACAGTATTCCCTCTTCTAAATTTCTGCTTTAAAGTTCTAAACACCAGCTGGGACAATAAATGTGACCAGAGCAGTAATCTACAGGAAAAATACCTGACTACTAATAACCCTCCAATAACTGTTTCACAACACACATAAGGCAATTATATAGAGAGGAAGGAAACCAAAGTTGTATCAGTCAGGTGTAGGCTAGATGGAACAGCTGATGCCATGAAAGCTTATGTTTCCAAAACCCTCATGTGTGAGGAGCTGTTCCCTCTTAGCATTTTACAGCTTTTTAGAAATGCTGCTGCTACAGTGCTGTGACCAAAGCAAAGAAGGGCATGTCTGGAAGTGCTAAATGCTGCGTTCTTTCCCAAGTGAAATATTGAGTGTCAGCACCCCTTGCTCACATGCCTCTTCTTAGCCTCATAAAATACTTACCAGTCAAATAAAAATGTTGCTTTTGCTTGACCAGTCCACCTCCCTTCTTCACTTCATTATACCGATACGGTCCTTTTGAGAGATAGGGCAACACCCTTTACACACACCGTGGATATGTCAAAGGAGCATGATTCAGGTTGCAAAGCCATTAATTTCTTTGGTGTTCATGCACTACAACACCGCTTTTAATCCCAGGACCTGATAATACGTTTTAAAGGATGTGTTTGCTTTATTTGGTACAACAGTGAGCAGTACTCAATAAGCACCTGTTCAATTTTTAATTGTATTCTCATGATGCAATGTTTGGTGCAAGCCTTTTTCACTGAAAGAGAATTCAGACTCTGGTCTGAAGACAGAAATATTGATTTCTTCCTGGGCATATTGATGCCCTTTATTACCCGTATGTTTGGATTCACAAATGTTAATTGATCTTTACAAAACGCCTGTGACATAAGAAAATATGATTGGTTTTGATTTCTAAATGAAGAAAAAAAAGGTGCAGATAATTAAGGTAAAAATACATCTGCTTGGGTGCCCAGAGCACACCTGTGAGCTGAAAAAAATCCCTTACTGTGATCCGCCCTCAGTGGTACAAGTAAATATCTGACCATCACAGTTTGTGGGTGCATAAAAACTCTTTGAGTAAAAGTCTCACTGTCATGCTTTGACACATTACACAGGGGGAGGATGCCTAAATGTTGAGAAAGAGCCTTTATTGTGATAACAATGGTGCAGAAAAGAAGCATTCTTGTAAAAAGTCCTTCACCAATAATCTGAGGGCACATTTGACAGGGTGCGACCCACTGGCCAATGCTGAAATAACAAGGTGAGGAAATGGTCTTTTTTAAACTGTGCAAGGCAAAGGTAAAGGTGCTAAAGCAGCACGCAGGTGCAAATGTAAAATTTTGATGTATACAGTGGGATAAAAGATGCCTGTCTCAAACAGGCTTGTGTGATCGTCCAGGCATGACTCAGTCACTCCCACCTGAGCACTGGCATTGCAGGACACTGGGCATCTGCAGGGACCTCTAATAACACTTCCATTGGCCTTTAGTCATGCCCTACTTTACTTTTTTTTTCCATTTTCAGAAATCTTAATATTTCACATAGCAACTTCAAACCTAGATCCAGATATGATCCTCCTGTGATATGAAGGTACTCTGAAGAAAGAATGAAATCACAGTGGTGGTGAAGTCAGTGGAAATAATTAAATTTCATTTCAGCCAGGATTTTATGTCACTGTCTGGGGCTGGCCTTGGCAAACTCCGCATGTGAACAGCTAATTAATGGAATACAGCTCCCTGAACAACACAGAAATTAAATGCAGATGGTAAAAGGAAGATCTGTTAGGCCTAGGAGAATAAAAAGATTTTCATTAAATAACCTCCTCATTGGAAAACAAAGGTAAATACAATGATGTCTATGGCCCTTTTGTATTACTTTTCCAGTTATTTGGATGGTTTTGCTTTAACTCCAAATATATTAAGTTCAAATATTCAGATATTTTCCAGCTTTTATTCCACTGCCATGGTATTTTCAGTTCTAATAATTTAAATTCACCGTGTTTTGTCTGGACTTGCAAATAATCTAATTAGAGAAACACAAACAATCCCAGTGACTTATATAACTTAGCAACCATCATCACTTCTGAAGTTCAACTATTCACAATGAATTACTCACAAGACATTCACACAGAAAAACTTGTTTTGAAGAAATACACAAATCATTTCAGGCATCCAATCTCAGTGCTTCATAATCAGCTCATAACGGAAGCAGACACAATTAGACTAATTGTTCATTATAAATTATTCACTAAGCTCTACACTTGCTAATCTAATGTCAATTGATGTTTATGTGTGAAAGGAGGAAGAAATTACACTTTGTAGACTGACTAGCTTCAGACATCATATACTGTTTGTTGTGATTTATGACAGCTTCACATCAGCAGTTGCCTGAACTATAAATTGAGCTGAATCTCCATTCACAGTCCCTGACGCCTGGAGGTGATACAGCTATGACACGCCGATAGAAACTCAAGATCCCAAACACATTATAGCTAAATAAAATGTGCATTACTCTGTAACTCAAAGGATAAATTGGCTTCAAAGGATATTCTCTTTTCTTCCTGCCAGTGCTGAATAGCTACTTTTCTTTTTTCCAGCAAGTTGCTACTATTTTTTGAAATCTGATTTGAATTAAGAACTACTTCCCAGAGGGGATGAGGAGCAAAGCCGTCTTCTCTAGGAAGACTGTTGTCAGAGTTCAAGTAACAAGTCCTTCAGGCATTTGAAACAGTAGAGAAAACAACAGATCAACTGGAAAGTACTGTGCGTAAATAGACTGAGTAGCCTATTTATTTTATTTATGCATATAAATAAATGCATATGCATATGGAAATGAAAACAGCAGTGGGATCCCTCTGCAACATGATATTTAGCCTATCTTTCACAGAATCTTTCTACAAACAAATTGTGCTCTGTGAGTTTGGTTCCCAGTCACAGGGCTTCTTCACTTTTCCTCAAGATGTTGAAGATCATTATTAAAGACTGACACACTGAACTCCAAAGTTTTCTCAGAACACACAAAAAAAAACAGTAAGAAAGAATGTCTTTATGAGTCAGCTTTATGAAACACCCAAGCCTGCTTCGTACATCTCATATTACCTATGGCTGGAACAGGCAGTGGTGGGCAGCAGATAAGAGAATCCATTTCCAAGTCCAAAATATCCCCCCTCTCCTCTGACCTGGGCAGCTGACAATAGAAAACCTGAAACACCTAGTGAAGTTTGGTTTATCAGTTTAATGGCTATTCCGCCACCTAGAGAGTAATCCTGTCTCACTCATTGCTCCGAAGGTTAACAACAGATAGATGCCATGGTTTGTAAAACAGAAAATATTCTTTTATAAAATTTGCTCTATCCATTATCTCCCCCACACAGAGAGTGGAGGGAGCCTGGAGGGTGCTGATAAAAAGGACTGTGCTAGACAAATGAATGAAAGGTGCTGTGCCCAACCTTCAAAACTTGTCACTCAGACTAAGCAATTCATTGTGCAGGCAAGCTATTTCTATGGAGGCCATTTAAAGGGGGGACGCTTGAATACTCTTCTTTTTCGGGAAGGGTAGAGAAGAGAATTGAGGCACATTTGAGGAAGATGGGGACTGAATACAAACTGTGTGGCCAAAAGTCAAGATATTGTTTGTATCATCACTACTCCTCTTTTTTAGCATATACCTCATCTCTTAAATGAATTAATCATTTTTTAGTCACTTCACACCAAACTGAAATGCTCATTTCCTGAAAATACTACACATTCTTAGTGGCATGAGAAAGGGTTTTTTATAAAGTTCAACTGTACCCTTCATAAAGAATATGCATCATGTATTTTAAAGAACTCGTAAGAGTTTCACAGATGTGCTGTGACCACAGTATATAATTTTATTCACATAAACAAATTAAAGGTGTACATTGCAAACCCCTGCAGCACAGGATCAGATTTAGCCCTTTGCTGGGCTCATCCACCGTATTCAAAGCACTAAGCAGAATTTGACGTGCTGTCTGTCTATAACATACAAAACTCAAACACTTATCTCCAATAATTGTGAAATACCAATGCCAAGTGATTTCAGATTGCTGTTTGTTTTTCCACACAAATATCCAGATGCTCAGCATGGTAAGTGCAATGAAGTTATTGAACACCAGCTATGACTAGAAAAGGATCTCACCTAAGATCTTAGGAAGAACACCTAGGAGTAAGTAATATTTACAGCACTGTAACGGGTTTGTGTGGCAAGGTTTTGGTAGTGGAGGGGCTACAGGGGTGGCTTCTGTGAGAAGCTGCTAGACACTTCCCCCATGTCCGACAGAGCCAATGCCAGCCAGCCCCAAGATGGACCCACCACTGGCCAAGGCCGAGCCCATCAGCGACGGTGGTAGTGCCTCTGGGAGAACAGATTTAAGAAGGGAAAAAAAAAGTTGCTACAGCACAAAAACTGCAGCCAGAGAGAGGAGTGAGAATATGCGAGAGAAACAGCCCTGCAGACCCCCAGGCCAGTGCAGAAGGAGGGGGAGGAGATGCTCCAGGCGCCGGAGCAGAGAT
>JAOBAS010000023.1:1718856-1732161 GCA_025311575.1 Elanoides forficatus
ACGCCATGCCCAGTATATAAACTGGGGGGGATTGGCTGGGGGGGATTGCTGCTCGGGCACTAACTGGGTATCGGTCAGCAAGTGGTGAGCAATTGCATTGTGCATCATTTGTTTTGTGTATTCCAATCCTATTATTATTGTTGTTGTTATTTTATTGTTTTTATTATTATCATTATTAGTTTCTTCCTTTCTGTCCTATTAAACTGTTCTTATCTCAACCCACGAGTATTACTTTTTTCTTTTCCCGATTCTCTCCCCCATCCCACTGCGGGGCGGGGGGGAGAGTGAGTGAGCAGCTGAGTGGTGCTTACTTACAGGCTGGGGTTAAACCACGACGATATTAAACAGTGTTGGGCCCAATACTGATCCCTGGGGGACCCCACTTGTGGCAGGCTTCCAGTTTGAAAAAGAGCTATTTACCACCACCCTCTGGGTGCAGCCTGTCAGCCAGTTCCCCACCCACTGCACAGACCACCTCTCTAGACCATAACGCATCAGTTTCTCTAGGAGGAGGCTGTGGGAAACCATATGGAAAGCCTTGGAGAAATCCAGGTAGACAATGTGCACTGCTAAAGGCACATCATCCAAGCAGGTTACCTTGTCATAGAAGGCAATCAAGTTTTTCAAGCACAATTTGCCCTTGGTGAATCCATGCTGGCTCTTCCCAACTACATGCTTCATTTGACTTGCGATAGCCCCCAGGAGGATTCATTCCATGACTTTCCCAGGGACTGAAGTAAGATTGATGGGCCAATAATTTCCTGGATCCTCCTTTAAGCCATTCCTGTAGATGGGTGTGACATTAGTTTTCTTCCAGTCTTCTGGGATGTCCCCCTATCTCCATGACTTCTCAAAGACAATAGAGAATAGCCTTGCAATGACATCAGCCAGCTCTCTTAACACCCTTGAGTAGATAATGTCAGGGACCATCTATTAGTAGGGGTCAAGATCCTGTAATAGTTCATGTGCCAACTCTTCCTTCACTGACGGCGGGTGTCTGCATCAACCTGGATTTTTGTTCCCAAGCCCTGAGGCCCAACAGTGCTGGTAAAGATAGAGGTGCCTTTTCAGCATTGTTGTTGACTAATTCACCTCTCCTGTTTAACAGCGAGCCAGTATTTCCCTTCTATTTCTGCTTGTTATTAATGTACCTCAAGAACCCTTTCTTATAGTTTTTGACATCTCTGGCCAATTTCAATTCAAACTGAGCTTTTGCTTTTCTAACTGCATCTCTGCACACCCTGGCAATGCCCTTGTAGTTCTCAACGGGTATTCAACTGCTTTTCCATCTCTGGTATGCTTGCTTCTCTTTTGGTTCTGAGGAGACTCAGAAGCCTGCAGCTAAGCCAAGGGGGTCCCTTGCTCTGTCTGCTTCCGTTACCTTTAAAGGGGATGAACTGGTTTTGCACTTCCTGGAGAGTGTTCTCCTGGCACTTGCTAGCTCCTTTATCCCCCCATGGAAGCTTCCCATGGAATCCCTCCTAACAGTGTTGGGAGTAAGCTGAAGTTTGTTCTTCTAAAATCTAAAACCTTTGTCTTAGTACTAATCTTCAGCATGCTCAGCAGGATCCCAAACTCCATAATATTATCACTGTAGCCAAGGCTATCACTAACCAAGATATTACAAAGAAGGTTTTCTTGCCTGTGAGTAGCAAGTCCAGCAGTGCCTCATTCCTGGTTGGCACATCTAACATTTGTATGAGGAAGCAGTCCTCTAATGCTTTCCAGAAACTTGATGGACGACACGTGAGCTGCTGTATTGTTCTTCTTGTCTGGGTGGTTGAAGCCACCCATAAGAACCAGGTTCTATTGACCTGAAGCTTGCTTAAGTGACCCAAATATTGTCTCGTTGGCCTTATTGTCTTGGTGTGGAGGACAGTAGCAGATGCCTACTGTAAGATCCCCCTTGGATACGACCCCTCTGATCTTGACCCGCAGGCATTCAATAGGGCTTCCACAATTGCCACAGTTGACTTCTATACATTCAAGGTTCTCCTTAACATAGAGCGCAATTCCTCCTCCTCTTCTTCCCTGCCTGTCTTTACGAAACAGCCTATAGCCATCCATCATAATCCTCCAGTCATGTCAGTTGTCCCACCATGTTTCAGTTATTCCTATGATACCATAACTTTCTGACTGGGCACAGAGCTCCAGTTCCTCTTTTTTGTTGTGCATTGGTATACATACACTTGAGGTGGTTGGTCTTCTGGTTCTCATCTTGGGAGGCAGCTAAGGAACATTTGTCGCTGCTCTGGTTGGCCTGGCTTATTCCCCAGTTGGTTGCAATGGCATGAACATTGCCACTTTGGACCCCACCCTCCGAGTCCTTCAGTTTAAAGCCTGCCTCACCAAGATGGCCAGCCTGCTGCCAAAAATTCCCTTACCTCTTCTAGACAGGTGGATCCCATCCCTCCCTAACAGGCTATACTCATCGAAGAATGTCCCATTGTCATAAAAGCCAAAACCCTCACAACAGCACCAGCCACGAAGCCTGAAGTTGATTTGCATTATACGTCTATTTCTGGCTGCATCCTTTCTTCTAACTGGTAAAATGGAAGAAAAGATAACTTGGGCACCAATACTTTTCGCTTGCACCCCCAGGGCTTTGTAGTCTTCCTTGATTCTGCCCAGGTTCTGCCTTGCGGTGTCAATTCATGCCCACATGAAAGAGTAGCAATGGATAGTAGTCTGCGCTCTTGACAAGTTGTGGCACCCTCTTGGCAACATCTCAGACCTTAGTTCCTGGAAGGCAGCATACCTCTCATGTCTCCCTGTCAGGCCGGCAGGTGGGCACCTCCATGCCCCTTAACAGAAGAATCACCCACTACAAACACTCAGCTTTTCTTTTTGCAGTATTCACTGCGTGCTGCTGGTACAGTTTCTCCTTGCAGACCTTGCTCGTGGGTGTCTACAGCTGTTAAAGATTCATATCTGGTTTTGGTTGTAATGCCGGAGCATGGAGACTGAAGCAGAGTCCTGCTTTTGTAGGTCACCAGGGTCCAAGGTGCCTCACTGTGGTGTCCGCAAAGATATATAAATAGTGATGATTCTTCTTTTGAACAGGCAATTCCATGTATTCAAATGAATGACACATATTCTTTCAGCTATTAATTTCCAGTGAAATAAACATTTTTTTTTTGCCTTGGTCAAAAGTTTCTTAGCTCCACTCTTCTGAGATAAGGGTTCAAATTATTCATGTTGCTTTGCTATATGGCTTTCCTGTGGGTGAAGCTTCAGTTAACCTGCATTTCCTCATTAGGACATATGGCCCTTTGTTTTTGCTTCTTCTTCTTCCCCTGATTGCATGCTTTTCAATCCCATAATGTTAGAATTTCACCTCCTGGTGAACGGGCTTTTTTGGTATTCATTTCTGGAAACCATTTATAACACAGGCTGCCAAGGGTCACCTAACAACAATGCAGGTGATCATCTGGCTATTTATCTTGGCCATAACTTATAAAGGTTTACAGGAATACCCACTCTGTTATATATGAACTCTAGAGAAGGAGGAGTGGGGAAAAGACTATGAAATAAAATGATAAGCCATCAAGCCCTGTTTTATAATTTCAATGCCTCCATCCCAGATTCTCTCCTGATTGTGGTTTTGTTCAGCTCCGATTTCAGTTCCTAGGGCAGCAACATGTGTGTGAATTGTCACCCTGAGACCAAAGCAAGGGAGTAACCAAATATTGATACTAGATTCAGGCATTCTGCCTGCAAGAATTAAGGCTTTATCACATATTAGGATACAATGCTGGATTTCTGTTAGAATTATAAACAGCTTGTCATGAATGTATTAAGTTTATTAAAGCCATTTCCTGATATCTCTTCATAATGTGCTAAGACAATCTTGCTTATACCACAGAGGTTACAGCAAAAGGGTTCATCATCCTAAGGCAGGGATAAAATCTTTCAGGAAAAGAGGAATGGGCACTATTTAAGTTTTTAGTTACAGGTGACTGAAAAATGAATTTAATATAAGCCCCTTCTTTCTGTGTTTGCTACTTGGCCATAGGAATAATTTGATTTCATTTCTACAAAATATGCTGGCTGGCATTGTTTAGAAACGATTTTATGTGATCATATTCTTGCCCATAGCTTGCTCATTAACTGTCTCAGGCCAGCCTTGCTTTTGGCATTCTTTACTTATAATTTGCTGTTTACACAGTGCTGCTACTATCTTAAATCCCAGGGTATTCACTTGGTTGTCTCCACCATCCAATCATACTTACAAGAAAAAGGAAAAGGACTCAAGTAAGTTTTATAGAAGTGAAAATTCATGCAAACAGAGTCATCTGAGAATTCACAACACTTTCAGGGCAAACACATATTGGCATGATTAATTTTAAATTTTTTAATGAATGTTATTGCTAAAAAAATTGCAGCTTGTATGAATATTCATGGGAGCAAATAAACTTTCAAATACCAGACTGAACTAATTTCATTAGAATCTATTTTCATAATGGCATTTTGAAGTAGTCTCACAGCTCTCATGTAAATTATTTAATTTTTTTAAAGCACTATTAGTTCCCTCCCCATCTGCTAGTACAATAATGTATCACTGGTACTCTGAATAATACTGAATAAAGTAAAGTCACCATAACAACTCTTAAAATACATACAAATAAGAGACCTGCATATATTCTACAAGGCTAGGTATAGATTTGTATGGTATTTTGGGGAATGTAATTATAAAAAGTTACTTTTGCATGTTAGTAGCCAAATATATTGGTTACTCAAAAAGACGAGATGGTGGATCATCTAAACCCAAGATAAAACTTGAATTACAGAAGAACCGTACTGTCAGAGAACACCTCCCCCTACACCAAAGTTTTATTTGTGGGGTCTGAACTTGACTGAGGCAAGCCAGCTGATTGCGCCTCAAGCACTTCAGTGAGCAGTCACAGTCTGCTTTGCCAGCAGATTCGTGGGATGGCGGTCTCAGAGAGTGAGATGAAAGGTAGCATCTGGGAGCTCCCACTTCCACCAGCACAGCTGAATCCAGAGGAGGATATTTGTTAAGAGGCCGAGATGCTGAGGGGAGTCTCCTTATACTACTGCATAAGGCAGCAGAGTTAAGATGACAAAGCTTCTCAGTGGAGATCTGCATTAAGATTGAAACTGATTTGACATTTCTGTTAGAGCTTCAATAGCGTTAAATCGGAAATGACCGAAAGGAGGCACACGGGACTGCACTGTTCTGTTGTTCACAAGAATCCAAATGTCCATATGCATTCCTCGTTCCTAAAAAATACAAGTACAAGGTACAGGATTCCTCTAATGTGACCATAATGATGCCTATGTGGTTTCGTAAGGCTGAAACCTCTCACATGCACAACACAGCTCTGTTGCAGGAGCCGGCAGAGCAAGCAGCGCCAGCAGCAGCCACTGCCCTATGTGCAGCCCGGCCGCAGCAGGGTGATGGCCCCGACCCTTCCCATTGCCTTCGCAGCAGAGGGCTGCAGGCGGCGGGAGGGCTGCGTGGTGTGCCAGCCTCGGGAGGAAGGCTCTCACACCCTCACAGCCTGCTGCTATGCGCTGTCTCTTTTCAGCTGCTTTCCCCAGCTTGTCTGCTCCACACGTTTTCCTGACCCAAATTCTCTATTCTTACCTTCAGCTTGCTCTCCCCCTTCTTCTCACCTCTGGTTTCTGCATTCCAGGTCTCTTATCCCAATAAGGTGAGAGGGAGACAAAGCAGTGTTTCAAATTAAGAAGTATGAACTGGAGATGGTGGGCTGCTCTTCACCAGCCCAGATCTATTTGTCACAAGCGATGAGTACCTCCAAAGCAGGTACGTGCTACGAAATGACACAAGTCAGAACCCACTCTGAGCAGTACTGATAACCCAGTCCGGTCATCCACGCTAACTCTTACCAGGCAACACACTGCAATTCTGAGGATTTCTTTGATGTTCAGAGTTAAAAGTACAGCCAGGTCTGTCATGATGCTGCTTGTCCTGGTCAGATGATAAACCTTCATATGGTTATTCCTGGGTTCGGTCTTTCTCTTGTGAGTCACGGTTATTCACTCTCTGAGCTCCCCTTAGGCCTGTCTTGTCCCTATCCATACATAAGCCAATCCTTTGCCAACTATGATGGTTTCTTTAGTGAATGGGTCTATTTTATACATATAATTATAGATTGTATTTTGATCAGCATTTCTCTTATTGATTTGGAAATAGTTTTATCTCCTTCTCAGAAAGCTGCTTAGAATGGGTTTTGCAAAGAGCATGTGCATTGCTTCAATGAACAACTCACAATTTTCCTGCCCATTTCTCCTTTCCTTACCACTGCATCAAGTTCTTCAGTGAAACTATCCTAGCTGCAAACAGCTACAGAAGGTCAGTAGCTTTACTGTTAAGACTGCTGTAAGCTTTTTGGGACGGGCTTGAAGTGTGGAACAGAGTTGGTAACAGCTTTGTGGAAATTCTCATGAAGTTTCTGTTGACAAAGGCAAGGCCAAAATAGCATCCTCATAGACATTGCTGCTACTGTAGGATGTTAGAAGATTTAGGTCATGCATTAGGCCAACAAGATGAGAATCTACTTACATGCTGCCTAGCTCTCCATCCTCATCAGTTCCCCACTCCCAGCTGACGCTACAGCTATCCACATCCCAGTCATTCGGGCATTTATTTCCAGGCTGCCAACAGAGGACTGTTCGGCATTTTCAGATCTTGTTGTGAGTGTTGTTCATACAGAGGAACTTTAAACGTGTTGACTTGCTCAGATTCAATCAGAGACAGGTAAAAAGTTGAGTAAATTATTCTTTCTAGATCTGTTTGATTAAATTATACTGGGTTGACCAAATGATGTCAAGTAAACTTTTCTGATAATTGACCAGGTTTACTAAGATGCAAGTCAAGACTGTAACAGCAGGAATGAGATCAGAGAAGAGGATTAAAAGGCCAACGGGTAGAAAAAAAGATACAGTCATTCAGAGAGAACACTGATAGAGAAACTAAATACATACGGAAATTAGTGTCACCACAGATGAGAACCGAGGACTTCAGTAAGGTGATGCATATAAACATGGCATAAATTAGAGCATCTCAGTATTCAATAATTTCCTGGCTTTGATATGCTAAAAATAATTGAAACTGCTCATCTAACAAGATTTATAAATCTTTATTATTGCAAAATTCTACCATCATCAGGATGATGTTGGCTCCTTAGGATATAACATTTGGCAAATCAGGATGCCAGATGTTTTGGGGGTTTTCTTGGTAATAGCAGTGAAGCCACTTTCTGAACAAAAATTCAGTGCATAAATGTGCCATATTTGTGTAGAAGCTTGTAGATAACAAAGCTGAGAGAACTGACAGATCTCTCTCTCCGGAGCTGTATTTATCAGTACCTGTACTGATATTTACCAGGTAGTATTTATCAGTACCTGTTTACGAGTTTTTTTTGCAGTACAGTATATTGTGTTCAATGTAATTGGGCATACGTTGGAAAAGAAATTGTAAGCATAGCTCACAACACCTCTTTTACTATCCTCCTTTATTCAGGGTGATATGAAGGACTCTGGGGCAGGAAAAGGTTAAAGAGGATGAGAAAATTAGAGGAGTCTGATTTGCCTAAAAAGTCACCCTCTCTCAGAGGGGGAAGACAGTTGTTTAGATCAGCCACATTGAAACTATGGCACATACACACAGAGGTTTGTCTGAAGAAAACCCATATATCTCTGGGGTGATAATAAATTATCAGGGAAGACAAAAAAAATAGAGAATTTTGATCAGGAAAACATGCAGGCTAGGGAAAGCAGCTGAAAAGAAACAGCCCATAGCAGGAGGCTGTGAGGGTGTGAGAGCCTTCCTCCCAAGGCTGGGACACCACGCAGCCCTCCTGCCGCCTGCAGACCTCTGCCGCGAAGACAAAAAAATTCACTTAGGACTTGTTACCTGAAAATATGCCTTTCTAACGCAGTTGTTTCTGCCTCTCAATAAGCAGTACTGGGGTTTAAGGAGGATCTTTAGCCATTATATACCTTTACCAGTAACAGGTTCACAAACAAAAAAATTGCCAGGACCGGAATTCAGTTAGCTGACCAGAGTAAGCCAGGTAGAGGCACAAATCATCGCAGGTCTGGGGCTCTGCTCCAGCCGGGAGCTGGGAGGATTGCTGAATACTATGTAGGAAGAAGGCCTGACATTAAAGAAACAGAGGACTCAGAAAGGAGCCCAGAAGAAGAGCTCGTGGACCTTAGAAGAAGAGGTGCAGCCAGATCTTCACCCATGAAGTGCAGATCTGGTAATGTAACATGCTCAGCTCATGTTTCTGTTGATAGCACAGGTTAAACTTTTCAGAAATGGCTAATGATTTGAGGTGTTTCTGTTATTAGATATCCAAATGCAGTTCAGTGAAGGGATATGATTTTTAGAAAGTGCTCAGAACCTACTCACCGAAGGGAAAGCCTTATGCACTATCTTGGCACTGGACACCCAGAAATTTGAATATATGGGTCATGCCTGAAAAGCTTTGCTACTGTGGCTGAGTGGTAATGTTAGAATAATGTGGTACTAGGTATTCCCATGAATCTTCCCTGGGAACCCCTCAGGGAAAGGCTTTCCAAGTCAGATGGTTCGCTCTTCTCTATCCAGTCCTGATCAAGCTTTAAAATAAAAACCTTTGCTGATTTATACAAAAGTTATTTTCACTTAATTTCAAGATTTTTTTGAGCTAGTATAAATGCATCTCCCTAGCCATCTGTATGAGACAGCAAGTAGCAGTCTTGCACCCTTTCTGTACTTATCTGTGACTCCCTTGATTCCTCTCATTAAATCCACTTTTGTTGGCTTGACAGTTCTCCTCAGCGATACCTGTGCCATTCTCTGTTATTGACTCCAGACTAACATTTTGTCTGAAATTTTGTTACTCTTTCATGTTTCTTCATTCCCTACCCTCTGAAAAATACATTTCTGACTCTACTGAGTCCTGTTTTCACTAAACCCTTACTGAAGTGAATAGAGTCAAAGTAAAATAATAATAGAAATATGTATGAAAGATACTATAGAAAATAAGGTGAAATGGTTTCCCTCTTCAGTAGTCCATTCAACACTTTTACAGTGACCAAGAACAAGTACCTGACTGAAATTTATCTTTGATGTTAGTTCAGTGTGAAAAGTCATATTATTTAATCAGGCACAAATGCAGTTCTATTCTGACAGTGGACTTGATAAAAATGGCATCCCAGGTTTCCATTTTTGTTGTGGCTCCAGTTCATGTGTGCTGTTGTGAGAAATATCTTTTCACTGACTACCACCTGCCTTGCTAAATCCAGCTTGAATCTGCAAGTCAAGCTGTCCTCTTTCTTCATTTATCTTAATCAGTTAACAGTTTAAAGTTGTGCAAGCCACCTTTGCAATCTCTTTATTGTCTTCCCCTGGGTGGTATCGCTATTATTATCAAATGCATAGTCAGCCCCAACATGTTCATCAGATTCAGCTTCCACTCCTATCTGTGACTGACTGACTTTGCCAATTTACCCACCATCAGCAATCTGGTGTTACTCTGCACAGCCTTACATTGTGCTACAGAGACAGATTCATAGCTGTATTTTTTGCACCAGTGATTTGTAAGACAGAGGAGAAGCCAGCTCCATCTCTCAGCGCTTGCCAAACCCGCTGCTCCAGCACGGGCGAAATTCTGGCCAGGTGAGGTTGCAGACACGGTTCTGAATTAGCACGGGGAACAACTGCTGGGTAGTCAGCAAGTCTGGTATAATGACTTAGAAGAGTACAATCCTACTTGGTTCAAAAAGGAATGAATTTGCACATAAACATGCTAGTGAAATGTGCCAGCAAGTATCAGAAGAGAGCTCTTTTGGAGGTGGAAGTAAAAATACTACAAATCTGAAAAAGAGTTGAAAAAACTATACAGCAGGTTCTTCTCTGCAGACACAAAGGTCCAAATAACAAGTTGAGAGTGTCTGCTTATTATTCGAGTGACAGGTTAAATATTTATGATGTAACGGTGACATTTCCACTCATGTCAGCTGGACAGTTTCATTCCAGTTTCTGCATATATTAGATTAATACACATTGCAGTCATTCCATGTTTCTTCTCCTCAGTCATAAGTCTAATGCATTTTTATCTCTCTAAAAATGATATTTCAGTTAGCAGAAGACTTCTCCCTGAATTGCTCATCACTTCCTGACATAGTTTAGACAAAATTGCCAGAAGAGTCTGGAGGACCCATGGTTTAACTGTTTCAACTGCAAAACAAGTGTAGAAAACATTGTTGCTAAAGAAACAATTCTACGAAGACATTTGAAAAACTGAAAATCACCTCTTTGTGCAAGCTAGCACGTTAATAAAACCAAAACATCAGCTGCTTCAAAGGTCAGTACTGTTAACTCTAAGACTGAGAATTTAATTTTTGAAACATTCCCATTTATCTTGTAGTAGTTGCTCTGGGGGGACACAGATAGCAGTAGAGGGAATTCTCTACCCAGCATGTTACATTGAAAATACACTCAAGCAAAAATAATGGGCTATATCATACGATCCCCTCCTAACAAGGAGTCTCATCCTAAATATGGCAAACATCCTTTACTTTCTGTGACTACAATGAAAATTGGGAATGTGCTGTGTCCCCCACTAGCTAGCTGGTGCTCTTCCTCTGAGTTAACAGAAACATACACTCTAAAATGTACTTTAATTTACATAAAATGTCAAATCAGATACTGTCCTAGGCAGCCTGCTCCAGCTGACCTGCTTGAACAGGGCGGATGAACTAGACGGTCTCAGAGGTCCCTTCCAACCCCAGCTGTTCTGTGAGTCCGTGAAACAAATTACCGGTTATTACCTGGGAAACCATCACAGAGCATTTGGTGTTGCCTTAATGAAGACTCTAGTCCTGGTGGTTCGGCTTGCTGGGAGGAGAGCACGAGGGAGTACATCTCCTTGATGAGCTCACTCTTGAACCAATTCGTTACTTTCTGTCCTGAGGCAGCTTTAAAGCCCAGCCTGCTGTTTACTTTATGGCTGCCTATAGTACATGCATGTGCAATGACCTGTGCAGTGTTGACTGATGGTAGTCTCGGGGCTCCACTTCCCCTGTGGGCTGATGCAGGCTGCAGTAAGTGCTGTGGGGAAGTTAACGTGAGTTCAGACTCTGGGTAGGAAAATACAGTTTCTTTTTCTTATATAGCCTTGCTTGCTAAATAAGGTGTTATACTTTGCAAGTACTTACTGACTTTGAAGAAAAAGAAAAGGACATCAAGGAGAAGTTTCTAGCTGTTCTGGTTATTCAGGTATTATACCCATTTCAGAAGCTGAGAACACTTAAGCTTCTTGCAATACCAGTATGCTCTAATATCAAGTCCAAGTCATCTGTTGTGCAACTGAAGCCAACTATTTCCTGCCTATTCTACTGCAAACACTGGAAACTATTATTCTCTTCCTTTACAACAATCTCTTATGTATCTTAGAGTCCGTCATATCCTTCTTCAGTCCTTTGTTCTTCAGGCTACCTGATCTTGTTCGCACTTTCTCTGTAAGTCATCCTTTCCAACCTCTGATTGATCACATTGCTTTCTGTGAGACTGTCCTCAGTCAAACTACATCTTTCTTGAAGTGTCATGTCCAAAACTAGGCACTTCTCCAAGTGAAACTTGCCTAGTAGTGAACACAAGTAACTACTTCATCTATTTTGCAGGCCACACTTTTCTTTCTGCAACACCAGATCATATTTGCCCTCTTCTGAATAACTTTATCTCATGGATGTAACTCCTGCTTGTGATCTACTGTAATGCACAGATCTTTTACACAACTGTTTCATATCACAAGTTTCCCAACCTAAATTTCTGTGGGTCCTTATTTCTGCCAAAGTATAATACTTTGCATTTGTCCCTGCTGAACAGTATCTTCTACTTTTCTTGCCACGTTTGACCAGGTCTTGGTTTTGTCATTGACTAGTATGCAGTCTCAGGCCTGTGGAGGCTATAGCCAGAAAACAAACAAGAATTCCACAGGAAATTTGTGACTATTTAGGTTATGATACTACTCTATAAGGAAACAATACTTAAAATGAACTGAGCTATTTAATTCAAGCTGGAATGGCACTGAATTGTAGCCAAGCCACTACAAATCTGAAGGTCTCTGGATAGGGAGAAGCAAACCCATTCTCTATCAAGTGTTCTTTAAATCATCTACTTTGGGGAAGGTTTCTCACTTCACTGGCATTTCCCACTTCAAAATTATTAGTATATGTATTTGTTATTCTGTTTCTACTACCGTTTCCTTTACCAAACCCACCTTGCTGGCTTGCCTCTTCTCCCTACTTTGCCTTACAGATGGATCAAGGGACTACAGTTACTTTTCCTTGTACAGAACGTTATGTGATAGGGCTCATCTGCTTGGCATTTGGGCACTACAGGACAAATATGTTAAATAAAGGTAAAGGGTGAGACCCTCCTCAGACTCAGAAACTCTTTAAATGAAAGACTATTCAAAAATGTGGCTGCTGTAAATATCTTTACATCTCTAACACAAGCAAATGAACAGATTTGTCAGTAAAAGTATTGCAAAATAGCAGGAGAAATCAGAGAGTGATGAACAAGCTATTTTTAAGAGGAAAATAAATTATGGCTCATAAAAATGCCAAGTGATACAAACACACCAAAACCAAGGAGGAATCTGATGAAATACTCTCAGGCCATAGGAGAAGTCTAATAAGGGGGAAGGAAGCCTGAATCAGGATTGTTCCTCAGCATCGCCCGAGCATTTATTTGACATGACAATTACAAGTTATCATTTCAAAATAAAACAGTTCATTTTAATGAATGTCTATAAGTCATCGTACAAGCAGATCTCCCACTTTCAGACACGGAAGAAACCAAGGGATGAACTCAATTGTTTCTTAGAGATTGTCTCCCTTGCTGTGATTCAGTCTTTTTCATCCCAGGGCTCTAAGAAAGACCTGAGTGATACTGCTATCTTGCCTGGCAGTAATATTGAGGTACAGCAAAGACATCTCCAGGGCATTCTAAACTTCCTCAAAAATCTTTGGTGCCTTTATAAAAGCAGAATTGCTGATTCTGAGGATACTATCCTGTTGGTAGAAATACAACCTGCCAAATCAGAGGACAGAGCTTCAGGAACAATCATCCATTAGGACCAGCGGGACCCAAAAAAGAGAAAATAATAGAAAGGAAGTAAAAAGCTCATTTATTTTATCATAGAATCATAGAAACATAGAATGGTTTGGCTTGGAAGAGACCTCAAAGATCATCTAGTTCCAACCCCCCTGCCACGGGCAGGGACACCTTCCACTAGACCAGGTTGCTCAAAGCCCCATCCA
>JAOBAS010000023.1:1740926-1751860 GCA_025311575.1 Elanoides forficatus
CTCACCAGGGTCTTCCTCACCACGGGCTGCAGGGGAATCTCTGCTCCGGCGCCTGGAGCATCTCCTCCCCTCCTTCTTCACTGGCCTGGGGGTCTGCAGGGCTGGTTCTCTTACATGTTCTCACTCTCTCTCTGGCTGCTGTTTCCTTCTGTCCCTGGAACTTCTTTTTCTTCTTAAAAATGTTATCGCAGAGGCGTTACCACTATCACTGATGGGCTCGGCCTTGGCCGGCGGCGGGTCCGACTTAGAGCCGGCTGGTATTGGCTCTGTCGGACACGGGGGAAGCTTCCAGCAGCTTCTTACAGAAGCCACCCCTGTAACCCCCCTCCGCTACCAAAACCTTGCCACATCAAGCCAATACACATGCAGAGCCTATTCCTCCCCCAAACTGCTGTAGCTACTCTGACCAACTGCCCTAAAAGCAGCTCTTCCCCCTAGCAAATATTTCTGATTTTTTTTTTTTTTGCAGGTTACTTTTCAAAAGTCAGTAGCCACTTTGGAGACGGGGTGAGAAAAAAAAGCTAGTACAAAATCCAGATCGTCACGGGCAAGATTCAGACTGCCTCCAGACATTTTGCTGAAGTGATCAGAACGGCTGCTGCATCACCTCTGGCTTACGGACTGCTCGTGGATGGGGCTCGTGGCCTTTTGTACAGACACATGAGAGTGCCAGGTCACAGAAACTGCTATCACAAGCCCGCCTCGATTCTTGGGCATAACACCCCGCACAGCTCGTAGAGGCTGGTGATTTTTCTTCTTCTTTTAAGACACTGATCGTGTTACTGAGAAGCTATTTCTGTGCTTAAGGGAATTTTTAGGATGATCCTCTACCAAGCCAGCAAATACATCTAAAAGCAGGGGACCTTCTAAGCTACTCCTGCTGCAGACAGGAAAATCATCCATGCAGTGCCTGTTTGCACAGATTTTACTAGAGACGGTCCAAACTGATCCTTATACTTTTAACGAGAAAAAACCCCTCCATTTCTGTTCTAGAAAATCTGATGGAAGTTTATTAGATATTTTCATAGATTCAGAAATGACTGATGAAGTAATAGGAAACAAAAGATTAGGGAACAGATTATTCTCAGAGGGGGGAGAGGTTAATGGAGAGTTCAGACATCAGGGCACCTAGTATTAAAGTATTAATAACTTGATGGAGAAAATGGGGAGCATGTTGGCAGAAAGCAGGGAAAAGTAAGGTTGTTTCACTTGAGAGGCCACAGAGGAGAGGAAAAAAAAAATTTTGCAGTGATTATACTGAAAGATTTAATATTGTTGAGGAATTTAATGGAAATTGATGAATCCCATCCTTTGATCTACCAAATCACATGGAGTTTTGAGGTTTTGTCCTTTTGGAAATTACTTCTGTTTTATTACATTACTGAAGCACTCTATAGACATGGCCACGTAATATAATTCAGGTTTAATAATGTAATATATTACTATCTCCTGCTGCTTCCCACTGTCCACTGACCCGGCAGCCAGGATTGCCCAGGTCATCTTCATGGACTACTTCTGCTCCCATGGTGAATTTGTCAGAAACAGACGTCTGAACACTTCTGGTAGCTATGCTGTCTGTGCAGGGGCCATAATTTCTGCCAGATGGATGGTGACAAGCAGCTGAGGTGAAGTAACATTTTTTTGCCAGAACAGTTATATGTGAAACGGGATACCTGATCACACCCAAGCCAGCAAATGCTACTCAACAGTTCCATGGCAAGGAAAAGAGTCTGTTTAGAATCCGCATATAGTGCTGGACTCACAAAAGCAGGGATACCATCTGATCACACGTCTGTTGTTCCCACCTTCACTGCTGCAGTGTGACCGCTCAGCTATTCTGAATCGCTAGTGTTTTAAACCTACCCATTTATTGGATGAAACAAATACGGGGTGCAAAACAGGAGAGGAAAAGTCCCTTTTTTTGTCAGATATTAGTATATGCTAAAGACCTACATACTAACACAAGTCCCAAATATTTATCTGAAAGGCTGGAGGCACAAGTGGGGTATTGAGTGTTGCTTGCAACCCCTAATTCACCTGGATTTTCATAGCAGATGAGACAGATCTGATACAGAACAAAAGCAAATTATAAACAAACAAATAATCACAAAGCTACATGTTCCAGAAGCTGCGGTCCCCATCCAGCCTTACGAAGAAAACAAAGCTCTGAGTTGGTACTCTACAATACTTACACATCTTTCCTAAAACACTGGCTTTAGTCCATTCCAAAACAGTCTTACGTTTTGGCAAGAAGTCACTGAAATGGAGTTTGGACTACTGTATATTTATTTTTTATGATTAATTTTCATTTAAAGATTCTAACTCCCCCTCTATTTATATAAGGTTTGTCAGGGGAATACTCCTAAAGTTGAAATTTATGAGTTCATGGTTTGGTATTAGAGCTCTAGAGAGTAATACAAGGTATTTTGTGGGTAATTTGTTATAAGTGATTATGCAGCTGAGCTCGGATGTTGAAACGAAGATTAAATGCTTATAGGATTTCAACTAAGATCTTGGCTCCTAAAGTTAATATTCTACAAGACTATGCAGACACTAAGGAGGGCAAGAATCTGTCTTCTGAAGAAAGCACTCTATTTAAAATACTTGCTTTCAGAAGAGGCTATATTTTCTTTGCCATTGTGACTTTCAAATTATGATCCATAGATCAATCTGAGAATCCACAGAGTTTTTTAAGGGAACTGCAAATGGTAACTATAAAAGCAGCTTATTCCTAGCAGTAAACTTGCCCTACTGAGACTGTTATTGCATTTTTTAGGATTTCACAGATCAAGAAAGACTGAAAATCACTGGTTCAGCAAAAGAAGATTAAATAAACAGAACAAACAGAAAACCAGAAAAAAATCAAAGTTCCACACATTACCTCTTCTCCAAAAAAAAGTATTCACATGAGGTATTCGATTTGCCCTGCGTTCTGCCAAAAGCATTTTTTAGGAGCAGGTTTAGTAAATAAAATAACTACTATAATAATTATTTGACCGTCATTTCTCTTCATGCAAATGCCATTGGAGAAGTGTTATTAATGTTGAGGCAACAATGCCCTCCTCCTTAAAAATCACGAGACAGTTTTCAGAGAAGTTGCTTCTGTATGTTTGCATTTCCAGCTGCCTCAGCTCTACTTGTTCCTCCTCCTTGTTCTTCCCAAAATGATTTTACTGATAGTTCAAAAAAAGAAGAAACGTGTGAGAGAAGTCTGAGGAAAAAAGAAATCCACAATTTCAAGTGAAAATCATTAAACTACACACTATGGTAACAGTAATTTTAAGACTTATTAAAGTGTGGGGCAGAAAAACCAAAATAATTTCTGCTTCCAATTAATGCTAACCTATTCCTTTTACATTTTTGAATCAAAGGCTGCTCACATTCAGCCCATGGTGTAGGTATTACTAGGACAAAACTACATGAGCTTTTTGAGGAATGAGCTAGATCACTAGAAAAACAGCCAAACCGGCTTAAGAAGGTTAGAAACAGAAAGATGGAATAGAAGGTACCTGGTCCATGCAGTGCCACAGTGTCTCAGCACACTCCCTCCCGGTTTTATTTAATAACATTAAAATGTGTAGTATTAAAATTGGTTATGCTTTCTGAGGCATTCGGTGCTTTTTTAAAAATTTCTTTGTACCATGTCCCATTTGAGATCACTCCAACACTTCCTTATTAGTTCCTTCTTTCACCTTCTTTATTCCTTCCCTTGCTTTCCAGCATGTTCCTGAACAAGTGTGCTGCCTGTGGCTGCACAATACTATTTGGCAACAGCAGACCCAGCTTAAGAAGTTACCACCTCTTAAGCATCCCCCACTGTCTTGCAGAGGTTGTCTCAGCTGGTGTCACATCAGTCTAATAGTTCACGTGGTCGTGCTCTTAACCAGATCTATGAAAAGATCCAGCTTAAATCCCTCTTCCCTGTCTGCCATATAAAGCAGGCATGCTCCTTTTCAGAAATCCACTTGAGAAGGAGGCAAAGCAAACAGTGGTGGCAACAGCAGTAGCAGACTTCGACAGAAGGTGCAGGGACGAGTGGCTTGCAAGGTGATGGGATCTGTCCAGCAATGAGAGAAAACTGTGGAAACACAGCTCAAAAACCCACTCTTTGATGGCAAACCGGCCCAAAATGCTGACTGTTTATCTCGATTCCCGTTTGACAGGCTAAGCCTAGGAAAGAGAGACAGGCAAGACAGAGGTATCAACAAGAAGATTTTGTCAGCTGGGTTGGGGCAGTGGACTGGGAAGAACAAGAGAAAATCAATCAACCAGGTGCTGCAAAGCGGTGTGACTGTGGAGCTGGGAGTCGCGCAGGGAGGGAGGATAGTGAACGCGCAGTTGGTGGCACAAATAAGAGTCATCGGGAACAATGCTGCGTTTGTGTCATCTCTGTCCCCAGTATTACCAAACTTTGTATTTACCAGAAAAAGATTTGTTTGTTTGTTTATTTGTTTGTTTTAAAGGAGGCATTTAAACATCTACTGCTTCATCAAAATCTGTGTATCTTTTTTCTACTGGGGTGCTTAGTCCCTTTTCACAGTATTTCAGGCCCAGAGTTACATCCCTCTTCCAATGGGAATGCATCTCTTCTTTCAATGCATCTCTTGAGAAGTCTTTGTCAACTGCCCACATAATGCTAATCATCAACCTCCTTGTTATTCCTCACCTCATAACCTATTGGCTTCACCCACATGACAAAAATAAACATTTTAAACAGTTGTGGCAATTGAGAGGGAAACTCATTGCAAATGTTGTGTAAAGTAACTAAGGGGAAGAAGAAATACAAACCAAGAGCTATCTTTTCACTCTCCTGCCTTAAATGACAGAAAGAAATAGAGAAATATTAAAAAAAAAAAAAAAAACAAAGAAACATTTCAAAATGTTAATTTTTAGGTTTTCAGAAATTAAAATAGAACATCCTTTCAATCAAATGCAGATGCCCGCTCTTCTCTGCAATATCCTTTAGAAAAAGGAAAGTATTTCAACCAACCACCTCTTTTTCAAGTAAAACAAGATTTACTAGCACTTTTATTGTAATGGCTGTGCTGTTCACCTCGGTGCCAGAACCACAATTTCACAAGTTACAAGGAAATGAGGTAGCAGCCCCAGTGCCAGGCAGCACCTGAGTGGCCAAGGCAGAAACACAACCAATGTCCTACGAACAGAGTAAATTTCCCGGCTGCCGGAGCAACTCTTACCTGGTTATTCTGCCTCTCGCTATCCTTCTGCCTACAACAAAAGAGTGAGAAAAGACTCCAGCTCTAACACTGCCTATGGTTTCATCTTGGCATGTGCTTGTGATCTACTAAGCAGGTGGGCTGAAGGGGTTATTGTCTTCAGAAGCAAGGGAGTGCTCTACAGCAGCCAGTAATTAGCACAGCCCTTCTCTCTGAAATGCTGAAAAGCACAAAGTGACATATTGACAACAGCAATGCAACAGATGTTTAGCACAAGTTGCTTTATTAACAAAATATCCAAAAGCAAACCTTAAGTTTGTACATCAAATAGCTACTAAATATCCAATATGAAAATCTATAAACAAGTAGAATAAGGAAATACTATTCCTAGATTAATAAAATAATATTTGAAAATATCCATGTCCTGTAAAGGGTAATTTTCTTCCATAAGGCAGATTTTAGAACTCAAGAAGCACAATAAGTTTATGATCGAATTGTTGTAGAAAAAGTATTTCTAGAAGATGATAAAATTATCACAAACAAAAAAATTAATTTGTTTGATCTAAAATGTCACTGAATGTTTCACTAATTTTTTTCTTGAGCATTTTCAGCATCTTTAATTATCCCAACAGTCAGGTTTTTGTTGTCTAATGGTGCATTGTCTTAACACATTATGTTTTGGAATTAAGTAAAAAGCATTTGACAATTATGTGTCACCAGGAACATTAAACTCTTGCCATCTAGTTTAAAATTATGTGTTTCAGTGCCAGCTAGAGACATTCCAAATTTATAAATTGGATCTGAGAATTTAGAAATGAAAACTGTAATAAAGATTTGTCACTGGCAGACAGAGATGAGACGCCAGTGCATCTCCTGGCTCCACTCGCATGATGAGGATCACAGCATGGTTGAGGTTGGAAGGCACCTCTGGAGATCATCTACTCCACCCCTCCACTCAAAGCAGGGTCAGCTAGAGCAGGTTGCTCAAGACCATGTCCAGTTCGGTTTTGAGTATCTCCAAGAACAGAGACTGCACAATCTCTCTGGGCAACCTGTGCCAGTGTTTGAGCACCCTCACAGTAAAAAGTTTCTTTCTTATGTTCAGACAGAACCTCCTGTGTTTCAGTTTGTCCCCATTGCCTCTTGTCCCATCACTGGGCTTCACTCAGAATAGTCTGGCTACGTCTTCTCTACTCCATGCCATCAGATACTTACACACATGAATAAGATCTATCTGAGCCTTCTCTTCTCCAGGTTGAGCAGCCCCAGCTCTCCCAGTCTCTCCTTGTATGACACTGGCTCTAGTCCTTTAACCATTTTTTGGCCCTGTGGTGGACATCATCCAGTATGTCTATGTCTTTCTTGTACTGGGGGATCCAGAACTGGATACAGCACACCAGATGTGTTGCACCAGGGCTAAGTAGAGGGGAAAGATCACGTCCCTCAACCTGCTAGCAATGCTCTGCCTAAAGCAGCTCAGGAGGTGGTTGGGTTTCTTTCCGATGAGTACACATTGCTAGCTCCTGGTCAACTTGTTGTCCAACAAGACTCCCAGGTCCTTCCCTGCAGAGCTGCTTTCCAGGTGGGCGGCCCCTTGCATGCAGTGACGCATGGCATTATTTCTCCTCAAATGCAGGACTGCATCTCCCTTTGCTGAACTTCTCGAGATTCCTGTCAGCCCATTTCTCCAGCCTATTGAGGTCCCTCTGTACAGCATCACAACTGTCTGGTATGCCAACAACTCCTCCCGGCTTTGTAATATTTGAGGGCGCACCTGTCAACATCAACTTTAAACTCACTGAGTGCACTCTCTCCCATCACCCAGGTGATTAACAAAGACAGTAAACAGTACTGGCCCCAGTACCAAACCCTGGGGCACAGCACTAGCAACTTGCCTTCAACTGGACCCTGTGCCATTGACTGTAACCCTTTCAGCCTGAGAGTTCATCCAGTTTTCAGTCCACCTCACTGTCCATTCATCTAGTCCATACTTCTTCAGTTTGTCTATGAGGCTCTTATGGGACACAGAGTTGAAGGTCCTACTAGAATCAAGATAAACAACATCCACAGCTGTCCCTTCATCCAGCAAGCTAGTCACCTCATGGTAACCTGTCAGGCTGGTCAGGCATGATTTCTCCTTTGTAAACCCAGGCTGACTACTCCCCATCACTTTCTTGTCCTTCATATGTTTTGAAATGGTTTCCAAGATTATTTGCTATATCACCTTCCCAGCGATTGAGGTAAGGTTGTCCTCACCTTGATCAAAAGTGAATGTTATTAAACTCTGAACGAGAAAGCACTAATTCCAGTAGAGGTCTTGTATTTTATTATCTTAGTAGCTCTAAGAAAGAATAAAGGGGTTTTCCATAGATCCCTCATCCCGTATTTACTAACCCAGATCTGCCGTTACCCAACTCTTTCTATTTTGAAATTCCTCCCAGCTCTCTGGAAACAGTGCCTGTTCCTCAGCAGCACACCAGGAAACCATGGGCTTTGCACTCACTCTCTTAACTCTTCCAAAATGCGTTTCCTTCATCTCAGTTCGAACTCCCCTCCCACTTCTTTCTATCATACTTCTCTACTCCTTCCTTCTCCTACTCCTCCCCAATCCAAGACTACAGCCCAAAGATCCTCAGCATCCTTTGCCCCAGATTACTCCGGTATTTCCAGTCCTTCAGCTACCAGAATGGAACTCGGTCGGGCCCCACAATTTCTACTAAAAGCAGCTTGAAATGTAACTAGAAAAAGCAATATTAACTCAGAAACCAAAATACACCAAATCAACAAACCAAATAAAGCTCTAATCAACTTTCCATTGGGATAGAAGGTCCAAATGATGGCATTTCAAAGCAATTTATATGACAGCAGAATCTGGTCCAAACATCTGCAGCATCACAGCTGTTCTCAAACAGCAGATAAGATGGCAGGCTGGATGAGCATAGTCCCAGGGAATGAAAGATAATCATCAGTAGATTGAGTTCTAGCAATGGAGCCAATTACATTACGTAGTGTGTTACAGATCAGAGTAGTTTGACATATTTGGGAATAAGTCTAAGACACTAGGATGGGATTCATTCCCAAACACGGCTTTAGGAATTTATTCCTGCAGGGGATGGATACTCCCATGTTCCACTGAGACTCACATGTCAACCCAGACCCTCAGAATAGCCTTCAGGTGGATCCTGATCTCCCCTAGAACACAACAGGACATCTCTATTACATGTGAGCAGATGGACACTACTGTGTAAGACATCGCAAACAATCTTGCAACAAATGCATATGATCACAATGAAAGATTCAGGTTTTATATTTCTTCCTTCCAATGACTATGAATTTCTCTACTGCTATTGCTAAGTTACACACAGCTCAGTATCAATTCTCTGGAAAACTGTTCACAGTGACTGCCTAATCTGTGACCAACCCACGTGGTATGCACTGTTGCTGCCACAGCCTCATCCTGTTGCCTTAGTTCTGTGAAAACAAGTCCCTGGGTTTGTTTTCACTGATTAGTGTATTTATGAGAGTGCTGACCTGAGGATCCTAAATGAAGATGTTATAGTAGTAAGTAGAGCAAGTAACATATACATTATCATCTAATGAATATTTTTTATGTCTTCCAAGGACAGACTATCACATTTTCTCTATTCTAGGATTTATGATTTTCAGAGAACTACTGTTGTTGTCTCAGTTTAACCAAGCCTTACCTTCCAAAGCAATATCACTAAGCAGATGGTGTGAAGCCCTGTTTGACACCCTAATCTGAATCAAAGCTGTTAAATCATGCACATGTAACAATAACGTCTTGTGTTACAGCTGTACTGAAAATTCCTGCTTTCCCCTCAAAGCATTTACAGCCATAGGCCAGCCCTGCACATTTCATCAAGGGAATGCTACTTCTGAAAGTACTACTGGCGGAAAAGAAGTTTTTGGAGTCTGTCAAATGTATTTGTATTGGCTTTTTAAATTTAAAGTAAGTATGACAATTTGGTCTTACAACCTTCTAATATCTTACTCCTGTAGAAACTAGGGTAAGTCACTGTACTCAGCTAGGAGCCAGATTCAGATTCCCTCTCTTAAATGAAATGGTAGACATTGATCAACTTTAAATTTTGCATTGACATTCAACTCTTTCAGACTCTCTTTAAGGAATGAGTGTCTACAGTGAAAGTAGAGAAATTCATGTAGAAACTAAATATGCAGGCACTAACAGGCCTGTCTCACAGGCATCCGTCTGACAGGCACTTTTTTTGGCATAAAATTGCAGTAGAATTTAATGCTAAAATGTATTTCTGTTTCCCGATACAATTTATAGCATACAATAATATGACTCTCAGACATGAATCTACACTTTTCAGTGGAAAGAGATTATGGGCTTTTAGTTTTATCATAGGATAATTAGTGTGTCCAAAACACTTCTATATAAACTTGCAGAGTCAAAGCACTATGTATTTTACTGCAGTCTTACTTTAGAATAGCAATCAGCCTTTCAGCCTCAATGTTCTTAGCTGTCCTGCAGCAAACTTACGGGGCCTTTTCTCACTAAGCCTTTTATAGTGACATAGATGCACCACGTTACTTTGCCTGCACTAAAATCACAGGGTTGGAGGGGATGTTGGTTTTCTGAAGGAGTAAAATCGGAATAATTTAAAGTTGTCATTTGGAGGCTTTCTTAGTATCTTTTGATACTCTACATTGTATCTAGAATATACTATTAATTGTTTGTAACTATATATAAAATATAATAATACGTTATATCTACAGGGTTCCATGACATGCACAGTGCTCTAAAATCCATATACTAAATAAAAAAGTAAAATATCAAGAGAATAGATAATTAAGACAATCTCCGTAATACTTCATGACCCAATGAATATTTTCAGACACTCCGTTACTTAGTTCGGAATTCAGTAAAATACCTCAATCGTTCATCAAGTCATGGTACAAAAACTCAGACTTGAAATATTATTCATAACAGATATTAATCTGATTTCTTTATGCTTCCTACAGAATGCTACGATAACTTCTGAGATAGTATTTTGACAGTGGTATATAAATAAATGTTAAATACTTGTATTAATAATAGTATGTAACCACACACAGATGGTAATAAAAACCCATAGATGACTAGCTCTCATATGAATTCCAATTTCAGCATCACAGCTCCAGCTTTCTTTTTTCTCCTCTCTTGCAATTTCCCTGCTTAGGACAGGACTAGTTTCATTACTGAAACCCTCTCAGTTACAAGGGAAACAGCTTCAAAACTTCTTGATCCTGCTTGTGTCAGAGTAAAATAGGTTTTCTTCACTCTTTTCTAAAACTTTTCTGAATTGTGTATGGTAATTTTCCCCGAAACAGCTGCATTTCACCTGTAGTTTCCTCTATTGGTGTCAAAGAGCTTTGGAGTTTCTCCGGAGGCTATGAATTTTAATTATAAGAGAGCTTTCAATAACTCCAGTAAATTCTTGTTTTCCTCTTTTTTATTCAATAGCACAAAGAAACAGTAGAGAAAAAAGGTCATTTAATTAGCTCTGAGTTATGTTTATGGGAATTAAAGAGCACTGGTACTCTGAAGTGTACCTCTGTGAAAAAGATACTTCATAGTGTCATGTTGCAGTGTCTCAGAGATTTCAGCCCTGAAAAGTGACTGCAAGTCCTGTTCCCTCTTGCTTCCTGCATTGGGTTTGTGTGGCAAGGTTTTGGTAGCGGGGGGTGTTACAGGGGTGGCTTCTGTAAGAAGCTGCTGGAAGCTTCCCCTGT
>JAOBAS010000023.1:1751960-1763152 GCA_025311575.1 Elanoides forficatus
CCCCTGTCCAGCTGAGGAGGGGGGAGTGATAGAACGGCTTTGGTGGGCACCTGGCGTCCAGCCAGGGTCAACCCACCGCACTTTCATGCCATTACTGGTAATGACCAGTAATACAGACTGTCATTAAAACTTGTTAACTCTTTTGTTGATTAGGCTAAACTTGCATCATTAGCTGTACCGAGTCTCCCACATCAGTGGAAATAAGCAGGAGCTGAAAGAGTTGGTAGGACATGGAAACAGGGATGGGTTTGAGTATCCATATTCTACGCCCAAATCAACACCTGCATGAGCTGAGAAGTACAGTAGGAACCAATTTTCCCAGGGAAAAGCACTTTGCCTTAGCTCTGGTGGGTAAGTGTTGTCCCTGCCAGCAGATATTTCCCTTCCACGCTGAATGGACTTTGACTAAAATACCAAGTGTAAAATGCCAGTTCCATTCAATTTGCTTTTACATCTAGAAAAAGGGCAAATAATTAACAACATTCCTTTTGCTTTTCTTACCCCTCTCTGCCTTGAAATACTAAGGCATTAAGGTGACAGCTCCCTTTGTACCCGCTTTTGGCTTAGTTTGAGGTACGTGTATGACATGAAAAGAGAACTAGTAGGGACAAAATAGACTGAAAACAGAAGGTCTAGATTTTTTTAGACAGTAGGAGTTGCATTGCTTTCCCATCTTAACTTTTCTGATCAGAAATCTCATTTTAAAATTCCTAAATATCAGCTGGTTTCTGTTCCATCTCAGAAAATGATAGTTTTGTTTCAGTATCTGGTTTCCTGTGGTGCAAAACAACTTTCTCATTTGGCTAGCAAAAAAAATTACTATTTTTATCTAGACAGATATTTAAGTCTTCATCTCTACCTATCTGTAATTATACAGAGAAATAGAATAAACTCAGTTCCTTATAGCTTCACTAGGGTCTAAAACCTTTCCTATGGAATTCTGTTCTTGATGGAAGATGTTTTGCCCCTGTTTTTCAACATACTCCTTATACTGCTACTGCATAGCTGATAGTATTACTGGACTCTCTCTGGACCTTAGAAGGAAACTTCAATGTAATATTTACACCAATGGAAAAAGAAGCAATAGTCAAATGCATAAACTTGGCCGACGCTCACTGAAAGACCCTGTGAAGTTACAGTAGCTTTGCTCTGTCCTCTTAGAGACACCGCCTCATTTCTAACTTTGCTTTTACAAAGACTTTTACAACATTGCTCTTCAAAACGCAATGAAAAAATTGTTGCCAGCTTTTCAGATTGTAATCTTGTTTGATAAAAAAAAGACTTTAAAAATTCACCTAGATGGCAATATCAATAAGAGCAGGTTGTGTAGAAGGTCTAATCTTTCATTTTACCTTTTTATGTGTCTTTCATTGTGCAAAAGGTAATTTTTTATCTTTCAAGACAAGTCAACTCAACTCAGTACAGTATGGAGCTATCTTCCTGTAGTGTTTGTGGTCTGCTCTGGAGATGGATTGCAAATTGTCACATTGACTGAGTCAGGAAAAGATCAGTGCCAAAAGAGTCCCTAGTGTTGGAACTCTTGAGATCCATGCCTCTTCTTCCAGAAACGTTTCTCCCCTCTGAAGTATCCACCTTACAGCCTTTCCTTTGAGCACTTTTGCAGGAAGAAAGAATCTGAGCTAGACTTTTTCTCTTATGCCCCAGAGACTCCTGGCTTATCGCAGGCATGTTGAAGTCAAAAGGCTATGTGTGTCCCTGCAGTATGTATATTAGAAGTATTCCCATAAGGACAGAAATAAAGACTCTGTAGCATTTATGGAACAGCTGTTGCCCAAGTTGCTCAGCATAAATGTTAAAGACGATCCACTCCATGTGCAGAAAATGAGGTCCTCTTATGAAAGCAAGTGGTGAGAAATAATTCAGAAGAAACCATGGTTGTCTCCTACGCATGATAGACTGAGAAGGCAGTATGAAGGAAGCAGAGCGAAATAAAAAGAAATATCCTTTGAAGAGAAAAGATTATTTCCTCAGATTTTTACTCTGCCACTCAGGCAAAAATACAAAGGAAAACAACACTTCATAGGTTTTTTTACATATACCCTGATCATAAGTGGACTTACTGAGAAAGACAGTATTTTCTTAGGACCAGAAGGTTACAAATTGATTCCTACTAACAATCTCAGTATACACGAAAATATGAGGAACTGCTCTCTGTGATTTAGGAGCCCTCTTTAATTGATTTTTTCGTTTGCAGGACTGAAAATATTAGCAATAAAACCTTGAGGTTGCTATCTGTTTTCTCACACTGAAATATACAATCAATTGTTTTAAAGAAGTGTTTTCTTACATCTTTTGAGGCTTGTTAGCATAATGTGTAATTGCAATGCACAATAAACACTCAGCAAGCAACTTATTTGTTTTTCCTTCCTCTCTTCTTTCAAAGAAAGATAAATACTGTGACAGAAGGTATTTAGAAAAAAGGGATCATATTCTCCCAAAATGGCACTCACATCCACTTTTTTTAACATATTCTAGGTGAAAAGGCTACCTTGTAGGTCTTCTGCCTTTTTTATCCATTCTTTGCATGAATAGTACAACTTTCCTGACTCCTTGCAATTTAAGTGGTTGTTCCTTGCAGTTCCAAAAAAGCTTCTGTACATTAATCCACTCACACAGAGCTTACCGCAAACGAGGTCAGAGGAAATTGCAGCACTGTGCCATTGTGAGTGCTGTCAAAAACACTGTGCAAAGCCTAAAACATTTATTTAAAATACTCCATCTTAAGTTATTAACACTGAAAGCATGTTAAATAGCCGACACATTCATATGGTAAATTAGGTCCTTTGTGTTTGATGGAACTATTCATGTGTGTACATGTTATCAAGATAATACCCTTAATGGTTTTTCATCATTTGTACAATTTTACTATTTGCACTAAATTCAGCTGTGAAAATGAAAGGAGATTATTTAGGTTCAAGTTCTGGCTATAATGCATTAGCACAATGCTGCAATGTTTACATTGCAAGCACAGCAGAGAACTTGAACCCAGTGAAGACTTGTAAGAGATTTATGAATGTTTCTATTAGAAATTCAAGTTTGGATCCTAAACTGGGACATAAACTTCCTTCCACCACAATCAAAGTAAAGAACAAAAAACCACATATACACCACATATTTTCTGGATTTTTTTAAAGGGAGATCTGAGTAAAAGCAGAATTCTCTCCTTATCCTAACATTAGGAAATATAGTAAGACCAGGTCCCGATTTGAATGCATCGTTGCGTACAAAGGAAGGGAATTGCTATCTATTTTCTGCTAGACTTTCTCCACATTACAAGAACCACTGTGATGCTAATTTTGGTGTATATTTGATGGAACTGTATACCGGGTTTGTGTGGCAGGATTTTGGCAGTGGAGGAGGGGCTACAGGGGTGGCTCCTTTCGAGAAGCTGCTAGAAGCCAAGGCTGAACCCACCAGTGATGGTGGTAGTGCCTCTGGGAGAACAGATTTGAGAAGGGGAACGCCCAGTGAGCAGGGGACTGGAATGCGAGAGGAACCCCTCTGCGGATACCGAGGTCAGTGAAGGAGGAGGAAGAGGAGGAGGTGCGCCAGAGGAGGGGATGCCCCTCCAGCCCGTGGTGAGGCGGCAGGCTGTCCCCCTGCAGCCCATGGTGATGAAGACCATGGTGAGGCAGGCTGTGTCCCTGCAGCCCAGGGAGGTCCACGGGGGAGCAGATCTCCACCTGCAGCCCGGGGAGGTCCCCACACTGGAGCAGGTGGGTGCCCCTCAAGATGGCCGTGACTCTATGGGAAAGCCCGCGCTGGAGCAGGCTGTGCCTGAAGGACTGCAGCCCGGGGAAGGGACCCGCGCCGGAGCAGTTCGTGAGGAACTGCAGCCCGTGGGAAGTACTCATGTTGGAGAAGTTTGTGGAGGACTTCTTCCCATGCTGGAGCAGGAGAAGAGTGAGGAGTCCTCCCCCTGAGGAGGAAGGAGCAGCAGAGACAAGGTGTGAGGAACTGACCCCAATGCCCAGTCCCCGTCCCCTTGTGCCACTGGTAGGGAGGAGGTAGAGAAACCCAGCAGTAAAGTTAAGCCTGGGAAGAAGGTAGCAGTAGGGGGAAGGTGTGTTTTAAGGTTTGGTTTTCCTTCTCATTATCCTGTTTTGTTTGTTTGGTACCAAATTAAATTGATTTTGGGTGGTTTTTTTCCCCAAGTCAAGTCTGGTTTTTGCCCATGACCATAACTGGTGAGTGATCCCTCTCCATCCTTGTGTCAACCACAAGCTTTTCATTATATTTTCTCCTCCCCATCCCACTGGGGAAGAGGAGTGAGTGAGTGGCTTTGTGGTGTTTGCTGCTGGCTGGGCTTAAACCACGATAAACTGACAATACGTTGGCAAACTTAAACAGAGCTCTGGAACGAGAGGCAATAACAAACTGACAGCCCTCAGGAGCAGCTTTGCCCCACATATGCAGCATGCAGTTCTCACACCTCACATTCGTATTTTCTCAGTGCACTAATAAAAATTTAGTTCCCCTTTAACTCAGCATAAATAGAATTCCCATATTTAGAAGTATTTCATACTGCTTAGTGGCTGGTATTCATATAACAGGGGTTTTCCTCCCATTTATGATTCATGAGCTGCTAACACAGTCCTGAAGGTCCACCATGAACTTGCTCTCATTAAGTGCCTACCAGAAGTAAAAGGGGCTCTTTGACAATGGGGCTTTTACATGGATTTCCTAAGAAAAACTGTGCCTGGGGAGGGAGCTTGGGCTGGTGGAAGGAATCCCCGATGGCATTACCCATCAAATGCATCAAACCCCGCAAGAAAACATGACTGAAGGTCTGACTGAATATCGCAGTGTGGAGTACATCAGTTCCCACCAGCTGCAGATGTGGTTCACTTACGCAGACTCAGGCAGTAGAGGATTCAAACCTTCCTACAGGCTGAGCTAACTAATACATTTATAAGAAATGTTTAATAAATCAATGAGCACTTCTCGCTGAAAGACCATTAAAATAGGGTCAGAAGCTTGTTGCTTAGACGTCTAAGCAGTTCTTAATGCAAATAAGGCAGAAATCTAAAGGAAACTTTGTTCAAAAGGATTAGATGAATCCAAGCAGATTTAGAAAACAATTTCACTGCTGGCAAGTTAACAGCAGAGAGTTAGATGGCTTTTGAATCCCAGGTTTTGTTCTTTCCAAGAAGAAACTGTTGTATGTTGAAAAGTCTTAGGGCTGTATTTAAGATGACAGTTGCTATATATCAGCCCAACATACTTTCATCACAGTTCACTTATTAATGAATTGCAGATTTTATTTTATCACTTTTCATATAATCAAGTAGTTAATTAGAATTTCACTCCTGATATGAGTTGTTATGACTGACAGGTCGTATTTATATTGAAAATACTGCATTAAGAGTTGCAAAGTCCAAAGAAACCCACAAGAATTTATGACGAGTGTAGCTATATGGCACATTTTAACACAACATTTGAATTCCTTCATTAAAGGAACTGTATGATGAGAAACAGTACAAATCTGGTCAACAAAGAGCTGCATATATTTTTTTCTCTTCAGTTAAGAATATGAGACTAGACCCAATGCTTCATATTACAGCTCATTTGTGCCTTTTTTTCTTTTTTTTTTTTTTTTTTTTGTAAGAACCAATACAATGGCAGAAATAAGGACTGGGAAGTTCACCTGAAAAAACGTGTATGCAGAGTACTGCTGAAGAACTTAGAAAAAAGTTTCCCTTCAGTTTCCCCCCTTCACCGAACATTCAGCAGTGTTTTGGTGAAAACTTGGCACAGCTCCTAGGTTAGGGTTTGCTGATTTTGCCAGCTTCACAGCTCTGCTGATGTTTGCCTATACATCTGCCTCATGCACAGGCACTGGTGCCATCACCCTTCCTACAGCACAGCACAAGGATTTTTACAGGAACATACGTGGTACCCACGTGGCAGCAGGTAGAGTTGTAGGAAGTTACTTGTGATGCTCCTCATCTTTCACGTAAGTAGATAACGAACAAGGTAATGTGAAGCAACCACTGGATCAGTGCAGCTGTGCAAAACCAGTTCCCAGAGGACTCTGCAATGCAAAAAAATCCCTTCACATAGTTGGCTGCTGCTCCATTTGCCGGACAGTTCTCAGTTACAAGCTGTGTTCTTTCTCCCTTCTCTTTTTCCCTTTCAGTGGCCAGAAAGGTAACACAACAATACTTGAAATATAGCTGACCTACATATTACAACTGAATTATGTTGCAGACATTTTTTGGTCTCTTTTCCATGGGAAATCTCAAGGAAAGCCCCTTGCATCAGGGAAAATATAGTCCATTTTAGTTGTGTAAGTGTGGGGAAAGAAGACATATTTTAGGTATCTATTTTTCAGAGATTTTAAGGAATCAGTCGTAGGCAAATATTGTATTACCTTGTACTGGAGGAAGAAATAATGTTTTGGCTGAAACATCTAAAATGATTTTATATTTCATTATTTGAAAGAAATGTTATTTCTGTTTTTGTTCAGTAAAGGTACTAATTTTTCATCTCTACCCACAAATACACAGATAAGCTAATTCTTCTTCCCTAGAAAATGGTTTTAAAATAATTCATTCTCATTCTAAAGCCCTTAGAGTTTTCCAGAAAACATTGTCATTAAAAAAAAAAAAATCTCAGAAAATACAAATGAGAAGTAATTTCTGTGGTAGTTTTTCTTTTTCTTTTTTTTTTTAAAAAAAGGATACATTTATCATTTTGGTCAATTTTTTCTGCTATCCAGACTTAGCTGTAAAATCTCTTGTGCAGGAACCTTGTCTTACTGTGTTTCTGTAAAGGACCATCTCATAATAAACACTGTAGACTTAAAATTGAGGAATATAAAAAAAGGAAAAATTGTGAAGAACTGTCTGTGATAGCACTGATATTGCCACACATTTAAATTAGTTTGGCAATTATTTTGGGAAGACCTCAGCTGGGATAATCACCAGATTTATTTTAGTTGTGTGCCAATTATTTCACAGATTTTTGCCAGCTATTCTCACCCTATATGACAAAGTAATAAATCCTGCTTACTGGACACAGTTAAATATCGCTATCAGCTTCAAATCAACTACTCCAGGAAGACAAGCAGGATTTGGCCTGTATTATGGACAGTCAAAGTTGACAAATAATTAGTTTTCGATTGTCATTTTCTCAATTTTCAAAGATGTAAGATGACCGCAAAATCATCCTCCCTACCGCTCCTGTCCCCAGGACGTGTCAGAGCGTTGTTGTTTCCTGTAAGGTATCCTCACAGAGGCTCTTTGCAGTGGTGTCAGTCACCAAGAGATGCGCAAATAGACTTCTGTCCGTTCAACAGCTGAAACTGTATTGTTGCCAAATGAGTTCAGTAATCTACTTTGGTGTTTAAATGGGAAGCTAAATGCCATTCCCCACCTGCTAGGGTAAAATGGCTGGAGACATTCACAGCACAGATAACAAATAAACACCACAGGAGAGAGAAAATCTCGACTTCCAGCTTTGCCCCAGCTGATAACAAGACCTGTCCGCTGTCGGGAACTGAGGACAAAGGTAGACACAAAGATCCACAGGCTGCAAAATAATTTGACGAGAGCAGAAGGACCATCTCAGTAATTGCTGCCAACAGCAGTCCAAACCACTGTTCTGGATGCGTGTGCTAAAAGGGCTGTCCCTTGCCTCGCAGAGCTTGATTTGAAAGTAGTTCTCCGAGAACCAGAGCCTGTTATTTCATCAGCCAGCTTGTCAACTCGGTGATGAGAAAGCTGTGATGCTATTGCCACTTGTTTCAGTGAAAAACAGAGTTTCGAGCATGTTGATGACACTGCAGCCTCGTCACCCACCCCAGAGTTCCTCTAACGACCTTACTGGGGAGGAGATGCGGTGGCATAACCCAGTGGGCAAGGAGTACAGGGAGCCCTCATCGTATGCTGCTTAGATTGCCATGAAAACGTAAACTAATCTTACTGCAAATAATAATGACACTTTCCCCCCCACCTGACTAGTGACTAGAAGTAATTTCTTGAAATACATTCCAAAGAAACAAAAGGGACACTGTTAAAATGAAAAATGCCTAATACGGAGACCGTTAAGAGGAAAATTTGCAAAATCTTTCCAGTAATTATGTTGTTTGTAGGAGTGAGATAACAGACTTACTATTGTTTGTTCCTTCAATAATCCAGTTACAGCTAATATAATTTCACATTTCTCATCTAATAACTTTTGGTGTATGCTACTTTAAAAGCAATGCCTTATTTAAAGAATAGAAAAATCATTAATTTAGGTTAAAAAAGAAATTTGACCTACTTTTTCACAATTTTAACTTTTCAAAATTATCAGTTCAAAATTAACTGACAAAATGTCAATGATACTTTGTGTTACTAGGCACAAGAAAAAGGTTCAGAACTATGAAAACAATGTTTATGATATAATAACACATTTGAGAATGTTGCTAATATATATAACCATACGGCAGATCCATTCAGAATGAAGAAGTTGTCAAATGCGAAAAGTGACAACAGAAGTTACCTACGAAATTCAACGATGCACCTACTCAAGAGTGAATTCCAGTGTGTCTCACGGAGATGCACGTTTTGGAGTGTGCATTTGGATTCTGTGCACAGAGATGGGGATTGCTCTCCGCAGCAATCTTGGACTGGCACTGGCAGCCCCAAACGCCTGTGCTAAACGTTGAAGCAACTGTCGTGGAAGCATGAAAGCTAACTGGAGCCTTTGCAGTACGGTGCCAAGCTGAATGAGTGCACATTATAATGAACATCACATACCGCTTAAGAGAAGGGACTTGCAAGTCTGGTCCAGCCTGGGCAGACACAGAGTATATTCTACCATACCCCACTACACCGCGCTGGGGATACACCTGGTTCAGTGTTCGTGGTAGCTAGCCATAACTTGGAAAACAGCCTACAGAGCTCGTATTTTGAGTACAAGTTCCTCGTATTATGCCTGTTGTACACAGAGAAAACAGGGAAATATATTAGGTACGTACATTTTATAATTCCCCGTATTGTAAGCAGCAATTGCAAAAATTAATCTAGGGGATGAGATGTAGCATTCCAGCACGGGCTGCCAGAGATCTGATAATAAAAGAACATTAGCTGCTCTGCGTAGGTGGTTGGCTTTGCTCCCACAAGCTTTCCAATATGCTTCCCTCTACATTTTAATACTTCTGTACTGTGAAGGTAGCCATTTACTAAGGGTTCTGATGTTTTACACAAGGGGAGCAGGGTTGCATGGCAGAAAATATCAGTATACTCAGTATATAGAGCAGGTCTGGACATAGAGGATAGTGCTGAAGCTCCACTTGACTGAATTAAGATTTCATTAGAACTTAACAAAGGATAGAATTTAAAAATAAAAAAAAAAAAAAAAAGGAAAAGAAAAGGAAAAAAAGCTGTAAGCATTTGTTATTTTACTGAAGATACACTTTGTGAATGGCTCTAACTTGTAATAGATCATCATTACAAGAACCCTTTTCTGTTGAGGCAGCTTCTCTTGGATGGGTGCAGGGCTGAGCTAGGAGGGCACCTGAGGAGCCTTGCGAAGTTTCAGGTTCCTGCTAGCCACGCAACGCTTGCACATGCTAGCACGCTGCTGCTCCTGTGGGCAACGTGCTTTTCAGCTGGGCATGAATGCTACTGCTTGGAGGTAGTTTCTCCTGCACCTGTACTCGCAGGTCATGTTTTCCAGTCAAGTACAGTCTGAGTTACTCAGAAGTTTGGAGGCACTTGCCTTTGACACTCCAGCACTAGTTTTATTGGATGACTTTTCACAAATTTGCACCTTTCTTATTTATTGTTCTTAAGACAGTCTTTGTGCTGCTTCCCCTCTGAGGTTCGTCTTAAAGGAGACAGAACAAAGGTGGGGTTTAAGTTACCTTAGAGCTGACAAAGGCCAAAATCAAAGTAATTTTCCATATCACTCACCCAAGTATTAAAAAATCAATATCCTGGAATAATAATAATAATAATAATAATAATAATAACAACAACAACAACAACAATAATAATAAAGCAAATTACAATAAATTCTGGGAATTTCTGTTTTCCTTTTCATCTTTCAATTTTGAAGGTTCAGTATCGTCAAATTTCTTTCACCAGTATGAAAGTTTCAAAGTTACTCTTCTTACAAGTGAAAGCCTGGGGCTTTGCCTACTCACACACTTCCAGAAAAGGTCTTTCAGAAAGGCCTGAGATTATAGAATTATAATAGCACTGCTGCCAAAGCTGTGAGAAGCTTTGAACTTAGTTTACTGAATTATGCTGTTGCCTTTCATCCTCTCCAAACTCCCTTGTTCTGTGTCTGAGCTTTGGGGGTTTATTGGACGTCTGCTCAGAGATGCTGCTCAAAAATACACAGATGGCTGGTAGGGACTAGCTCTTGCTTAAAATCTGGATTTCTGTTTGGAATTATATTTGAAATCTGTTTTTGTTCTAATTGGGAAAAAAATGTTTTAAAAGTTCACAGAAATATTGTATTATGCCCCATTTGATATTTGTACAGACTTATACCATAAGATTTTGTAAAAAAAAAATTGCTTTTTTAACACTGTAATTTTCTAATAGAAACGGCTTCAGGAATTTTATAAATATTGGGAAAGGACTTGTAATATCAACTAGAATTCTTATTTTGTACGAGTATGTACAGATCAGCAGTCTTCACCAAAAAGAAAGGATTTAACACTACAGTTAGAATAGAGATAACTGGCACAGCAACAAAACTGGAAACCAGTAATAATTAAGAGTTATGCCATTTCTGAATCCCAGCCAAGTACTGAAGAGTACTTTTGTGTAATTTCTGATTTTTAGGAGCACCACCATATCGCACTCACAGTCTCTTTCTGGCTGGTATATTTGTAACGAACAGGCCAAAGCTCTGACTCTTCTGTAAAGCTGTATGGGTGTTTTGGTTGGTTGTTTTTTTGTTGTTTTGTTTGTTTGTTTGTTTGTTGGGGGTGGTGGTGGTTTGGTTTTTTTGTAATTTTATGTCCTGTGAGTGTTAAGTGGAGGAAGGGAGGATATGTAGTCTGGAGTGATAGTCTCATTTTTGGATTTGGGTTTTGCTTAAGGTTTTGTAAGTCATTGTAGCTAGATTACTTTCTAGAATCTGAGAATCTGGATTACTATCTCCAGATACGTATTTTTGTAGTATAAGGATTTTTAAGATTTCAAACGAATAAACTTAAGGGGGGTGTG